>JAIUCT010000001.1:35025421-35053363 GCA_021307375.1 Tetraneura akinire | reverse complement strand
TTATTATTATTATTATTATTATTATTATTATTATTATTATTATTATGATGTCGCGAGAGACTTTCAAAACGAATTTCATTACAGATTATTATTATATTATTATAATAAACACGCGTATATTATTATTATTATTATAGTCTGCACCATGCGCGCATGACACGCGGTATATAAAAAACAAAACGAATCTCCTTTTTCGGGATATCCTTTTTGTTATTATCATCATGACCCTGTCGATTTATATACATTTTACTGAGTGCACAGTGTCAGTATATAATATAATATAATTATTAATTATTAAATATTAATAATTTTTATTTTTTATTTAACGTTACACGAATAACATTCGTCGTGTTGAACATGCCATTATATAACGTACTCGTACATAATAAAGTATACTTTGAATCATATTTTTTAATTTAATATAATATAGGTACGAGTATAACTGTATAAGTATTATATTTTAATATGACTAAGCCGTCTTCGTCGAACTCGAGACTTGACAGATCGACGTACGATATGTATATAATATACGAACGGACAGAACACTTAAAAAAGATCAAAACTATAATACAGTTCAACTGAAAAATAGTAGGTATAATGCAGTGGTAGCCAAACAGTGGATCTCCCATTGTTTAGGATTCATTTTTATGCATTATTATCATTTATCAGATATGTACTCAAGTCTGCACTTTTTTAAATGTTCTTCTTCAAAACAAAAACTATACATTTTTAGCGAATAATTATATATACCAAAATAAGTTTGGTCACCCCTAATATAATATTGTATATGCCTATATGGCGTCCGAACTTAACCGCTCAAATTTGCACACAATATAACCGCGTTCGACAGACATAATGTTTCAATGCGTATAATATTATACACGTATATAATGCATAATGATATGCAATATAAAATGTAAATTGATTTTATCGTCGATTCGCGCAAAAAGGAAGAATGGCCTCGAATTTGACGCCACGCTGCAGTTTGGCACAAAGTATCTATATAAGTATATAGACTCGTATAAAAATATTACGTTCCCCGCTATAAATAATAATATTATATATTTCTATCGTTGGATTAAATTTTCACGATTTCTTTTTTTTTCCCCGCCGCAGCAGCTCAATCGTGTTTTAAACGTGCAATCGTGCAAACTCTTCGACGACGACTATAAAGCAATTTATAGGTGCGTCCGGCGTACACTCGTATATTATATTATATGCGATACGAATTTAAAATATATCGGATTTAAATCGCGCACGCGTTTGAACGCAACTATATATACAGGTAGATAAATCCGCAAAGGCTAAAAAAAAAAACAAACACTTTCATCGCGACTTCTCGAGGGACACGTGGCTCACGCGTCACGGTGATCCGTCGGCAGATAACCGCGGTATATAATATACTTACGTTTCGAATACCGCGGTCCTGCAGCTGATCCGATTCGTAATGTATATAATAATAAATATACGTATATAATTCGTAACAATAATATATAATATATATTATATGTAGGTACCTATACGCGACATAGTCTTATACCGTTTTTGTGGTTTTCGTATTTTATTCTTCGTCGGTTTAATCCGAAACGTATATACGAGGTAGGCACTCGTCGCGAATAACAATTTTTTTATTGTCACACGAGTCGCAAACGGATAGACTGTTTTTACCCGTTCCTTTACGAGAAAACGCGGTTCGCATGCGTTTCGAACGTGTTTTCTATCGGCGGAAACACCGCTATAATAACATATAATATAATAATATATATATATAGTATGCCTACACACAATAATAATAAATGCGACAAGTTCTCGTAAATATAAAAATAATATAAAAAAAAAAAAAAACCCGTATAAACACGTCGGTCGACCGGTAAAACGTACCCATACAGAAATATTAAATTTACTGTCGCTCGAATAAAATAAAATTATATATTATATTACGTAATAATAACGAGTTTTTCTTATATTCTACGATATCGATTCGAAAAAAACGCGCGTGTTTCGCGATACGTTTAAAATTAAAATTTAAAAATTATCTTCGGCGTGTATTCGATGGATCGAAACCGTCGTCGGCGGAAAAATCCGCGTAAATATCATCCGATCATCGCGTTATTCTTATTATATTTCAGTTTGGGTCGTTAAATCAAATATTATACCTAATATAACACTAACCTAATATTATATTATTATACCTAATATAACACACGCCCGTTTTTACGTTTTAACATTGCCACAGACAGGGATAAAATTATATTACAGTCCACGTTATGTATAATAATATATAAAATATACACGCATACGATTTCTGTTTATGGATGTGGTTTTTCAACCGGCGGCATTCACGGTCCGCTGAAACGAACGCGTTGGCCTTGTCGGATGTGTGTAAAAACCGATCTCGTATCAGTGACGATGGCGGCAATCGTCTCGTCTCGAAACACAATAATAATCTCTTGTTATTATGTATAATAATATCGCGTATCTCGTTTTTTTGTATATAATGCATACATGTATGTATACGTGGATGTTCCAGGGTTTCGTTGTGATTGCGTAAACTAGATCTTTTTTTTAAAATATTCTGTGTGTCGTTTAGCGGAAAAATATGTAAAAACACTTGTGTTACTTTATATACCGCGGTATAATTATAAGACATTTAATGTTAAAAAATAAACATATCAAATGAAATAAAAAATTAAAAAACAAAAATAATAATCGGTGAATAACATAACTTGTATAACATAATACTATACCTCTATAGTTTATATGACGTGTTGTTTTTCTATAACGTTTTCGTATATTATATATATTGTTATATGGTGTTAAAAATATGTTTAGGTACAATATTATATTCTACTATATGAATATTATATGTGTAAAAAGTGTAAACGATTTTTATTTTCGAATTTCGAAACAATCCGATAATATTAATTTAAATGCGTACACAGTTACACACACTTAAGATAAATAAAAAAATATATATATTATATACCTATATCGTGTTTAGTATAAGTCACACGAGCGAAGGCCATAATATTATATTATATATACTTGATGGAACATTAAGACTTTACTATACGGATGACCAAATTTTTTTATATGTTTATATACATTTCATAATATAAGGTACCTACATTTTTTTTTATATAATCTACCAGAATATATACATTGCGTTTATATTACATAAGTGTTTGTCATCCAAGGAGTATGTATATAAATATAATATAATAATAAATTATTATTGCACGTGCAGAATGATATTACATTTTTTATGTAATATAATCCGATAATAAACTAATACAAGACGTGTTATATTGAATTTAACCCTTATAATGGAAATTTATCGTATATCATATAGTGAATATAATAATGAATCGATGTTTATATCAGGATGTTTCCCATACTCCGATTCTTGTATACACTGGCGTAGCCAGGATTATGCAAAGGGGGGGTTCGATGTAAGGATTAAATTAGGTATAAGTTATTTATAATTTTTTGCTCAATAATTAGATATACCTACTCTTATTGAGCCATTTAATGGTATATAGCGGTGTACTCGTATATTGAAAATAAAATTTAAAAACAATTTATTTATTAATATACCTACACTACAATAAAAGTTATTAGTAAATTCTGACGAATTCGATTTTAATATTTCACGATAACTCTAGCAATTTTAAAGTTAGAGACTTGAAAATTATTTTAAGTGTTTACATGGGTACTGTATATATGTGGTAAAATTTTGGAAGCGTTACGTTAATTTTTCTACAAAACATAGGACTTTGAATATTTCGTAAAATTCTCGTTTTTATGTATATAATGTTTGATAAAATTGGCAATTTTGGGCATTAAAGTCTGAAAATTTTACAGAAGTATACTTACATATTACTTAACATCACATCAAAATATTAGAAAAATTCCAAGTCTACATTTTTTTTATATAGCTGTTTAAAGTTGATATTTTTAATTTTAACGAAAATCTTAAAATCCATACGAATATTCTTCTTATTATTTCTCAATACTTTTACAATAAAAATTAATAGAAAAGCTAAAAAATTTGAAATTTTAGTAAAATTGATATTTATGGTATTTAAGTGTATTTGCGGATTATTATAATTATTTTTCAATATTATACAATAATGTTAAATAAAATCGACAACAAATTTTGAAGAATGTTGAAAATTTTATCGTAGCACATTTACATTTTACTTAACTCAGTTCCAATTAATTGTGAATTATTACATTTACGATTATTCTTTATACCCGTTTAAATTATAAAAAGCAAAGGAAAGGATACTGGTGTAAAGATGATAGTGTTGAATTTTGATTAACATTTGCAGGGGTGGATAGGTCCATAGAGAAAAAAGGATTTTCCCTGTGGGCCCTCATCTTGTATAATGTCAGTGGCCCCCCTTGACACCACTCGATTTTTAACAATTTTAAAAGTTGTTGTTTTAAAATAAGAATATAAGAATATGCGAGCAAAGCGAGCATTTTTTTTATTTTGGTGGCCTTTTTAAAATTTTTCCCTATAACAAAAAAAACCACCTATCCACCCCTGAACATTTGAATGCAATGGCCAATGATTATAGTCGGATAACAATTCTGAGCGAAGTTTTGTCAAATTATGATGGTATTTAGGTGATTCATTTAGGGGTTTTATGATGAATTATTATTATATTGAACCTAGATACCGATAAATGTAAAAATTTTAATCAATACATATATAATACTCGTACAATTATATATTATACACGCTATTAGCTATAAATTACAATATTATAATGTACAGATTCGATACATATAAATATAAACGCGTTTTTCGTCTCGTTATATTACGGTAGAGACGTAGGTATATACTGCATACACGCTATATTATCTGACGTATATTTAAATATAAAATACGATATATATCTCTGTGAGAACTTTTGCGAGTACGTCGAGATCGCGTCGATAATATATCATAATAATATATAATATGTATAATAAGGTTATAACTTATAAGTTTATAACATACGGCGAGTGTCGAGAAATTCGTGACCAACGTAAGGTTTGTGATCTTGACGTGGATCGTTCTTTTTAACGCGAATCACCCTGTATACGGTATATGGTATATTATGTAGATATATAAATGATAATAAAGCACGCGTATACTCTTGCAGATAGAAATATGATACTTAAAAAAGGTAAAAAAAAAAAAAAAAACACGCGTATTGTTGTTTGAATGACATATTTATTATTATTATTATTATTATTATTATTATTATTATTATTATTATAACGCGCACACGCGGAGAATACAATAACACGAGAAACGCGAAACGTGCGCAAAACGATAAAATTATAATAATAATTATTTTATTAATAAGCGAGTGTATATATAATATATATTATATACGTATTGGACATAAGTATATAAATATTGTTCCGTTGTTTTTTTTATGACGTGTGACCGACTGCCAATTATAAATAATTATAACAGTTAAATATTATTATTTATAACACAAATTATTATTTTTAATCAGTAATCACTACACGAGGATTTTTATTCTAAAAAAATAATTTTGTTTTCGTAAAGAAATAAAATAATAATAATATTAATAATAATAATAATAATAATAATAATAATAATAATAATAATAATAATAAAACGTGACACACTAAAACTATACGCATTCGTTTGCTTATACGCGTCGTAAAATATTTATTTTATAACGATATTAATACGATGCGTGTCCGTCGCATGTGAAGTTTATACATTTATTCGTATTTTATAATATATCTTTGAGTTAAATTCCGTATATAGTATGTGTTCTAGTTCTTTATTATTTCCAAATAATTGTATTATATTGAAAAATGCACGAAAATAATTATTTATCTTTTAATTTAATATCGTAAAATATATATTTATACGTATAATACGAATAAAATCACAAAATTATAGGCGTATTCGTATTTATTAATAAGAAAATTATTATTTTTAACGAATAAAAAAAATTATATTTACATGATAATATTATGTTGTTGTGATAGTAGTGCTAAATTCTTACGATTGGCTCACATAGACATTTTTCTATACATAATAATATATAACATAAATTAATTCTTTTTCTTTTTTTTCTTTTTTTTTTTTTTTTTTAATTAGAGTTTTGTATAATGTAATACATTTTTCTCAACAATTAATAATAATATAATACTTTATTCAAATCCACCAAAGTACAAAACGAAAACAATCAACTTGATTAAATTCTAGTCTGATTCCTGATGCATATAAATGCACGAAGGAATATTACGTAATATTATATCCGACGAACTGTCATATCATTTCTTTCACATAACTGCTGCTATAAACTGTATAATACAATACTGAAATGCAATTTACATTTAAATCGTACCATTACTTTACACGATTCTTTATATATAATTATAGTGAGAATTTTGGCCACAATTCATTATTCCTATATTATAATATATTTTCTCAGAATGTAATATTGTATTAAGCATTTATCTGTTTAGTATTCTACTTTCAACTTCTTTTTGAAATTGAATAGGAAATAAATAATATAATATTCTCTCTTAATTATTGTCTATTAAAAATAACAGGGGGAATAATTCCAATTTTTGGTTTACACTTGTTTAACTCTATACATATTGTTTCCTTTTAATTTATATAATATTATTTTAGCAATATTACGCGATAAACACAAATTCACAATTATTGGAATTTACTCGCAACTTAAATATTAATAATCACCTAATCGGTGAATATAATAATATTATATTTTAAACTTACCGAGGGTCCATCAGAGATTGTTTTTCAATAATTAACGACTTTATTCTTGTATTATTTCAATAAAACGACATAGCGGTAGGTACACGTTAGATTAGAGACGTTAAAGATTTTCGACTGCGACGGTATACCGAAAATGATCATCGTGTTTAACGTCGGTCCTAATGGCTAAGACTATATAATGTTCGACGTCGACGAACCCACTATATTTTGCCCCGTCTGGTTAACAAACATCTGTCCATTTCTACTCTTTGGGGTGAAAATGCGCGCTTTATATATATAGTCAGGGGAATAATGTAACCTAAGGATTTAAAATAGAAATCTAAAACGCCATCCATTGTTATTTTAACGTAACATTAAAAACATTGCAATATTTTGTGTTTCGCACGGAAAAAAAAGAAGAAAAACTACACACATAGGTATACTGTGAATATAGGTACCAATATTATTTTTATTATATACACATTTTCTAAAAATATATAATTTTATGATATTATAAAATCAATGATAATATAGCTAGGTATTGCAAATTTCGAACGATATATCGTAAACACGTCGTATTTCGTTTAGAAAAAAAAGAAAAGAAAAAAAAAAAGGTCTATAAATACCTATATAATTATGTGATTTGATCAAACATATAATCATAAAGCACGTGTTTTATCTGCTGTTTTCGTTCAGATTCGTATTGGGATAAGTTGCCCAGGAGCTGTGTACACATCATGTTGTTATGAAGTGATTACCTCATTATGTTTGACCTCTGGTCGAATCGACGATATATATAATTATATATATAAAGTGACCGGATCGAGTGAGAGCTGATTAGGTCAAATATACGAGCAATTTTCAGGTCATTATTACAAGTTGGCAATGAAAAACTATAGGTACCTACATTATACAAAAACAAAATTCAATTTTCGATAGAAAGTGCAACGATGTACAAAAATACGTTATTATATTAGATCGAATATGTTTACCAAGTTGGGCCATACACAATAATCGACGCTATTTCACGGCGAGTCATAAAATCGTAACGCGTTATGTGTATAATAAAGCCATATGGTAATGAGAATATAAATACTATATAATTAAAGAGCGGGAAATATTATCCGATATCGATTATTTTTCTATTATTTTAAGTGGTAAACACTCGAATTATTACAATATTTATTTATTATAATATAATATGCTAACGATACATCTAATAAATGTTTAAACTACACTTGTAAAAGTTCAGATCGATTAATTTCAACTAATTTATGTTTACTAAATTATACTCGAACGTATGAAATTATTAATAATAATATTATTATAATGGACAACCATTAGTAATTTATTAACTTTAACTGTCATCGTTTCGTCTATATTTATTAATTATGTATTCTTATGTTCTATTGGTAATAACTAATAATACAGATATCACGATTCATTTTAACAAATAAAAATATTAAAAATTTACAATAATTTCGAATATATTATTATTTTTATTAAACGAAAATCGATTAATTAGATATATGCATCATGAATTCATTAAGAAGCTCTCTATAATCAGAACAATAATTTAAAAATAATCGTCGTTCGAAACGAAAAATCGTCCAAATCTATAATGAAAATATAGTAATTTTTTTAAATTCTACACATTTTGAGGCGAAGAGAGCAGCAGATGTTTGCAATTATTGCGTCAAAAATACAACATATCTTGTGCGGACTTTAAAAAAAGGACAATAGTCGAATAGAGGCGCATAATACATTGTTATTATATCTATTTTTCCATTTTATATTGAAATTTATCGAGTTATAATATTTATATAATGTATTACGCGTTACTTGTCGGATATCGATTTTTTTATTTATTTTTATCATTTAATAATAATTACATCTCATTTTAATCTTTGCTCGTTTGGATTTTGGCGGCGTTTAAATTAATAAACAAAGAGCTTCTTATACACAGCATAATATACGCACGTATACATACGAGTACAGGTAAATTACGTATAATAATAATGATACAGCCTACGACTCAGAATTAAATTGCAGTTGGAAAGTAAAAACTCGGTCGGTGTAATGGCATCGTATGTTCCTCTTATACCTATAAATATGACTATATATATAGGTACTCTAATGTGCGTATACATACACAAAAACAACTTACCTACCGCGTGCAACTTATATAAATATTTACTTAAAAAATCGACTGCATTCCGAAATGGTTGTCGTTGCGAAGCGTATTATGTTATTTTATTTTTACTCGAATAATATGTGTCGTATACGCGTACAATGCAATTCACGTGATGTAAAAAAAAAATAATAATAATAATAATAAAAAAACAAAATCGTGCGGACGGAACAAGTTTTACTTGTATAACAATATAATATACCTATACGTATATTAGATTATATACGATACAAATTCTGCATATAAATACGAGTAATTTTGCAACGATAGTATTTCGTCACGACCGACATTTCATCAACGACATATTATTTTATTTTTTTCGTGTCGTTTTTCCCAGAATTCGAGTCCATCATCGTCATCGCAGCACGGCGAAGTCATATTCCGACTATCAGATTAAATAATTAAATAAATCTCATCTCGTTTTCGACAATATAATAGGTACACTCAGTATACCTGTAGAAAAATGCGAGTTTATATCTTACAAAACGTACAAAAATTTGATATTATATACATTGGAATAATACCTAATATTTATACTTTTAAAATCGAGATTTATCAATTATTGGATACCATTATATTACGAAACGGGAATAAACTTTACTACAAATATTTATACCACTGTTCCGCGTAAAGTGAAAAGATAATATTAATAATAACTTTCAGTGATTATACTAAAAATAATAGGAATAAAACTCCTTCGTGGACGTTTGTTTAATGTAAACGCGACGAGTGTGTGACACTAATGACGCAAACCGACTCGTTTTTCAACTGTTCGATAATCAATCAATCGGACGTTAAATATATCGACATAATGAATACTCCAACTTTAGTCAAAACTATATAAAACGAGATTTGTTTAACGTGAATTATACGAATATTACAGCGGAGACTCGCGTATACTATTGACATTATACGAGTGTCGTACATAATATTAACATTAATATAAAGACGTAATTATACATTTTTCTTCTTTTATATAATTATAAATATATAAATATATTATATGAGCGAACTATAGGTTAATTCTGAAAATGACCGGGTTGTATTAAAAAAAAAGTTAAAAATTCGATTGACGGACGAGAGAAATTATTAACACTTAACAGTGACCGCCGAAACGGTAGGTACCTAATACAAAATATACGAATTTTCACGGTCGACTCTATGACGGGTTTGACGTGTAAAAAAAAAAATGATAAAAATACGATACAAAAGAAGTATTATTATAATATTAATATGTATATTATATTCATGTAATACGTTTAAACGTCGCGATTTCTCGGGGCTGAATATCAATTTTAAACGTACGATAAAAAAAAAATAAATATAAATTTTTATGTGAATGAAGATGGTATTAAATTTTTTTTTCCTGTTACGGCCTAAAGGTCAAACCCCGAGGACAACGCGCGTTCAAGATCAAGGAACTCGAGATTATTATTATATTAACAGGACGACGAAGGAAACCACTACGGAATAAAATAATGTAATATATATAGTGTACTTAAATTTTTATCTTTCTAACGTCGCGTTGATATAATTTTTAGTCGGTTTTCGCGTTGTATAGGTACGTATTTTATACATTCATATATTTGTATAATTAAGCGAATCGCATAACGGCCATTGTTCCGAGCTGGTCTCATAATAATAAAATACGTAGGTACCTATAATATAATAATAATATAATGATGTGCACGCCGACACTCGTTTAGAGAAAAAAATATAAATAAAAGTGAAAATTTCCGACAGTTTACAAATTTTCACTTGGCATATACACACGACGACTTCCCATGATAACATTTTAGACCTCTGCATGTAACCCGCGGCCAACGGTTATTATTGTATGTCTTAACATAATAATAATATTGTGTTTCGTATTATTATATCCGTAAAAACGAACGTTTACGCGTATACCTACACGAAAATATAATATTATGTACCTATATATAATAAGAATAACATTAGGAATATGTGGCGTGTGCGAAGAACTTTCGAATATATAAAAAAAAATAGGTACCTAATAGTAAACGACGACCGAATATAATAATAATAATAATAATAATAATAATAATAATAATAATAATATATGGATCGTATGGGATAAAGAAAAAAAACAAAAAAAAATACGTATTTTGTTTTAATTAACCGATTATTTCCCGCGAAAACACGTGTATTATAATTTATAACATACAATAATAATACGTATGAATTCGTGAAAACTATCGTTCGTGTCTATCTGGTAAATAATTATTATTAAACTCATTAAAATATCATTTCGAAACGATTTAAAAAAAAAAAAAAAAAAAAAAAATGATCGTTTACCCGTAAAAGGCGTAACGCGTGTTATTAATTAGGTACATATAATATTATACTGTTTATCAACAGTAATTAAAAAACTGTAAATGTATTATCCTCTGTGTCTTTACGTTTACGTACCTATACCATATATATATATAATACAATATAATAAGGAGAATAAAAAAAAAAAAAAAAAAAACAGGCCAAGGAAATTTCAGCTGCTTATTTCGTTCGTTATACAAACAACCCACGGTCGTTCAAATAATTTAAAGATTTCCAATCTGTATATTAAGTTGTGTACGGGTTTTCAAAAACACATAAAACCGTAATTAAATTTCCTACCGTTGAACGTAATTAATAATATTGTTATCATACCGCTCCGTTGGTGGAAGATACAAAATAATATATAAAATACCAATAAAACTCGATAGTACACTTATGACCAAAATTATTAACATTACATTATATTTTTATTGTGTCTTCTGGATTTGGTAAAAACAGAAAACTCGTTTTATGTATATTATTAATAATATAATGTGTCAATGAACTATCGACGGCCGTGGTGAAATTTTAATAATAATATTATCCTTTTTAACAAAACGGTTAAACAACATATTAATAATAATCAATTTTAAGTGTACTTATAATTTTTATAAAATATTTGTCGAGATTCTATAATTTCGTACATTTTAATCCTCGTACGTTATATATTAGTATAATTATTTCGATTCACACAATATACACGATAATCACTACGTATACGTTGCTAAATATCGACTATTTCACACTATTAATATTACATCATTACATGTTGGGGTATGAAAGTATAAATATATCGTTACCTATACAAATAATAATCATCGTTTTACCAACTTCAGCAACTATATTATTACATATTATTGTTTCGTATATAAATTTAAGATGCTTGTTTTAATTATACGATTATAATAATAATAATAATGATGATCGCAACCGGATATATTGTGAAAATATAAACAAATGACTATAATACTATTCTATTCCCTATTCTATTGTTTAGTTGTTAAAAACGTGGACTATGAAAATTCCAATAAAAATCATTGTTCGACTCAACAGCGAACACGAACGTACCATTTATTTTGCGCCAACCGTTAACGGCAGTTTTCTTTCGAAATAAAACGCTTATCCCATTTATACGTTTATAGAAAATTTTTATAATTTAAAAAAAAAATTAATTGACGGATAACTCAAAAAAATTACGAAATAGATGTATAAAAATGTTCATAATACAAAAATACATTTTATTACACAAACTGTGTACCAATAATTTTATGTAATATACAATAAATATATACTTTAAAGCAAATTGTTTGAAAATATTTCTTTAAATTTTACTTTAAAATGTATAATTTTATACATTAATAAAAATATATGCGTTAATATTAATTTAACAAAATATAACTAAAAAAAAAGAAAATACTAAAAGAAAAATCAAAGAGCATAATTTTTATAAATTATGTAAATCGAATACATTATTTTTTTAATAGTAATAAAGTATAAAAAACAAAAATACACTTTGCATTAAAATTCGGGTTAAGGCCCGGATATTTGTTAGCCAGATATAAGATATAACTAAATAATATAATATTATTAAATATAATAATATAATAATATTTAACGCATATATTTTTCACGAATTCGAGTTCATTTCGGTTAGTGCACTCATATAATGAGGTTTCATCGTATTTATTTATTTTGATTAAATTAAAAAAATATTATCGTTGGGACATAAAAAAAAAAAAAAAAAAAACTGTTTTATTCTCAAACACTAACACGTCCTTGGTATAAATTAAGTTTTGAGATTTTGTAACGCGCATCAATCTTGTGACAAAATATAATAAATATTACAAAACATATTTTTATATTCGATATCGTTTCGACTTTTACTCGTATTGGCAATTATTTTTCTAGTACGCGTCTAAAATATTTTATTATATAAATATTACTCGTATATTTACGTTGCTTAAACAATATATCCTCTATTACAGGTATGTATACGAATTACGTCAGTCACGAATTGTTAAAACCACTATCGCAAGCTTTCTGCACAAATTTGGTACCTACCTATATAATATATATATTATATGTATAAGTATAAGTATATACATTTCGTTAATACTCGAAGTCGAAGTTATAATATCTTTGGAACGATCTAGCAATATCATTGCTCGTAATGAATATTGTAATGTAACCGAAAATATTGTTAACCCCGCGCGTCCCGTGTACTTATACACGAAGATGTCTATATAAATTAACGTGTGTTTTTATAACGTGTTAAACATTTTATTATTATATTAAAATAAAACGAGTCATTATTGCAAATTACGAAAGTATACCGCAGAGAAATCAAGGTCCATTTCGTATATGCATTTGATACATTATTAATTTCAATAAATAATATCATTTCAATTTCCATGGCCTTCGTGAAAACCACTCCGAATTATGTTTTAAAGCCAACCATCATATAATACCATATATTATTATTATTATTATTATTATTATTATTATTATTATTATTATTCGTTTTAATTTTTTAAGTTCGATATGTTGACACTAAAAGTCCTTGCGTCTGTATGATTATAGATTATATAACGCGAACAAATAAATATCATTAGCTGAAAATATTGTAATTTAAATAATACTGTATTATACTCGTATGTGCGGTGTCTATAGTAGTTATTAATAACGTCGGGAATATAATACGAACAATCATAAACCAACATTAATGTATTCAAACGATACATTTTTTATTATTATTATTAAATAGTAAATAGTGTTTATACGAATGCGCGTTCCGTGTATAAATTATAATTTAACGTCTATATTATAAAACATAATAATAATGATATTATTATTGTTTACCAATTAATTATTCAAAGAAGCACGAAAGAGTTTACGATAATATTGAAATTGTATAATTTGATGTTAAGTGCTCACAGAACCATAAATAATTTTATCCGTATACGTAATTTTAAATTATTATTATTATTAAAAATTATAAAAATCAATATTTTCAATACATATAATATCACAAAATCTATTGCAATAATTCAATTTATTATTATAAGTATAAAATACTACAAAAATAGTGTAACGATAAACGCCCCTTCTTTAAAAACTATACAAAATATTATGTAGGGGAGAGAGTTTTATCAAAAAAAAAATAATAATGATAAAAATAGTACCTACGTCCGAGTATATTTCTGAGAGTAAATCTTATGACGTTAAGAAATTTAGCACATTAATATATTCACCAGACATTATAGAAATTATTTGCCATTCTAATTGCATACGATCACGCACGTAAAATGATAATGTATATATATAGTCTGCAACGGTATAATAATAGTATTAGTTTTCAAATTAGTAGATTTATTATTACGATGTACGTACCCATAATAGTAATAATAATATGTATATTATAAATTATAATGTACCCAATGATTGATTTCATTTGTGATTCGTTGACTCGTTGTGTAGTAAAATAAAAAAAAAAAAAAACCTAAAACTATAAGAGAAGAGATTTAAAATACGAAAATTGATTAATCTTGGAAATTATTATTATTATATGTTGGCGATAAACGAGTTTTATGAAACTTTACGCGGCTAATAAACGTCGAGTTGTAGGTACACAGAACGTATATTATATAGTTTCTGTTCACATAATGTAATAATATTATTAGTTCTTACAATGTTTCACTTTATATATAAAATAACACCACAACACTTGACCCCCTTATTATCATATCGAACGTTTTTATATATTTTATTGCTTACAAATGCACCGTCTGTTATTATAAACGTATATAATATTTATTTTATAATATGCAGGCATGAGAAAAGGAAAAGGTTTAAAAAACAATTGGATGGGAGGAAAAAGTTTAAAATTAATATGTTATTATCTCATCTATAATTACATTAATTTACAAAAAAAAAAAAACAACCCAAAGTTTGTATTCGTAAAAACAGTTTCAAATGTCATAAATATACTTAAAAAATAAAAATAAATGATTATATTTTGTACCCATTGTATTGTGCATGTTTTATAATATTACGTCTATTATCCACAATCATTGTTTATAGTGACGACGTGATATGTGTTCAATGAACCGTGCGAGTAATTCGCGAATTATCGTATTTCATGGGCGTAGTGTAACAAAAAATAGAAACGTAGTGAAGGTTTTGCAAAAATTAAACGGTGTCGGGTGTTAAATACGATCCCCTTAACGGCTTAACGTGATCATATAATATTATATTATTATAAATTATAATACACTGCGACGTATACCAATTACACGCGAAAAAAATATGTGTATCCTAATTATATTATTTATATAACAGCTTAATAATATTAGACATGACGCGTATTATTATATATAAGGTATATAAAATGATTTCAGTTAATTATTTTAAATTTTCATACTGAATATATACGATACAATAATATTTATAAATTTATAATATAACAAATTTAATTTAAATTTCTGACGACTATATCGTTATAATATTATATATTTAGTATGGTATCCCGACAATATTGAGCGCAAGAAAATTAAGCACAGACAATTGAACACGAGACAATTTTTGTGTGTATTCGTGTGATAGATTTATTTTTCAAATGTAACAGCGTATTATGAAATTTAAATATTTTTAAGTACCAACATATTTATATTACTAATATACTCGTAATATTTATATGATGCCGTTTCGCGAATCGAGATTTCAGGTCATAGAAAACCCCTGACTATCCGCACAAACAAGGTTAGGTTGGGTTACACAAACAAGGTATTGATATTTTTTAGTCCCTTGGGGCGTAACCCCATTCTCACGAGAAGTGCCGCGAAAACTATAAACTACTCAGGTTTTATTATAATTATAATTTATGATATTTTCTATATTTTTAAAATTAAAATTATATATTATTTAACATAATAAAATTAGTACATACATACAAAAGTTTATATTTTTAATATTTTCGCACTCAACATTCGTATAGTGTTTAATTTTCTTATCGCTCAATTTTCCCGTGCTCAATAATTGTCGTAGATCCATGTTGTATACTATTATGCTATACTATGCTAATTTCATAGAATATTTTAAGAAAATTAAACTGGGTGACACTTTGGTACCTATAATATTATTACGTTTATTTCAGTTTTATTATTGTATTATAAATATAATAAATATTGTAATACGTAGTGATGGTCAATCGTATTGTCTGTTGATGGGTAATTTTGTAAAACAAATGTTTTAGAGATATAATGTGCGTGTATTTTATAATATTTCATTATTAATAAAAATTTAAAATAATAAATATGAATTTAATATCTTATTTATATTAATTGTATATTATATAGAAATTATATAAGTTGGACACATCTGAAGTGATCTATCTAATGGGAAAATACAATAGGAATAATTTTCCAAATAAACATTTTGTCGAATTATATTTCATTTTGTCAGTATAGATACTCAATATAAATATAATATAATACACAGGTGTAATATTACAATTTGAAATTGTAGAGCTTTGTGACACGACCTTCAATTACCAGGTAGCAATATATAACTATATTTACTATAGGTGACACTAGTGCCACCTACTTTATATGTTATGAGTTACACGTATAACATGTTCTGAAATAATTATTTATCATAATAAGTCGAATAACCGTATAAAATCATATATATACGGTCATTAATTCATTATACTGCACTATCGACAATCAAATGATTTTATATTTGAGTAATTATTTAAAGATTTAAACCAAGACTCCATGCAGGAAAATATCTCTATATGTCGTTATATATTCATTACTTCATTATTCATCGATAATTATAAGTTTATACGTCCGTAATTAAATATTGATGAAAACACTTCGTAAATACATTTTATGATGTGTATAAAACATTCCGACATCAACTCGAAATAAATAATGCGTGTTCAATTATAATGAATTAAAGTGAATTTTTAATTTATGCTTAAATAGTGTACGCGTTAATCTCTGCGTGGGAAAATGTATAACGTTCGTCGAATCGGCGTTAATATAAATATATAAAATTGTCCTTAAAATATATTATACGAGTATATTCATATTTTTTTCATTATTCTTCGCGATATATACGCAAAAAACTTAATTAAATAAAAAAACAAATAATAATAAATAAATAAAAACTTATACAAGAATATATCGTGTTATAATAAAAATAAATAATAAATTAATAATACGTGGTATATAATAACGAAGGTATATAAAATTAGTATGGTACGACGGACGCAGATCAGACAAATGTTACAAAATTATAAAATAATATTCGGAAATTTCTTATTCTTTTATAGCTGTCAATATATAACGATATTATGAAAAACGATCGAAAATTTTCCTCGAGTTTTCAAAAAATATAAATTATTATATATACTATCGTATATATTTATAATAATTTATGCGTATACGATATAGTATTAAATCATATATACTGCGTTAAAAACAAGGTTTTATTTTTATTTTATTTTACTTTATTTTTTCTATTTTTTTTTTATTTTTGCTCGACAACACTCGTGATAGTTATGCGAATCCTGAACTCCGTCGCGCGCGTGCAACGTGTGTGCAAAAAATTAACTCGCGCGCGACCGAAACAGCGAAATCGTATATATTATATTGTATATATAATAATAATACGAAATATAATAATTACGCGGATAGGAATTGCACAATAATTATTATTATTCGCCTCTCAGTTCGTGATGATCAATATAATATGCGGGATTTGTATTTTATACATTTCGCAGTGAAAACCGATATTTTCGGACATTTCTACGTTATGTAGTATAATAATAATAATAATAATAATAATAATAATAATAATAATAATCGCTCGATATAGTGAAACGCGTTGTGCACACGACGATTATATTATTATACCTATTATACCTACCTATTTTATGTAAGATAAGGAATCGTGTCGCCGGTGTAATTTATAAAAAACATATTATACCTATAAGTATATATAACAACAATATGGTGTTCGATCGGTTGTATAGTGCCACCCCGATCGTGTCGTCGATTTCCGATCGGTTTTTAATCTTTATTTATTTTTTTTTTTTTTTTTTACCGTCGCGGTCGTTTCAAAAACTAAAAATAATATATATATTCGCGGATAGGAGCGAGCGTGCGTTGAAATCTCCGACCTGGTATGGACGACGGCTACTCGTATACGCGTGCGTATTATACATAATATAATAGTAGGACGGCGAGAAATCGACCATATACTCTCATTATGTTATGTGCCGATGGACGGACAGTCTCGTCGTGGCACAACAATAATTATATATTATATATTTAATAATGAGGTTTGTTTTCCCGCGCGAATATTATAATCGGTCAAAGGACGCCTCAATAAGCAGTATAATAAAATGATATTATATAAAGAAGAAAACGAAATTACACCGTGCGGACAATATGCTGTGGTTTTTTTCAATTTTTTATCGTTTGTAAATACTGTAATAAAATTTTCGATCGGACACACGGCATAAAGAATTGGGCATATATATTATTATATTATTTATTTTTCCCAAAAGACGCGCGCACTGGCCAAAGAGTATATATATATTATAATTTATATACTCGCCCGATATATACCTAGGTATGTTATTATTATACGGACAGAATTTCGATGTATATACATTATATACGTATATATAGTTAGCGGGACCACTTTCTTATATACATGATGCGCGAGTCACTGCAAACGCACACGACTCTCACCAGAATCGTATCACCACCGCCATTATAATATTATTATTAGGTATATACCAAAGTTGGTATATATTATACTCCGCGCGTATAATCACCGCTTATATCCGAATAAATATACCGTGATTTTCTTTGACGCAGCGCTGGAAGAAAGAATTATATTATTATAATCTATATACGAGTATATTATAGGTACGCGCGTATATATAAATATATATTTATAACGTCTGGGAATCGTCTCCGTCAACGCGAAATATAAAATATACCAGAGCGTATGTATAATATAAACATACAAATGAATTTCACTATATTCGCTCATCACGATTCGACGCGTCGTGTGATGCCGATTCGTTTTCGGAATACGCGCGTATATATTTATAATAATATATATTATATTATAATGATAAATATATATCGACCGACGCCGAAAACGGACCCGAAAACAATATTATGATGATTATATTATTCGGTTGTGGCGTCGTATTTTTACCGAGAAAAATCCTCGAGCGTATATTATAATAAAATAATATAATTATGTATCGTATATGCGGATGACGACGAGCACGAGTTATAAAACGGTTTTGTAAATAAAAAAAAAATATATAAACGGTGAAATTCGTCGCCCTGAATTTCGTGAATAACGAAACGATCAAAATATTATATGTATTATAATATACGATCCCGTCCAGTATATATAAGTAAATTATTATATATTATAATAATACCTGTTCCTATCAAACGTCTGCAGATAAACTAAATTATATATTAATGTGTTTATTCATTAACAGTAATAATAATAAATAATAACAATGATAACAATATGTTATCATAAATTCACAATCGTTCCGTATCTTACGCGAGCATATTATTTATACGTGTCGTCTTTGTATTTTACTATTTTTCCGACGTGATGACGCGCTCATAATATATGAAGTCCAAGGACGCGGTAGTTATAATAATATTATATTTTCATCGTCAGCGGAAACAATATAATAATAACACAATAATACACCATATGTATATAATTTCGTATTTTGTAGGACATCAGGAAGTCCTTATATGCACCCTTATTTTTTAGAACACGACAACGAAAAACAATAATATTCATACGATATGGTATCATGCGAGTATTATATGCCTATTACACGATGTATAATATTAAACATTAAAATATAATATATACGATAATAAATTATATAAATAAATAATGTAATATGTGTGCATAATCGTAGTCAATATTATAATATAAATATATTGTTTTGAACCGATACGAAATTTTGAAAGTTTTTGCAAATAATATACATATATAATATTATATAGGTACAATATATACCTACTTGAGGTTTTGTACGATAGATATTGATTAAGAATACGTTTCGATTTTTCAATCGCACGCCGTCAAATTCAACGTATAATTGTATTATATTATATATGTCTTTAATTATATATATATAGGTACCTACTTTATATTTGCGAAAAGTGAGCGGTGTTGTTTTAAACGTATACCTCCTACTCGATACTGCAAAATGTGGTCTGTAAGTTGAGCGTACCTATTTAATTTTGCGGTACAATATTCGGTCTTGTATATAGTGAAAACAGAACCACGGTCGTATACGATATGATTTCCCCGAAAAACTGCACGATGCGACGGCGTATAACGTTGCGAATTTGAAATATATACGCAAATATATAACGTGTTCGTGCTGTATATTTTTTGAAAAACGTTATAGTCCATAGCTGGTTATGACTACGATATACATATATATATATATATATAATAATACGTCTCTATTATTTTAGCCATGAGCAAAATAAAGTCCGTATTAGGTATTATACGCTCGAAATTATTATAATAATATGTCAAAACTTATTCGAGTCCGTTAAAATACTCGTATTATAACAGTGTAAAATATCATAATAAATAATATAATATACGCATTTACGTGATTTATTATGATAATTGTTAATGTTGTGATTAAAATAATATACCTAGGACTTATTTTTTTCATAAATTAACGAGTAACAATATATTATTATTTATGAAAATCATGGCCATCAAAATTACTATATATATTATATGTATTATAATGTATATATAGTATAACAATTTCGCAACAAGAAACAAAATATTATAATTTGTAATTTAATATCAAAATTACTATTATATATACCTAGTTATAATGACTCACAATATATTATAATATGTATGATAATATATAAATATAATTAATATATGTGTGTATTACAATATACGTATATAATTTCAGTTTTATTTATTCAAAATCAATAAATATAATCGTTCATTTATATAATATATAGCCTTAAAAGTTTTGGGTTTCATTAAGCGCAACGCTAGCCATTTCACGTCCCTCAATTGTCTAAGTTCCCACTAATACTCTTTTGTCCGCTATATTTTGGAATATGGTGTAGTTGTATTGTACCCTTATCTGGCTAAAGACCAGTTACGTTTAGAGCGAGTTCAAAACCGATTCCTGTCTTACGTTACTTTTCTGCTCACATCACTTATAGTCACTACTATTATTGTAATTTTTCTGTATTTATCTTGTTATTTATCTTGTTATTTTGAATTACCAATTGGTGTTAAATAAATAAATAAATAATATTATTATCAATTAATTACTGCGATAACTTTATTAGGTATCAATAAAACGATTGAATCGTCTATTTTTCGTATTTAGAATTATATAAACGATATAACGATATAACGACAATTTTTAATTTTACGTAAAACAATATAAATATATTATTTGTTATTAATTTATTATATTCAATTATAAACGTAACATATACGTAACCTAACCCTCGTATATATAACGTTTATTTTACATTTTATATCAATTTTGTATTATTATATTTACCTTTCATTAATAAATGTGTACACTATAAATAATAAAATTAAATAATATAAATCATTGCAATTTTAATAATAATTATGTCGTATTGTAATAATATGATTGGATATAGCGATATAGGTATCGCGTAATTTTCGTATTGCATTATAATATTATATAGTTGTTTTCGAGTCTCGGCGCTGCAAAATATAAAGAATTTCAAATCAAACGTTGTGGACGCGTATAGAAAATGCGGTTTTATACCATATGGGATTAAATTAGAAAGACCTCTTAAACATCCTTGGATGACCTAGAGGTTAGAAATAAAACGCATACACGTAATAATACAAGAAATAATAATCGACCGTTATTGTGATACGGTCCGGTGACGTCTTTAAACGTAGCGAGACTAGCGAGTCTTATAAATAATATACTGTATGTATAGTATATATATAGTATAAAGTATAATTTTAAATCCCGTTTAAACACTATATATAACATATACAATACGTCATATAATATTTAAGTACACAATGATAACACGCAAAACCAATATGGCCTCCGCATATATTATCCGTTTACTCGGCATACCCTTATACGTATTATATATTATAATAAATCGTAATTCGTTATAAGTACACAAATATCGGTTTAAATGTACGAATGATCAAAATATGGCGTTTACGTTTGAAGCGTATGTTTAATTCTATTTTTTATTTTTATTTTTTAATTCCATGCCCGTTTTAAGTAAACGCGTTTATTTCACGTCCGTGAAAGATATTAAGATGTTGTATTTTGTATATTATAGTTATATATTTGGTTAGTAACGATATTTATAAAGTCATCGAAAAAAAAAATAATAATAATAAGATTTATTATAATTTATAATACGAATCAGTGTAGGTATTATATAGCAACCATCACTCGATGATTTTTTTCACTTTCTTTAAGGAACATTTTTAATTTATTCTATACTAATAAAGTAATAAATTAATATACCATTTTGATATGGGTAGTTTATTTTATAGTATTATAACAGTTATAATTTTCGAAATACTATATAAAAGATCGTATAGGTATATTATATTCAAACCGTTGTCCGTTACACGACGGGGCGTTCTTTTTCAAAAAATAATAATCGTAAAAAAAACAACAAAACGAGCCTCTAAAATAAAATAAAAATACAAATTGACGACTGGTTTGGATTTTAAACGGGCGTTTTTGTCCGTCTGTTGTACTGAAAACGAAAATCATCGTCTGTCTGCCTCCAGGATAGGTATATTATATAAAATAAGTAAAATATTCTGTAGTTTATATTAAACCGACAATTTTCGCCCAATCGAGTAGGTGGAGCCTAATTCACGTTAGTTATTTTCATATATTTTGTGTATCTCGGGGAAAAAACATTTACACGCAAAGACAACATATTATTAATTAATAATTATTATACGTATATGTATATGTTGTATTTTATTACGTAAAAATCATTTTGTTTATTTATTTTAATCACTGTGAAATCGCATTTCCAGTGCCGTCCCGAGGATTTTCGAGGCCCTGGGTATCATTAGGATACGAGGCCTCTGGATCCATAATATAATAATATATTTTAATTTATCAGTATAATATATTTTTACACGTCTATTAGAATTAAGAATAGAACTAGGTATATAATAAGTTTGATCATACTAAATCCTTTAAAACATTACAACTTGTATTTTATAAATGTACTTTTGGAGTTTTGGCGTGTATATTATATTAAAATAATAGTTGTTGAACGAAACACTATATTATTATTATATTGTATTATAGTATATCACATCGTTATTGGTCGATGCTTGAACGTAGGAACGATTTTCGTAGATTCGTGAATATAATATATACTAAATCGAAGGCGAAGGGTAATCAGATCCTCGAACTATTAAAGTTAAAATTGAAATGCTTTTACAATACAATATTAGATAAAAATGAAAATCTTAAATAATTGAAAATAATATAAAATTAGAAATAAAAATGATTATTTTTATTTTAACGCGTCCTGTAAATTATATTAAATAAAAATAAACAAATATTATTTTTTAAATAAATACATATTATTATGATGAAATAGCGCTGCAGTACCCCCAAGTGAGTACTTGGTTGAGTAACCGAAAATGCGGTTCGCAGTTAACTTAACCTAAGTACCTATATATAGGTACGACTGTACGAGTATACCTGCACATATTATAATTATAATAAACATTAAATAATAATAATAATAATAATAATTAATTATAATAATAGTCGACAAACTGCATTACATTTATAAAATAATATTATAATATTATGATCACGAGTACCAACCTACCACAAGAAAATTCACCGTGCGAGTAGAATAATAATTATATTGACATTACAATACGCGTAAACCACAATAATGTTCGCAGTCCGTATAGTTGCTCAATAATTATGTACAAATTTGAAATTATTATTACATTACATTAATATTATGGTGACAGTTATTCGATGTAATATTATTAATGTTATACGCGAATACCGCAAGTCGAAAAAATTGAGTTTACTTAAATTAACCAATAATAATAATTAAACGGCGGCGTTTATTAGATACCTACGTACATAATATAATAATATATTATATGGAAAAATCGCTCGTTACAATACTATTTGTCGTCGGCAAAACATTGTACAGTGCATAATATTATTATGTAATATTGAAAATAATAATACTCAGGCATCATATTATATTATTATTATAATAATTATAAGTACGAAACGAGACGATGCGAGTCGAAATGAGAAATAATTTGCATCCGACTACGACGTGAGTCTTGCTGTGAACATTATAATATATTATTTTGTTATAATAACCCGAAGGTCGTCAAACCTGATTTTTTATTTCGTATCGTCTATATATACGTAGTCGATAATAAGATCATACGAATATATTTATATTATGTTCGCCCAACAGAATCGTCATTTAATTACGTTACATATGACAAAGAGTCACACTTTCAACCATTTTTTTTTTTTTTTTTACAAAAAAAAAAAATTATCAATTTTTAGAATAATTTTTTTTTAGTTTAAGTTTGTAATGGCATTTGAAAAAGTTAAATATTAATATTATACGTGGAATAAATATACAAATATGTATATATATACAAATAGTTGGAAAATAATGTCGTGGCACGTATCGTGTGTGTCGTCGTATATAATATTAACGTCGCGGTGTATAATAACCGTGCGGGAGATTCAAAGTTTGTTGTTTTTCGGTTTATATTTTAGGTCACACTAATGTCGGCGTGTGCTGTGTTGTTCAATAATACACGTGTATACGGTGAAATTAAAAAACCAGAAAACGCCGGTTTTATGTTTACATGTGTATAATAATAATAATTAATAAACAACGCGCGTGGGAGTCCTCTAGCTGTTTTTGCATTTTTTCTAGGAAAAAAAAATTCGTCTCTTAAAAAATTATATTTTAATTATATAATAATATTATTATATCGAAACACGCTGTTATTGGAAATCGACTACTATAGTATATTTTTTATTATTATAAACGAAATATATACCTCTCGTATTTATTATAGTTACGTAATAAAATTATATCTAGTTATTATTTTCGTAGAAAACTCAAACTTAGGTATATTAGTTTTTTCACTGTTTTGTGCGTAGGCAAATCTAATATAGAATCGTTTTTAATATATTAAATTGTAATATATTTAATGAATAGAGTGGTATCTCATTAAGCTAATTATTATATTTACATATTTTAATATTATTAATGTAAGATGTAACACACTTAACGACTCTTTGGCATTAATATATATACACGTCTACACGACCTCATCGTGTCTTGGATCACTGCAGCGTTTTTTTTTTTTTTTTTTTTTTTTTTATAACCGATAACTTTATGATGTCTATATGATGTCTATATACGTATATATACAATAAAATAATGTTCGAACGATCTAAATAATATATAAAATATGTATTCGAACCGACATTGGAAATCATAAATATCATTTCAACCGTTAAAAATATTAAAATAATACGTATTATTTATATATTATAAAATTTAGTAATTTTAATAGATATTTTACGAATGGAATGGGACGGGAGGCGGACATACAAAACGCAGAACTGCAGGTGCAACGCGTATAGATGATTAATATAAGCGCGAACGGGATGGAAAAGAAAAATATTATTATTATTATTAGGATGATGGCGTGTATCCAATCCGTAGAATCCTTATATACTGTAGTGATCTGCTCTAACAACAAGATCAAAACTCGTATTTGTAGGGTTCGTCTTTTGTTATAAATAATAATGATTTTGCTCAGAAACGCACCGCGGTCGAAAGCGACAATAATTGAAATTATTATATTTTATACTCGCGGCAATAATATCGCATTTATTATTATAATATTATCATACGAAGGGCAGCTTTTATAATATACGATTACAAAACGCGCATATAATATTTTATTGTATATTATACGGTTTTACCGCGGAACAAAAAGCGCATATAAGGGTCATATACAGCCTGAATATCATATTATATTGTTACATCGCATAGGGAATACGTGTAATTGTTTCTTTTTCTTTTTTTTAACTCCGAAGCGATGGCTCTGTATACGCGTGTATAGAAAAATATGAAATTTACGACCACAACGTCGATAAAACGCAACACGCATTTGTATAAAATTTTATAATTTAAACTCATCGAAATACGTAGGTACCTCCTAGTTTAATTAATTATTGTTAAAAGATTTCCGACGATCTATGACGTAATATTTATTATATATGTAATTTAATAGTTTTTATTTAAAACTTTGACGCGTAATCGTAATGAGTGATTTCAAACGAAACGACTTCCTGATGAACTCGCACAATTATAAGATGATAATATAATTATATATGGTAGTCGCGGTAATAATTTATTATAAGACGTCGAAACGATGGGGATCGGACGAAAACCGATTCTTTTGGATTTGGATTGTTCACGACCAAAAACCTATCGTCTATATAAATATATCTATAGTTCTACCTATACTTTATTTCGTCGAGAGATTTCAACGCCCCGTTTCGCCACCGTGACCGCGGTATAAAATATTATATATATATATAATGTACCTACGTGGTTTATATATAGTATATACCGACGGCGTCCACGGTCTCGGTCCATCGCAGAGCCGCAGAGTCTTATACTTATTTTATATTAATATTATAGTCTTATACGTATATATAGTCTGTTCGTTTAATCGTTCGACTCGATATTTGAATATAAGTTTTTTTTATAAACGACACGAAAAATAAATACTTCGTTTTACGTATTTTTACAACGTATTATTATATAAAACATTAATAATTTTTAAAACGGTCGTGATCGAACCGGACGATTCGTATAATTGTTATTAAATCTATAATTTAAAATATTATTATAAATTATACGAGTATAATATACTTCGTGTGTTATTATTATGTTTTTTTTTTTTTATGGTCGATTAAAAAGCGTGTTTACGTTTCGGAAACCGACGTTTCCGGGGAAAAAACAACAATTACATCACACACAACCCTAAACCCGAAAAATCGGCGATCCGTAAAGTTATATGACGATAATTTTTATAAATGTGAAGAAAAACGAATATAATATTTCATTTTCTTTTTTTTTTTCGATAATTTCCAAAAAAAAAAACTAAAAACTAATAATAATATAAACTATATATTATATAAAAGTGCTCACCAAAATAATAATTATTCAGACGGTCGTCCGAGTCACGCATGTTCGTTGGGGTCTTCGGCCGCGTATACTGCAGTGAGTGTGGTGCGCGTATATAAGAATAAAACGAAAAACTCGCGCACGACGGACGACGCGCACGGAACGCGATCGCACAACAGAATGAACGGACGATCGCGCCGCCGGACACGCTTTACCTGTGCGGTGGTTTTTTTCCCCTCCCGTTTCGTCTAGTCATTTTCGTTTGTATTATCATTATATTATTATTATTATTATTATTATTATTATATATATATATATATATATATATA
>JAIUCT010000001.1:35014517-35025321 GCA_021307375.1 Tetraneura akinire | reverse complement strand
ATATATATATATATATATATATATATATATATATATATATACATCCTCTTTGCGTATATACAAGTATATACACTGTATATATACCGCTGTATATATACTTTCTCGTCCTACCCGTTAACCATGTTTGTTAGTACATTATATATATATACATATACCATAACCGCGGTTACTGCAGACTGCACGTATATATAGTTTTTGTTTCGTATACGGTAGCTATATATTGTATACCTATATATTATATTTACACACCATACGCTGCCAGTTCCGAAATAAATAAATAATAATCATCTCCTGTCCGTATATAATATAACAATATAATAATATATTGTTTTACCGTGTATGTATAGTATAAAATATTATACGTTATTCTATTGACATTTGACCTGTTGCTCCTCGCGAACCGACGTTCGATGGACGCGCGTTCGCGCAGACTTTGTCACGTTTTTGGACACGATTCTCTCGCGTTTATTGAATTTGTCACTATAATATAGGTGACTAAAATAATATAACATATAATAATAATTAATTGTGTATATACAAATACAGTACTAATAATATGTAATCGTTTTTTTTTAAATTTTATATCCTATATATATATTTATCGTGTTTTCGTACTTAGTTTTCAATCTCGGATCGTTTTATAATTATTTGAAAATTTAAACGAAAGATAGGTAAGTATATTAATAAAATACCATCGTTTTAATGCATATACCACGAATGTATTAATAATATAAATTTAAAGAAATTAAAAATTTCTCTTCGACGCTATTATTTTTTATCGTTTTTATACGTGAACAGCGAAAACAGCTAATATTGCCAAATTGGATTATAAAAAAAAAACGAACATTATAATATAATATATTATATTATAATCGTTTTTGAAATGCAGTTTTCAATATAATATCATATTTTATGTATATTATATAGCGACGAAAGTTTTGTGCTACGAGCGGAATTCGAAATAATAATAATAATAATATGTACACATTTTAATCTAATATTTTAATGTTTGTAACGCCGAAAGATTGGATTAATTTCTATTATAGACGATTCCAACCTCTACATATTATTAGGTATACACTGCGACCGCGGTAACAATATAATAATAATATAAGGTACCTATTTTATAGTAAATTATTATTATTATACTGTATAACAATCGTGTGTAATTATTTTTACACTATAAACTTGTATATTTGACGTGAAAGACGCGCGTGTGTTGTAATGTTATTACGCGTATTATATTATGTTATTATGATAATATTATCATTATGTAAATACGCGCTGGAATACGAAGTGATATGGCAGGTAGGCGTCTGTCGCGGTATATTCGCTTTTACAAGTACATAGATAATAATATTCTTATAATATTACAAGAAGAAAAACGTGCAAAAACGGATGTACGACGTACGCCAGTCGATATTTTTCAACGATTAAAATACATATTATGCGCATATAATATACCTATATTATTATTATTATCGTAAATATCGTTATTATAATAATATATATTATAATTTGCAGTATTACGTTATACTAAACGCCCACGTGCTCAATATATATTATAATTTATAATATATTATATTATATCCGCTATACGGTCGCGGATGGTAAAAATACGATTACGTTATTATCAGAGCACGGAAAGTTGCGGGGGAAAAAACTAGTCGAATGGACGTCAAATAGACATTTGCGACATTTAAAAAAAAAAAACATATTAACAATATATAACGTCCAATAGTTTCGAATAAAATAAAATTTTATATTATAATTATACGGTTTATAATATCATCATGCAAGACGTAATATTATAATGTTAAAAAAAATAATCTATATAGGTATTTAAAAAAAAATATATTTCGTTTTCATTATTACATATTATTATTACTGCATATATAATTATTATAAAACTTCGATTCGGCCCATTACGCGTGTATATAAACAAAAATCGTCAATATATTATTATTATTATTATAAATATACGATTAAATATTATGTTCATCGAGTTTTATAATACACACGTGCCTATATTAAATCGTCTTGGTTATG
This sequence comes from Tetraneura akinire, assembly GCA_021307375.1. NCBI lineage: Eukaryota > Metazoa > Arthropoda > Insecta > Hemiptera > Aphididae > Tetraneura > Tetraneura akinire. The sequence continues at coordinate 35,023,272 of JAIUCT010000001.1, read as the reverse complement.
CATGCGTTCAGGTATTAAATCCGGGGGGAAAAAAAATTGGTGTTTAATTTAGTAAATTTTAGAAAATATGAAATGATGACATAATATTATTATAATATAACACATATGACGTATACAGAGTGGTCGGGATTCGGCGTATAGTGGAAACAAATAAACTGAATACAAGTATATACCTTATATACGTAAAATAATATAATTCCTCTATATTCGTTTTTGTAACTATTTATTTATCACTCTGTATCACATTAGGTATAGACGTGTCTAACAATATATATAGTTATGTGGTATACTCGTATATATTATGCGCATACATATAACCATAACGTTATGCAATTATGCCGTAAAGTATGTTATAATACAGTGAAACGGAATATAGAATCTTAATTAATCTTGTACAAATTTATTTTAATTGCTTATAAACAGAATGTTTATAACTATTATTTCCACTCTGAATGAATCGTTGGTATTATAATATTATACCTGCGTGTAAAAACGCAGTAACCGCATAACGCCTATACCTATATAGATAATATGCGCTTCGACGGGAAACGGCGGACTCGATGGTATTAAAAGTGCATTACTGTATTATGCAATTATTTATCATAATTAATTCATTTATACCACAGAAACATTGCAATTTTTATTTAAATTGGTCGCGAGTAATATAATAATATTATTGTTACACTATAACAAACAAAACGTACCATATTTCGATTAAATTAAAAATACATTTACAACGTTTAATTATAAATTATATTATATACGAAACGAGTAGCTGCAGATAAGCAAAAATACGATAGAAACCGATAATTATCGTGTCATTTATGCATAATATATTTATCGAAAAATATGAATCTGTATTATTGCGCGAGTTCAGAAATCGCTGTAAAACGTTGTAGTTTTATACGAGTATTATAATATAGACGTACGTATTGTGTATAATAAACAAGCGTATAATCATCTGCAAAGTTTTTATTTGTAAAAAAAGAGAAAATGTAATGTTCGCAGTTGACAAATGATTCCCCGAAGGTATACATAATGAAATATAAGCGCCAAATATAATATACAAAAATACATTAATAAGTCTTGAAATCAAAACATTTCGTGTGTCATTTCGAAATCAAACTCGACACATTATGAGCATTATTATTATTAATTTTGATAGAGCGAAAGTGCGGAATGAGTTAAACGAAAACGGACGTATACAAATTTAAAATTAATAACATACGAAAAAAGCCAAGTCCAAATTCGTATAATTATATTGCTATTTATTTGGACCTGTCATCAGCACGACGACGTCTTCATCGCATATTTTATTTTACTAGGTATACTATCCGTATAGAAATTATTATAAGAAGTGCTCGTTTACATCGTTTATTATGAAGTTATACGGTTTTCATTTTATATATCACAAATTATTATTTATTTTATATTTAACCTTAAATTCCAATCAATATAATATTTATACGCTCGTAATTGTCTCTCCCGCGTATTCGGAGTATAAATATTTTATATTGAAAATTGGTATAAAATGTTTTAATTCATAATATTATTGAAAAATATACATAGGTATATTTATTGATCTTTATTTCACGATTATCACGAAATAATTATTGTACAGTATTTGATATCAAGGTTGGACGTTAACGTGTTAATAAGTAATTAACTTAACAGTTAATTTAAATTTAAACACTTTACTTAACTTTTAAAATTTGAATATTTGTTATTTTGTTAACTTAACTTGTAGATTAACTTTTTTAATTATGCATTAATTTAAAAATTAACAAGTTAACATTCTTAAATTTCAAGTTAAGTTTTAAAATACTACTACTATATTTTTATATACATTTTATATACAAAGTATATATATATATATTTTTTTTTCTATTTAATTTTTTCATATGGCACTATATTTAAACAGTTCAACAAAAATGTTTTATTTTTTATATATATATAAGGGTAGGTACTAATAATAATTTTAATTTTTATAAATCTGCTCTATGTTTAAATTTAATATTTACAATAATTATTATTCTTTTCCTGGACATGATTTATTAAAAAAAAAAAAAACATCAAACTAATAAGTAAAATACTGAGACTTTAAAATATTTCATAAACTATTAGTTGTAAATTTCTTCTTCCTATTTATGTCAATTAACTTCACTCAGTTAAAAAATTCTATTAACTTGTCCAGCCTTATAATTTATTAGTAAATTAGGAATTAAAATGTGTACAAATTTAACAATTATTTATTGAAATTATTATATACTATAATAAATGACACAATATGTTTATAATTTTTTTTTTTTTTTCATTAAAAAAGAAATACCTACAATTTGTTTTTTGTTTTTTTGTCTTTGTATTTTTGTAACACATATTTTCATAAATATTATATATTAAACTCCCACGCATTCACAATACAAAATTATTATATTTTCTAAAATACGTCGCTACCATATCGAATAACCGGAAATAACGGTTATTATTCTATATAGCGACTATATTATTATATATATACGTATACTTATACGATGTCCCAGATGAGTAAAAAAAAAAAAAAAAAAATGACAGAAAAATTCGAATACAACTTCGACCATTAATATTAGGTATATATTTTGTGTCTACGAGTGTATATAGGTATGTAATTTTTGTGAGTTTTAATAAGATGGATTATAAATTTATAACTATATTATTCACAATATTATATTGTGTATATAGGTATAAATACGACAGGATAGAAGTAAATTCGATTTTATAACGAAAGTTGAGACGAAATGAAACTTTGCAGATTTGCAGTATTTCTACTTTGTACATAGAAACGATCGAGTGATATCGTAAAATATCAAATGTACCTATACATTCTTTTATATAGTATTTGATATCCGACACATTCAATAACTCGTGTGAAAATATCTTATTTACGTTATAATAATTATACGTGTGTACATATAATATCGTATAATATTTGATTTGATGGTATTATGACGCGTAATTTTATAAGTAGGTACGAGTATGTTATTATAATATTTTCTTTGGAGTATTAAATATGACGTATGCCTATTATATTCACTGAACGCAGTGCATTGAATCGGTATAAATTGAATAAATTTCTAATAAAATACATCCAATCGTTTTGTTTCTATATAATATTGTGATATTAAAAAATATTTAAAAAAATAATATTCAATAAATCGATCAAAATTTAAATTTATTATAAAATATAATATTATATGTTATATTTCGAAATCATAGGCCGAAAATAGGGAAGACTCGAGGAGGTTAAGCCCCATAAAATATTTATCGTATATTACATTATATCATATCTATCATTATTTAATACTTATGTTATAAATAATTTGTTTTCGTTTTTTTTTTACAATTCTATATGCCTACATGTGTACCGCGTTGAAATAAGTAATAATTATTAAATTGGATTGTTTTAACATTTAGGCACTCGCGTCTTAATGTAATGATGTGGTAAGTATATTATAGCTACCCCCAAACAATTTCAGTGATGGATTTCTTACTACAATATAGTCAATAAGATATAAGAATATTTTACTAGAAATAGTAATAATTTCACCATAAAATATAATATTATTGTTTCTGATCGACAATATAATACAGTATTACTGTTTTCTTTATGTATCATCTATATATAAGTCCGGACTCAAAGTTATTAGTATTTTCAATTTTGTCGTAACATAAATCATTCTAATTGTCATAATCGATATCAATTGAATATAATATTATATAGTTATATATACTCGTATCGTATTTCTCTAGTATAAAATTTATTATTATTATACCAATGTACACAGTATTATATTATATATTATTAAATTCAATCTGTGTACTATTTGTGTGCTAATAAATATTTTCTTTGTAAACAATACGATATAATATAATATGTTAAATTACAATATCGTCCATGAAAATTATTAATCTTATTTTATCCTTCTTAGTTTCTTACTAATACGGACGTATACGTGAAAATAACAATCGATTCTTTAGTACACGTATAGTATAATATTATAGTGTAGAGTCGTACATATATGTTACACGCTTATATGATTTATTCGTGCTTAAAATACCATTTTAGTCGCGTAAGGTCGTCGTAAAGATATAAATATAAATTATTTGATCTATTTAATTTTATATTTTTCGTTTGACTCTACATATTATTATATATATGCAAATCGTCCAAAGAGAATAAACCTCGTTAACAATAACGTAAATAAAAAACGGGGGGGGGGAAATATTTTTTTTTTTTTTTTTTGAGTTTTTAGACAATACACAACAATAATATAAATTATATATATATATAGATAATTTCATAACCGGAATAATGCGCGTATATATACCATTAGAGAAATCTTCAAACGTTTGAAATTAATATGGAAGTCTTTGTTTGTTCTTTTTTTCTTATGATTCCAATTAAGTATTATACTCTATTGTAAATACTTTAAATTCCTTTTATCCGTATGAATCTCAAATAACGTGTTTCTTATTTTTATTATTTATTTATTTATTTTTTTTTTTTTTTTTGAACGAATTGTGATATTTTTTTGTTTCGCAAAACAACATAATACTACTTTTTTATTAGAAAAAAAAAAAAAAGATTATTTTGGTACAAAATATATATTTATACTATTTTACGCGAATACGAAACTGGACATTGGTAAATTGATCTGCAAATTATATCCTCACATCTAAATTCCCACGATTATTCTATGAATTATATTAATACACACGCATGCGTAATGTATAATATATATTACACGTTTTAATTAGCTATTATAAAGTATAATATAATCGTGTAGATTTTTTTCGATCGGGTTCGACGGTGTTAAAAAAATATATATATATATATAATATTACATTATAAATTAAAATAGATAATTTTATAATTATATATATTAGTCGCGACCGATAAAGTATATATGAAAAAAAGTTTTTTAATTATTACTATTTATAGTATTTAATAAAACGTACCTATATATCAAACATTTTAGAACGTTACACAAAATACAATAATCGATTATTATATTATATTTTTATGACGAAACAATATAATATCGAGTTTATAATGTCACGGGCGGATTTAATTTTAATCGTGTTCTATAAATATTATATTTATAATATTCTACACTAATAATTTTACATAATATTGTATAAAGATTATTATCGCCTTTCGTGTCTTTAATTTACGTATTTAAATGACGTATACCCGTATAAAAAATAACAATATAAACGATAATATTGGCAGATACTAAAAAATTAACGATTATAATAAATAAACTCGTGATCAAATTAAAAACATTTATTGACCTGGACTCGTGTTAAAAAAATTAATAATAATAAAAAAATGAAAGTAAAGGTTATACCTACGTATATTAAACCATTATTCTGCCGCAGACTATCATAATAATACGTCTTGCAAAAAAAAAAACCAACATCGAACTCGTAAAGTTTTAATATACAACTTTTTAAATTTAAATAAATAAAAAAATCTGTCGCCTTTTCGATCATCGAAAAAGTACACGCATTTACGTATTCTAAAATCATAAAAATAAATATTACAAATCAGGTCAATTGCAAAATAATTTTTTTTTATATTATATAAATTTTTATTTTATTTTATATTTTACTATATTTGCGCGCGGTACAATAATATTATTTGTTTACTATTTTTTTATATTAGTATACTTTTTAATATTTATTGATAATTTATTTTAATTAAATGACTGGCTGTTACATCGTCTCGTTACAGCTTATTCTTATTTTTTGACATTTCTATAGCTTGTCTTATATTTAATTATTGATTATTTGTGATTTGTTTTAATAATTTGATTGAATTAATATTATGATTAAATTCTAAAAAGTGTTCTGCTATAGGAAACTTATCAGTTTCCTCATTTTTCATGCTTCTGACGTGTTCTTTAATTCTTATACGAATATTTCTTCTTTGACCAATTTAACATTTATCACAATCTTCGCGCTGAATTCGATATATTCCTGATTTTTCGATTACAATTATTTTGTCTTTTATGTTGCCTAATAGACTCATGAGATTATTATTTCTCGATGATACTATGTCCTTATCATATTTTTTTGAAATATTTTTGAAATTTCGTGTGATATTTGTGTAATGAAAATGACAACTGCTCGATATTTATTTGTTAAATTTTGTAATTCTAATGTACTAATGGTTCTTATGTTTCTTGTCCATTTACGTTGTTTAATTAATCTTAAAACCAGATTTTCCACGTATCCATTGAATATGGCTATGTTTATTATTGTATTTTGTTCTTTTTCAAAATCTTTCTTGTTCGTTGGAATATTTACTAATCTATGAACCATACAGTTCCAAGCAGCCATTTTATGTTGCCAACAATTATTGTTTGAGTTAATATGGATATATCTATAGTGTGGGTTTTCTTTCTATATATTTTGAATTATAATTATTCGTTAGATCTTTTTATGTAAAGGTCTAAAAAAGGTAATCTTAAATGTATTTCTTCTTCGAAAGTAAATTTTATAGTAGAATATTGATAATTTAGATTTTCGATAAAATTGTCTATGTTGAAATATATTTATATCTACTATTCCAAAAATATCGTCCACATACCTTATCCAAGTTTAGAAAATCCTTCAATGATTTTTTGTTGTCTGTTTCGAATTTTCTCATAAAAACCTCTGCTAGAAATAATAATAATAGGAATAATGGATTTCCCATTGCTGTTCTTTTTGTTTGTTCGTAAAATTTTCCATCAAATTGAAAAACGTTTTGACTCGTACATAATTTTGTTAAATTTATAAGTTCGTCGATTTTGTTGGCTCTAATTTTCAATTATTTCAGCCAGGTTTTTAAGGTTTTTATTTAAATATAAGTACACTCGTAAATGAAGAAAATGAGTAGAAATCACTAAAAAGAAAATCAGTATATCATATTTCATATAATACGATTTTAGGTAAACCCGAATATTTCTTCTTGACAACCTTATATTAAAATGTGTATTTGAAGGGGAGGTCTAGATGGAATACTACAATTTCGTAAAATTTTTAACTTTTTCAGTGCACGCATGCGCAATACAACTCGTATAGCAAAAGCTATTTTTTTTTTCTTTTTGCGAAGTGCAATTTATACTATATTATTTTATACTCAACTTTTACTATTTTTTTACATTTTAAAACTTTCTTTCTATCTCAAAACTTGACCTACTCACAGCTATACGTATCACAATTTTAATATTAGTTATTATACTCATGCATTTCTCCTTTATACTTTTTAACAACCATTTTTGTAATCTGAAATTATTATGTTTATATAGTTTATACTATACATATAATATTATATTATGTTCGTTAAAACGAAATTTTTTACCAATCGCGAGTGTTCGGAGTTTCTGATCGAGTCCTTGGAGAGACTTAAGATGATGTATTATAACCAGTGATAAAAATTGATCTTTCGCACAAATCGATCTGCCACGGCGATATTAATATAGATATGCGATACGCGTGTTTTATGATTAATAATAATAATAATTATTATTACGGCATTGTTTAGAACACACGTAACACACATATCATATTGTGTATGTGTGTGTGATAAATTTAATATACGAGTAGTATAGCCGAGAGCGATTTTAAATGTGCGTGTTCGTATAATATTGCGATTCGTTCAATCTTATTCCCATAATATATCACGCCGTATAATTAATATTATATTGCGGGTCTTGCATGTACTTTATTTATATACCTTCCCGGGCTAGGAGGAAAAACTCGTACTCGCCTTTCTCGCACGACGTATACGTACGACGTAATTTGTGTCATAAAAACACCCGGGATTGCACATAATATATATACATTTTCAGCGTTATTTACAATACTTTTTTGTACAAAAATTAAATTTCGATCACTCCGTATAATATAATTATCATCAATCATCAATGCTATTTAGTAACAATAATATTTATATTATCACTATGGTTACTATTATAAACAATTTTAGCTGATGAATCAAATTTGTCGAAGGGAAAAATGTCTTTTTTTCGTTATTTTTTCGTCCTTTTTTTTTTGTGTGGCATGGGATCAATTTTGAGAAATTCGAAGAATGACCTGTATAAAGTACAAACTACATCCAATTTGCAATCGAAAACATGTAACATTCGTGAAAATCGGAGCATTATTTTGGGTGGTCATTGGGTATGTCTTATCAGACATAAAAACAAAACAAAAAGACACACATAATTGTAAAACCAATGTACATTCTTCGCTCCGCTCAGAATCTAAAATACGCTCTCCATCGAAATAATAATTATTTTAATGTGTTGAAGTACTAATATTATTATTATATTCTCGTTTCTCGGTTGTCCTTTTTATCCCGATACTATAATATATAATATATAATATTATATAACTGTACTTGCGTTTATATCATTACCTATACATGCATAATGCATATTATATTTACGATTTACCTAATATATTATAAAATGAATATTTTTACAATATGTTACATTGCATAATTTTCCCTTTTCTGGTAGAATTATATTTTTTAAATAAATAAATGTCAAACTATACATTATACATATAGGAATCATATATTATATTATTATACGATATGGCGACCAAACGATATTAATTCAAAACCGCGGTAGAATATTGGACGTTTATATATTATTATTATTATTATTATTATTATTATTATTATTATTATTATTATTATTATTATTATTATTATTATTATTAT
>JAIUCT010000001.1:34984139-35014507 GCA_021307375.1 Tetraneura akinire | reverse complement strand
ATTATTATTATTATTATTATTATTATTATTATTATTATTATTATTATAATAGATGACTAATGATGATTATTACATTATACTATTATATTGTGTTATAGGTTAGGTACATAAATCGTAATTAGCGTAATGAAGTGTGTATGCTTGTCCGGGAATTCATGGCCGCGACGTGTAGGTGTAACGGCTACTCTCGTATATTATTATAATACGCGCGAGATAAAGTCAATATATTGTAGGTACATCGAAATATGATGCGAAATCGCAAAAATAATAATTAATAACGTCTCATAAGGAAATCTTCAAATATTATTAAATGTACTCAGTTTGTACAATATTATTAGGATATTGCAATGTTACACGTTACGCATTAGTGTTTGTTACTATGATAATTATTATATATAAATATGTAGGTATGTGTTATAGTTAAACAAACGAGTAATATGATAATAGAGACGTGGTTTTTTTTTTTTTTTTTTTTTTTTTATACGAGTAGGTATATGGTATAACATTTATTTAAAAATAGTAACCAGACTGGTAATTTAATAAATGTACTTTCGTATTTGATAACTATATACAATATTATATAGGTAGGTTGGGTATAAAATTTAAAAATGTTTTTGCACACAACCACGTTTCTATAAAATAAGTATTGGTTTATAACTATATATTTGCACCAAAGATATATTCCACCGATAAGTATTAAGTGTTTTAGCGCAACTCGATTTTCAGGTATGAATATTTTAGTATGCTTTTTATAATATTATTACGACATCGAAAGCGTCATCTGGATACAATACTCTGTCTGCAGCTTACGTAATATTATTGTCGCTGAACGAGCGTGCGATATTTGCGCAGTATATTTGTATACGCGTATTTTATTACGAATTTACGATTTAGTTCGGCATTTGAATATAACATAAAATATTCTCAAATACACATATTATACGATCAAGATAAATTTCAGTATCGTTTTATTTCACTATCTCTGTGTAACATGAACATGGCAAGTGGCGCGTGGTGATAACTATACATTTTAACTATTTGAGAAATATAAAGTACGTGACAAAAAAATTTTTTTTACCCAACCGATTTGTGATTTGTCGGTCTTTTTAAAAATATTTTTGTCAAAATCAGTTAGGCAGTTTTATATGCTCGTGGTACAAGACACGTTAAAATATATAATAACCGCCCAAAAACACTTTCCAATTTAAAATTTTTAACTATACTCATTATATTACGAGTATTATGTAATCTACTAATCTGTCATATCTCTAAAATTTTAATCACGGAACAATCATAATATTAAACGTTTTAACAACTTATAACATTTTGAATCGTGGTTAAACGTCAGTAAATTCGAAGACTTTCTATATATTATACATATCCTTCTTTCGTATAAAAAATATAACACCCACTCCAAAAATGGTTAATGATGCTCGCGGTACCAAAAACTATAATATTTATATTATAATATACACTGAAACCGCCTTTGGACAAAATTAATAGCGCGTTGTTGATTGATGACAATAATAAAAATTATATTATTAATTAACTTTTATAACGTTCGAATTACTCGAAGAAGAAGAAAAAAAAACGTTTGGCGGTTAATTCTCTGCTTATCTAATAATAATATTGTGAAAATTGAGTGTTATCAAAATTAAAAATATTAAATTAAAATATCCAACCGTGGCACGATCATAATAACCCCTCTTGGTCGGGACATCGACATTATTACCATACGTATACCGCGTATAATAATAATAGTAAACCTTAAACTTGGTATATTATTTATTATATTCGAACTTATATTATATTATAATATTATTATGCTATTGAAGTGAAACGTTGTTTGATACGTGAACTGTAAATAAGACGTGTTAATATCATAATATAATATATTACGTTAACAATTAAACAGAAAACAAAATATTATCTTTTATCTTTACGTACAGTTGTGTTGTTTATCATAATTCATAATACATAAAAATGTGAAATGATGAGACGTAGCAGATAAAATGACTTACGTAAAATAATTATTATAAAAAAAAAACCGTTATGTTATTTATTTGCGTAATATAAGAATAAATAACAATAGTAGTTATATAGTGTATAATATAAGGCGATTGTAAATTTCGCCCAGAGTATCTAAATGATAATTAAATCATCGTTTCCGATTTTGATATTGACGTATAATTGTTATAATTATTATTATTATTCGATTATTATATTAATATGATTGGTTTTTGGTTAGGAATGTATAGCGTAAAAACATGCAACTCGTTCATAAAAACAATAACATAACCGATAAAAAATAACAAATTATAATAATCATGAAGTGAGTGTGTGCATAAATTAGGTACAACGACAAATATTGTGTCAGCTATTGGAAAACGACAAGCAACCGAGGATGTATATTGTATAAGACAGGCAAAAATAATCCATTCTATAGTATTCATGGAAGATACGAAATTATTATTAAGGTTAGTGATTATATTATGTTCAATGTTGTATTTCGAATTTAGAAACCTTAAGTAAGTATAGAAAGTAAGTTCTTACTTAAGTAAGTTAGAAATGTTATACGTAGATGCTATATACGAGACGAGTATTATACTAAACACTTCCTTGTTAAATATTTTAGGATATTTTAAAAAATTTTAAACAAATAAAAATTAAACCATGTAATATTATTGGTCGCAATTTATATACTATACAAAAATTTTATTTAAAAATATGTTGGACACAATTTACTAGATAGAAATTGTACCCTAAATTGTGTTGGGCGCAATTATTTACCTATATCTGCCCGTATAATATAATACGAGTATTATAATAATATATACATCACATCATCATCATATTATATTTTTACAGGCATATATTATAATATAATATTATAATATTCCTATTTGAATTATTAAATAATGAAAGTAATTAAGTATTAAAACAATTAACCTGTCGGTAAAAAAAAATTATTAAATTAAAAGTTTAAAGTTATTGTATTCGGATAAAATTCACATATTAAAAATAATAATGAACGTTTTATGTTTCGTTTGTGAAATTTTTGTAAAATACATATTACTATACCTAGGTATGTAATATACTCATACATTAAATAAATTTAATAAAATGTTATTCTATTTTACGACTATTTTATACCCACATATTATAATTATATACTATATAATATATATTATAATATAATATAGCTTTATTGTCTTGGAAGTATATATAAATAATATCTCACGGTATATATTATAATTATTTATATTTTCGGAACTATATTATTGATATTAACTTAACACGCAGCACAGAAAAAACAAGACCTACATTTTATTTACTTATTTTTTTGTAGAGAAATTGAGATTTTTTTAAAGTTGATAATAATTATCAATTATTGAAAAATCAAATTAAAATTAGTTTATTACATTAGAAAATCTAAGCTCTATGTGTCATTTCCGTATACTGTCATATCATTATATTATGTAGGTATACTAAAGAACCTATATATACTGCATAAATATTAAAAGTTCAAAACTACGTTTTCATTTTCAATTTAAAAAAGATGAGATGATACTCCTGCCGCAAAGGATACAGGTGTGCGAATCATAGCGTTTAATTTTACTTAGGATTTGAATGCAATGATAAACCATTGCATTCGAAAAAACGATTCTGAGCGAAGTTCAATCAGATTATAATTTTCGTTTGAACTAAAAATATCAACTTAAAACAGCTATAAAAAAAAATTCAGATTAGGGATTTTTCTAATATTTTAGTATGATGTTAAGTAATATGTAAGTATACTTGAGTAAAATTTTCAGACCCTAATACCAAAAATTACCAATTTTATCAAACATTATATACGTAAAAACGAGAAATTTACGAAATATTCGAAGTCCTATATTTAGTAAAAAAATTTAAAAAACGGTTCCAAAATTTTACCACATATATATAATAGCTATGTGAACACCCAAAAAAATTTTCAAGTCTCTAACTTAAAAATTGCCCGAGTTATCGTGAAATATAGAAATTGAATTCGTCAAAATTGCATTTTTCGTGAAAAATGCCGTTTTTTCGTCATTTTTTCGAAGTTTTTTCTACCGCTTATAGTCAATTTTGAGAAATTCAAAAAATGACCTAAATAAAGTACCATCTACATCCACTTTTACATCTGAAACTCGCTATTAGTGAAAATCGAAGCATTATTTCGGGTAGTAAAAGTGTTTTCAGAATATTTATTTATATCTATGGATTCTAAAATCTTCGTTTTACTAAAAATATCAATTTAAAACGGCTATAAAAAAAAATTGTGACTTGGGATTTTTATAATATTTTAGTATGATGTTAAGTAATATGTAAGTATACTTGAGTAAAATTTTCAGACCAAAATACCCAAAATTGACAATTTTATCAAATATTATATACGTAAAAACGTGAATTTTACGAAATATTCAAAGTCCTATATTTTGTAGAAAAATTAACATAACGGTTCTAAAATTTTACCACATATATATAATAGCTATGTGAACACCTAAAAAAATTTTCAGGTCGCTATCTTAAAAATTGCTTGAGTTATCGTGAAATATAGAAATTGAATTTGTCAAAATTTCATTTTTCGTCAAAAATGCCACTTTTTCGTCATTTTTTCGAAGTTTTTTCTACCGCTTAGGGTCAATTTTGAAAAATTCAAAAAAATGACCTAAATAAAGTACCAACTAGATCCACTTTGCTACCGGAAACATACCCTATTCGTGATAATCGGAGCATTATTTCGGGTAGTAAAAATGTCTTCAGAATAAAAAAAACAAAAAAAAAAAAAACAAAAAAAATCACACATCATTGTAAAACCAATACATTCTTCGCTTCGCTCAGAATCTAAAATTAACTTTTTCTAGTGTAATAATATTATATAGATGTTTAATTTCAAAAATGATAATAATAATATAAGATATTTATATTTATATTTTAGTAATTAAAAAATAATATACGAGTATATATTAGGGATTAATTGAATTAAAATTCCATAATATTATAAACAAGTAATTTGTTCAAAATACATACATTTACACAATCATTTACCAACTATTAGAGGCCGATATTGAGTCACTCATATTCGTGATGGACTAGTTAGCTGGTTGCTTGCTCAACACAATTTACAATTGTGTTCACCGACGACGACTACTACAACATATCACATCCGCATAGATTAGATTGCAGATTTACCAATTCAAAAGGAGCAGAGTAAATTTATTATTAGAATATGATGTAAGCGTTAACAAAAATTAAAAATAAAGTTTGTTATATAAATATTATGAAGAAGAATAATAATAACATAATTATGCTTCGTATACAGTATTTACAATATAATAAAAAAAAATTAATTTTTTCTAGTTTAAAAATATTTTATAGATGTTTTAATTTCAAAAATGATAATAATAATATCGAATATATATTCGGGATTTATGGAATTAAAATTCTATCATTTTGTTTCTAGTTATACTCATATTATTCTTATGGTCCATCTTTAGGTTTCTATATAATACAAGGTATTATGCATTTTATTATAAATAATATCGTTATAATATCATGTAATCTAAATATAAATTAATTCACTTCTTTTTCTGCCAGCTACGAAAACAACCCATTTTTCGTCATTTCTTATAAATTGTAAAGTATACGTTCCTATTAACTTCCTCCATAGTATTTTTTATATCAGTATAATAATTGATAATTTTATTAATTTCTCGTTTAACGTGATATTATGACAATAATTCATTAGTTATTATTTTGTAATTAAAATTATAAACGTGTAATTTGTTCAAATAACATTCATATTTAGGTTATACAATCATTAACGAATAACCAACTGTTATATGATTATTTTGAATTACTTCGTCTTCGTGAACTAGATTGCTGGTTGCTTGCTCAACACAATCTACAATTGTGTTCACCGACTACGTCTGCTGCTACATCCCGCATAGAGTGCATTGCATATGTACCAATTCATTATGGGCAGAATAAATTTATTATTAGGGTATGATGTAATAGAGTACTAGTAACGGTGCATTTTCGAAAAAATAATCTATTGAATGTTTACAAAAATTATTTGTAATAGTATACGGACGTATGAACATACGTTATACTTATCATCTAAAAACAAGTTACCTATTGTATCGAAATCATTGAAATAGAAACTAAAATATTTACGAAAACATTTTTTCAATATTATATTATGTATCATATTCTGTATTATTATATTACGCGTATATTTTATTCTTTGCATATTTAACACAAAGTGGTGGTAGGTTAGGTTGGAGTATCATATTCGCTGGAATAAAATATTTATATATATATACCTTTTGTGTTGAGTAAGCTATCTAAAACACTATAAATAGGAGGTTATAGAAGTGGTAGTAGTGCAATCTCGAGTACTAACATAATTACATTGGCCATATTGAATATGAGTACTAGAGAGTTCAATATAGACGAGGTCAAAAGCCGTGAGGAGGAATTGTATGCCAAGATCAAGAAATTCGAGGAGCAGGATAATAACTTCGAGAAAACGAGGGCGCATTTCAATGGTATGAAAAGTTTAGTAGAAGAAATTGATAGTTATTATAATTGGTTTTATAGCTTATATAAGGATATTCAAGATACTCGTATCGTACTCCTGTTGACCAAAGCTGAAGAAAAAGTGAATGATGTCAAAAAAAAATGGAATAATTGGCTGTGGTTGAAAAATGCCTTGAATATGAAATTGAAGAAGAGTAAAATGTAGTTTAAGTGTGAAGGAAAAAATATACTGGATTCACAATATATGTATTTTGTTTTTATGTAATCCATTACATCATTATATAATAATAAATTTACTCTGCCCCTTTTGAATTCGTACCTATGCAATCTACTCTATGCCGGTTGTGATATTTTGTAGTATACTCTATTAGTCTATTCCAAATGAGATTGGAAAAAATCGCGTAGCAGCGTGTGCTTGGGTCTACTGTCATTGGCTACAGTTATCGCCATCTGTCCCTACTCGTATAAACAACAATAATATAATATACAATTATTATACGTTAATACCTAGTTTAATACCCCACACCTGTTGTCATATTGCCCGTTCACACGTATAATAAATTACTTCGCACATATGCCATTTCATTTGTTTTGGGTTAAAATACTTTTACCACTGCAGATCTTACTATTTTATTGTAAATTATTTTCACGTCCGCAGTGCGGTGTGTTGGGAGAAAAATGTATTCACGCTCTATACAACAACGTTTCGCCGATTCGGTAACAACTAACAATAGCACTCGCCGCTGGCAGATCATGTGATGCACCTGCGTAGTGCGTAGTACATTACGCGTTTTTATCACATATTTTTCCCATCTCATTTGGAATAGTGTTTTTCATAGTGTCTGCACGGTGTCTATAAGACACCGTGCAGACTATGAAAGACAGCGCGCCGTAGTGGAGAACTCGCGCATTTTTTTTAGCAACTAATACACTAGTAACATACGAATTATATATGAAAATCATAATAATTATAAAAGTTTCAATCTTATGTCAATTATAATTATATTATCATCTTTAACACATATTTACACAAAATTATATAAAGTTACATTTTATATAAGAACATTTAATAACATTTAATTAACACTTATTTTATCAAAAATATCGAGAGTACCTAATTGACGACGTTAGAACATAAATATATAATAATTTTTTAAATACAAATTCCGCCAAAACGTGCATTGTACATCAGAGATCAGACACATGTTATTATGATAATATTTTAAGTTTTCGTAAAAATGCCGTTTTTTCTACCACGTAGGGTTAATTTTGAGAAATTCGAACATTGATCTAAATAAAGTACCAACTACATCAATTTTATACTGAAAACCTATACTATTCGTAAATATCGGAGCATTAATTTTGTTCGAAAAAAAAACTTCAATAAAAATAAGTAAAATCAACATATATACTTTAAATATTGATTTTACTGAAATTACAATTTTAAACACCTCTAAAAAAAATGAGACTAGGGATTTTTCTAATATTTTAGTACGATGTTATGTAATATGTAAGAATACTTCAGTAAAATTTTGAGACCTAAATGCCCAAAATTGCCAATTTTATCAAACATTATATACATAAAAACGAGAATTTTACGAAATATTCAAATTTTAATAATTTTTATTATATTAACATTTTTTTTAAATCTACCCATATTAATTTAAAGTACTCGTATATAAATGTGCATTTAAATACTTTTTACGTAATAATATAAATTTGAACTTATAAAATTATAATAGTTTTGGTCGTGCAACATGCAATGTGCATAGTATTTTTATTATTCGTTGCTACCATAAAGTGCGAAAATTGTCTCCCCAGAGCGCTAGTTGTCAACTTGCACGGTGTCATAGTCGTCGTCGGTGAACACAATATTGTAGATTGTGTTGAGCAAGCAACCAGCTAACTATATTGCGGCCAGCGATGTATGTAAACGGATGTATGTCGCGCCCCCAGTGCCACAAAATCACAAATCGGGGGTTCTACGTGTGGGTACAATATTTTGTACAATTTGCACGTATTTTCAACAGTTTACGAGTATATTTTTTCTACTATGCTATATGACGTGTATTGTATCTGAAACGGTATGAACATGACCATCTGCTGTGTAAATGTAAACTATATACATTTTGAGTACATTGAGAGTAATCTAAATAATATATCTATGTATACCTCAATACCTGTGTCCTGTATATCGATATTTTGTTTAATATTATTACCGTGTTGGCGTGTTGCATATATTATATTCAACTTTTCGTAAAAAAATAATATCATAATTAAATATATTTATAAATATGCGGCAAGTATTACTTTCACCTCAATAATATAATTATAATATATTATATACGCCTAATATTATATAGTTTATTTAGACAGAAATTTTTAATTATTATAATAACTACGTATTATAATATATTATATATATATTTTTTCTTTCTTTCTTCTTCTTCTTTTTTTTTTTTTTTGTTAAATATTTATAAATATATTATATAACTCGTTATTTATTAAGTCAATACATAATAAAAAAAATTAAACTACAAGTTCAGTTATCAAATATTAAAATATTAAAAGTTAAGTTAAAAAGTTTAAGTTAATATATTATTATTATAATATTATATAGCATATGTCTTCTTATCAATTAGTAAATATGCGATATGGCCTTATAGATGAAGTCGTAGTCGTCGGTGAACACAATTGTAGATTGTGTTGAGCAAGCAACCAGCAAACAGAGTATATGGTGTGGAGCAGTGGCGTATTCAGGAGGGCTTTGGGTGTTTAAACCCCTTCTTCTCCCCATAACTCTTCTTCATGTGTTTCTCGTAATGTATTATAATTCGTATTATTGTATTTTTCGTTAATTCTACTGTAAACATTTTTTTTTGAAAATAGAATGCTATTAGAAAATAGATTATAACAGATAAAGTAAATAGCAAGAGAAAGGATACTGGTGTGGAGGGATACAGGTGTAAAGAGAATAGTATTGAATTTTGATTACAATTTGAATGCAAAGATAAATCATTTCATTTCAAATCAAAACATGACCTAAATTTTATTTATTTTTTTTTTTTAAAAAAAGAAATTAATATTTATTTAAAGTTATTAATTATTGAAAAAACATATTAAAATTACTTTATTATATTAGAAAATCTAAGTTCTATGAGTCATTTCTGTATACTGTCATATTATATTATATTATGTATACTAAAAAACATATATATATTACTATAATATATACTGCCTAAATGTTAAAAGTTCAAAACTACGTTTTCATTTTCAATTTAAAAAATTATATTTTATAAATGTGTAATACGCACAATTGATTATGGAAAATATATAATAATAAGACATATATATATTTAATTATTTTATAAATAAATTATAATATTATACCGCTAACAAATACACTGTGCGGTCACACGCGGTATATTAAATCAAAACTTTTTTTTTTACTCGTAAAAATACGTATTATTTGTATTATAATTTTATAGAAAATTTATGTTCGAACAAATTATTCATAATACGAAAAATTTATGAAAATAAAATTAAATTCACGATGAAAAATCGAGTCGAACGAGTTAAATAACTGTATAATATATAGAATTTAAGTTTGGTACTAAAAATATCGTATTGAAAAATATTTGTGTACCTACACGCCTGTACGGCTGTACCTAAATATTATTACCTCCGTTTTCAAAAAAACACACGAGTATACTTTTATGTGAGTAAACTGGGTTACTACTAATTATATATTACAGGTATTACTACGTATAATATAATATAATTATTATATTCATCTGGAATTCATATTTATCTGTTTACCTTAGTTACGGCTGGCACAAAACTTATTAAATTAATGCTTTTAATTTATATTAAACAAAAGAGTGATTGTAGAGAATCGAGTTGATGGGCTTTTTGTTTTTTTAAAAAGTATTTTATTAAAACGTTTTCAATTATTAATTATGTTACAATATATTATTATTATAAATTATTTATTTTCTGGCAATATGGCATAACGTACAATAATTATAATTGAGGCGCATAGAACCAAAACAGCTTAACCCACAAAATTTTTTTTTTTCGTTTTATGCGATAAAACGTTTTAAAATAACATAATATTTCAAAACTAATATGGCCCAACCCTCAAAAATAATTATTTTATAGATGGCAGCACTAAATTTGTTTTGGCATTGATACTTAAATAATTATTATCAATGCTAAAATGGCCTAACCTTTGTTGGTGCTATATAAATGGTTTAAAAGGTTAGGATTTAAACATAATAAAGATAATTTATTAATTTTCTAAAAGTGAATTCAATAAAAAAAAAAAAAATGTTGAAAAATAGTCAAAACTTTAATTGCCTGTCTTGTATAATTACACTTTTGTGGGTTAAGCTGTTTTGGTTCTATGCGCCTCAATTATTATAATAGCGTAGAATGCATTCTCGACATACTTCGACCTTTTCGTTTTTATAACTCGTATTGTTATTTATAAATTTATTATAATAATAATTATTACGTTGTTGAATTAAAATATCTACTCGACGTTAAATATATAAATTACATTACATAACGAGCGTATAATTAAAAAAATAATATAATTGATGGTGTCCGGAAGTCTTACAACGGATCAGATACAAGAAAAATAATATAATATTTTATGATATTAGATCAATTTCTATTATATCCGAAAAATAAAAATTAAAACGTATTATCGTCATATATACGAGTATATAATAAATATACTTGATTAAAAAACAAGATCGCCGAGTATTATGGACCACAGTAATCGTTTATTTACTAATCAATCTTAATAATATACTCGTATAATATACTTGTGTATCGACATTTTGTTTAATATTATTATCGTGTTGCATAATATATTATATTCAGCATCCCGTTAAAAAAAAAAAATCATAAATACGCGACAATAGTTTTCCTTTCGCTTAAATAATATAATTATAATATATTATATTATAGTTTATTTAGACAGAAATTTGTAATTATTTTAATAACGCGTATTATATTATAAATTGTTTTTTTTTTTTTTACGTAACGATCGAGTACGTTATAATAAATTACAATAGCGTTAATAATAATATTATATTCCATTACATACATATATTATATTATGAGTTCATAAATATACTTAAGGTTATATCGAGAAATTTTTGGGATTCAAAACGACTCAGCACTATATTATTTAGAGTAAACGATTCTTTTTTTTTGTAATTTTGAAGATTAGCTCGGTGTATTTTGTTATCTATATATTATATTATATATAGGCAGTACGAGGTAATCATATTCATATAGATGTCATCTTCGTCCATAAAATAGGTTCCGGTTAAAATACCGGTATTTTTAATTTCGGTTCCAAGCCCTGGCGGTATAGGTAGTCTTCTTTTTTATTAAACACAATTAATTGAAACTGAGTTGTTAAATGTATACGAGATTCAATAAAATTTTCAAAAATAAAATGTTTTTGATATTATTTAACATTATTGTAAAATATTGAAACATAATAAGAAGAATTAATATAAATACGAGGTTAAGTTAGGTTACTTTTAATATTAATTTTACTCAAATTTCAACTTTAAATAAAAAAAATTAATAATTAATATTATATTAATTAATAACTTTAAATAAAAAAAATTAATAATTAATATTTTTCTAATATTCGAAAAATATGTTAACCAATAGTAAGTAGGTATGCTTTAATATAATTTTTAAAATATTTCTAATTTTTTTGTCAATTATTATCTATAATATTGTTGTAATTTGTAAACTATTGAGATATAATAATAAGAATCCGTAAATACACATAATACATACCATAAATGTAAATTTTACTGAAATTTCAAATTAAAACAACTATGAAAAAAATTTGAGAATTGAGAGAGAGTTTTCTAATATTTTGGAAATATAATGTTTTAATATATTATATCAGTATGATTCACTAAAATATTCAAAAATTTCCAAATTTATTATATCATTTCTATTAATTTTTATTGTAAAAGTATTGAGAAATAATAAGAAGAATACTTGAATGGAATCTAAGATTTTTGATTAGACAAAAATATCAACTTTAAACAGCTAAAAAAAAAAAAAAATGTGACAAGGGATTTTACTAATATAAATGCAGGAGAAATTTTTGACTGAATATATTTTAAAAGAAAAACGTTTAGTACAAAGACAATTTGACCAGTCCCCTTTTACCTCTGGTCAACTAAAATATGTATCTGTGATTTTCTTGCGGTCTACAAATATTCTTCGTTGAGACATATTGATTGTTCGTAACCAGGTTAATGTACATATAATTTACCCAGCTGTTAGAGGCCCAATATGGATTACTATATATGCCCCATACCACATTATCTGTCCTAATGATTTATTAGCTGGTTGCATGCACAACACAATCTACAATTGTGTTCGCCGACGACTACGACTACCTATATCTATATAAGCCCACATTTCATATTGACAGACAGCCTTATCAAATAAAAGAAATTTGGCAATATATTTCGCTTAAAATCATATATTATTTGTATTGTAAATAGAACTAGAAATGCTAAATTCATAGTAATTTATAACATTTATGAAGATATATTGAACAGTCACCTACCTTTTAACTCTGGTCACCAATAATATGTCAGGGGTGGTTCCAGGGAGGGGCCATGGGGCCACGGCCCTCCCAGGACCGTATTTAAAAAAATAGTATACTGTTAAAAACAAATTACATTATTACGTATAATTATGGTAGTAAAAATTTGTGTTTTTTTAAAGTTATCCCAAAATTTTGACTTGGCACCTCCCACCCCCCCCAACCAAGTCTCTGGAACCGCCCCTGTAATATGTTGATGTGATTGGCTTGTAGTCTCAAAAAATTTTTGTTGAGTCATATCGATTGTTCGCAGCGGTGTAGACATGATTTTTGTTTGGGGGGAAGAGGAATCGAATTCAAAAGGGGAAATTTTTTTTTTAAAACTTATTGATTTTCTAAATAACTATGTAAAAAAGATCGACCGTAAATAATTAACCAATTGTCCAATTGACATTTACTTAATATTCTATAAAATTAACAAACTGAAATAAAAACAAAAGTTTAAATATGTCAGAAGTATAATTAATATTTAAGATGTTATATTATAATATCTAGTTTTAAAAAATGTGCAACAAACACAAACTATAATAACTGAATTGAAATATTGAATAGTGAATTGTACTGTATACTCGTATACAATTTAGTAATTTACAATTAAACTATAAAACTATTGGCAAATAGGAAAACATGGTAAACACTATAGGTACATACCTAAGCTTAACGAGTGAACCGTATGTCGCGTTCGGTGTCCAGGGCCGTATTTGGGGGGTACAACGGGTACAATTGTACCGGGCGGCAATATTTTAGAGGCGGCTATAGTTTTAAGGTAGTAAAGACTAAAGAGGTACGAAATGTTGAATAAATTATGGTAATTATGATGGAAAGAAAAATAAATAATTTAATAATTTAAAACCTTTTTAACACACGCATGCCGCAATACTATTATTATTATTATTATAATTATTATAGTTATGAAATATTAAATTTCATAATTTTTTTTGTTTTATTAAATTATTCCTGTTTTATAAAATTTAAAAGTACTTAATTATATTAAAGTGTATATTTTATATTTTCACGGGGGAGGGGACAAATACTTCAACATATCTCCTAAAATACGCCTATTTTTGAAACAGTAGTATATGAATAATCGTACATTTTCTTAGAAAATAAAAATAAAAAATTTAAAAAATTTAAATTTAAATTTAAATTTGAATAATCATTCATATACGAACGCCGTTATACTGTTTTAAGAATATGCCCATGGGGGGGGGGTGAACAATTTAATTTGTACCGGGCGCCAAAATCTTAAATACGGCCCTGCCGGTGTCCTAACCATAACAATGATCTATGTTTCACAAAATTATAAGGGAAATAATCTATTAAAATTAAGATAACAAAACACAATCTAAAAAAATACAATTAAAAAAAACTATCTTAAATTTAATATTATAATATATTCTGTCCTAGTGGATTAGTTAACTGGTTGCTTGCTCAACACAATCTACAATTGTGTTCAACGACGACTACGATTTAAATATACCTAAGCCCATATCGCATATTACGTATGTACATATTGAAAAAAAGGCAATATGCTAGTAATATTGATGATGCATTTAGGCTAAGAATAATAATACATTATGTGTAAATTTTGAATATGTATAGAAAGTCCTAAACACCATTGATGAAGACAGTATTGTAGATTGTGGTGAGCATGGTACGAATATCAAAGATATTAGAGCTAATAGAAAAAAAGGAATATTTGTAGCTAATAAGTAGTAACAATCAACAGCGGTTAAAAAAAAAAAAAAAAAGAATATTTTTCTTTATTTCGTAGTTATCGGTAAACACAATTGTAGATTGTGTTGAGCAAGCAATCAGCTAACTAATCAAACAATATAGAGTAATAGAATCATAGGTAATTTAACATTAATAAACTGAAAAAGCAAATGTACTGTAAAACGATAACTTTATTATTGAAAAACAATATTATATTCAGTACATCAAGTTAACTGATTTGGTTAACTCTTACAATTTTGTATTCCACTCATACTCCTCGTGAAGACGAGACTTATGTGTCTCATTCTTACTGCAACATCGAAAAACTAATACTATATTAAATACTGCTAGTACTAGAATCAACAACATTAACAAGTAGTTCCTTCATGATTCAACACAAACAAATTATATATTGATAAAGTATACATTAGCGAACTTATTCCCAACTAGGAAGTAATAACGTCTCTTCAATATTATATAAATTTAAACATATTATATATATATATATATATATATATTCCATCTATATTATTAGCATATTCTTACTTATCAATTAGTAAATATGCGATATGGGCTTATAAATGTAGTCGTAGTCATCAGTGAAGACAATTGTAGATTAGTAGAATAGTACAAATATCAAAGATATTTATAGATAATAGAAAAAGGGAATATTTGTAGCTTATTAGTTATTACAATCAAAAGCTATTAAAAAAAAAAAAAAAAATATAATACTTTTCTTTATTTTGTAGTTACCGGTAAACACAATTGTAGATTGTGTTGAGCAAGCAATTAGATAACTAATCAACCAATATAGAGTACATATAATCATAGAAAATATTACATTAATAAACAGAAAAAGCAAAAAGCAAAAGTACTGTAAAACGGTAATTTATTATTACTGAAACATAATATTACATTCACTACATTGAGTTAACTGATTTGGTTAACTCTTATACCATTGACTTTCACTCAATAAACCTAACTTTCTTTTTTCCTTTATTTGCTCCTTCTTTTGCTCCTTCTTTTGCTCCTTCTTTTGCTCCTTCTTTTGCTCTTTCTTTTGCTCCTTCTTCTCCGCTTTCAGGAAAAACATTAGCAGTAACTAATTGTAGTATACAGAATACTAATACAACTAGCCCAAGAAATAAAGTCACTGTTAATCGTTCATTAATAGGCAAATCCATGTTCGGATCCATTTCGGATTGAACTTGGTGTAGATATTACTACTCAAATAGACTTAGGTACTAAACTGGTTACTAACATATATATAGTGGTTGATAGCTTCCTCAACACGGAAGAGAGAACACCATATAATAATATGATATAATAATAGTACACCATCATCACTTTTATAATACCTGCTATAACCCAAGCATATTTTATTCTTCATCGGTATATATTTTATTTTGATAAAGTATATAGTGGCGAATTTCATTACCAGCTATAAAGTAATAACGTTCTCTTATTTATTATATAAATGTAAACATATTATTAGCATATGGCTACTTATCAATTAGTAAATATGCGATATGGGCTTATACAAGTAGATGTAGTCGTAGTCGTCGGTGAACACAATTGTATATTGTGTTGAGCAAGCAACCAGCAAACAGAGTATGTGGTGTGGATCAGTGGCGTATCCAGGGAGTCTTAGGTATTTAAACCTAATCCCCCTCCCATTGCTGTTTTTCGTGTGTTTCTCCTAATATATTATAATTCATATTATTGTATTTTTCGTTAATTCTACTGTAAAAAATATTTTTTGGTCATTCTATTAGAAAATAGATGCTAACAGAGAAAGTAAAAAGAAAGAGAAAGGATACTGGTGTGGAGGGATACAGGAGTAAAGAGATAGTATTGAATTTTAAATACAATTTAAATGTCATTATCAATCTTTACATTCGAAAAACGATTCTGAGTGAAGTTCATCTGATAATATATGTACCGATTAAAATGTTGACATTTTTATCAGTCTTTACATTAAATATAAATTATTTATCATAAAAACCTTAATTGTGTCACCTAAATACTAAAATCTAACAGTACTTCGCTCAGAATCGTTTTTCGAAAATAATGATTTATCATTGCATTCAAATTGCAATCAAACTTCATCACTATGTTCTATAAACCAGTATCCCTTCCCAGTGCCGGATTAAGATATTTTGCGCCTGTAGGCAAACATTTTCCTGGCACCCTCCCTACCCAGGCCTTTGAAAGTTAAAGTAAATATTATGTACCTAACATAATATACTAATTATTCGTAAG
This sequence comes from Tetraneura akinire, assembly GCA_021307375.1. Taxonomy (NCBI): domain Eukaryota; kingdom Metazoa; phylum Arthropoda; class Insecta; order Hemiptera; family Aphididae; genus Tetraneura; species Tetraneura akinire. Next base: position 34,997,304 of record JAIUCT010000001.1, on the reverse strand, counting down.
ATTATAAAGTTAATAATATATACTAGATAATATTATATTTATTTAACATTATTATCAGTAAACACAGTATTCAAATTTGGGAGGGGATGCTAGAAGACATTGTTTTTTTGGCACTAGGTTACACTTTAGATATACAAGATACAATATTTTATCATAAATTAGATTAAATTTAATTTGTAGATTATACATAAAAAAAAGCCATGCATCGACAGCGGATTTGTGACCGCCGTTTTTTTTTTTTTTTTTTTTTTTTTTTTTATGTCTGGATTCTTCAATTCTTCATATCAAAATATTAGAAAAATCCATATTCCCATTTTTTTTTTATAGCTGTTTAAAATTGATATTTTTATTTTTTTGTTTTTATGTCTGAAGACACTTTTACTACCCGAAATAATGGTTCGATTTTCACGAATAGCTTAGGTAAATACTTGGTACTTTTTTAGGTCATTTTTCGAATTTCTCAAATAGACCCTATACGTTAGAAAACACAACGAAAAAACGGCAATATATTAATCAATACCTACATTATCTGACTGAACTTCGCTCAGAATCGTTTTTTCGAATGCAATGGTTTATCTTTGCATTCAAATTCTAATTAAAATTACATACTATGATTTGCACACCTATATCCATGCGGCAGGAGTATCAGCTCGTCTTTTCTAAATATAAAATGTATACAACAAAAAATTATTTTTTAGAATTGTTCTAATTTGCAATAAATGTATTAAGATTTTGCCGCCCCTCAAAAGCGGCGCCGGTAGGCACGTGCCTAACGTGCCTAGTGGTTAATCCGGCACTGTCCCTTCCACAACAGTATCCCATCCCTTGCTTTTTTTACTCAAAACAGTTAAAAAAAAAAAAACGTATATGTAATAATTCACAATTAATTGGAACTGAGTTAAATAAAATGTAATTAAGCTTCAATAAAATTTTCAAAATTTTTAAAACATTGTTAGTTTTATATAATATTATTGATAAATATTGTAATATAATAAGAATAATCCATATAAATAGGTAGGTATTTCAAATATTGATTTTACTGAAATTTCAACTTCAAACATCTATAAAAATATTGGGTCTTGAGATTTTCCTAATATTGTAATATTAGTTAATGAATTAACTTTTTAAATTAACTTTTTAAATTAACTTTAACTTTTTAACTCGTTAAAGCCCAGCCTTGGATTTTCCTAATATTTTGGAAATATATGTTAAAGATAAAATCATAAAATCCCTTTTCACTTAAATGCCCATATTTGACAGAACTTCGCTCAAAAAACTTTTTACGAATGCGATGGTCTAACATAGTATTCAAATTCTAATTAAAATAAAGGAATGTCAGTATGCTCAATAAAATTTTCAAAAAATTTATAAATTTTTGGAATTTGGTTTGATTTTTATTGTAAAAGTATTGAGAAATAATGGGATGAATATTCGTATGGATTTTAAGATTTTGGTTTAAACTAAAAATATAAACTTTAAACAGCTGTAAAATAAAATTTAGACGTGGGATTTTTATTCTAGTTTTATATGATATTAAGTAATATGTAAGTATAATTCAGTAAAATTTTCAAACCTTAATGCCCAAAATTTCCAATTTTATCAAACATTCTATACATAAAAACGAGAACTTTACGAAATATTCAAAGTCCATTATTTTTTAGAAAAATTAACGTAACGGTTCCAAAATTTTACCACATATATATAGTAGCTATATAAACACTCAAAATAATTATCAAGTCTGTTTTTTTAAATTTGCCTGGGTTATCGTGAAATATTGAAATCAAATTCGTCGAAATTTCTATTTTCTTGAAAATTGCAGTTTTCTCGTTGTATTTTCTATCGCATAGGGTCAATTTTGAGAAATTCGAAAAGTGACCTAAGTAAAGTACCAAATACATCCATTATCCAACCATAAATATATGCTATTCGTAAAATCGGAGCATTATTTCTGTTAGTAAAAGTGTCTACAAACATAAGAATAAAGAAAACAGAAAAAAGAGGGAAAAAAGACACACATCACTGTAAAACCAATACATTCTTCGCTTCGCTCAGAATCTCAAATCAAGGGAAGGAATATTAGTTTAGTAATGTGGGAGGAATACAAGAGTAAAGATGATAGTGTCAAATTTTGATTAAAATTTGTAGGCAATGACTAATAATTGCATTTAAAAAACAATTCTGAACGAAGTGCTCTCAGATTTGGGTTTCATGGATATTATAATATACGAGTATATAACATTGAAAGTAAAGATTGATAAATATGAAAATTTTAATCAATACATACATTTTTTGAAGAAATCTTCAAAATTCGTTTTTTTTAATTTAATGGTTTATCAATTTTAATTAATTTATTCAATTGTTGCAAATATAATATTTTTATATTCAATATTCGTACCTTGCTCAACACAAATCTACAGTTATATTATTTATCCTTAGTGTTTAAGACTTTATGTACTAATGAAACTCTCTGTTATATAACCATATAAATTCTAATGCCTTCATACGTCAAATAGATATAAAATGTATTATTAGTTAAGAGTTAAGACTAATAATACTCGTAATATAGGCTAAGGCCAATAAACATCATCGATATTATTAGCATATTGCCTCTTTTTCAATTTGTACATACGCAACATGCGATATGGGCTAATTGCTTATATATTTTGTAGTCGTAGTCGTCGTCGAACACAATTGTAGATTGTGTTGAGCAAGCAACCAGCTAACAAATCACTATGACAGACAATGTGGTGTGGAGTGTATACAGTAATCCAAACAGCTGGGCAAATTATATGTACCCATTAACCTGATTACGAACAATCATTATGACTGAACAAAACAATTTTTGAGACCACAGACCCATCACACCAACATATTATTGGTGACCAGAGTAGTTTAAAGGTGACTGGTTAAAATGTATTGTTATAAATGTTATAAATTGAATAGGTAACTAACAATTATTTAACATCACAACAATATATTATGGATGAACAGATTTAAAAGGTGACTGGTTAAAATATTTATTTACTCGTTTATTTTTTAAAGTATGCCTTGGGGATCAAAAGTACAGTAAATTGTTTAAATTACAATATATATATTATATATATACAATATGAAAATTTAATTAATTTTTATTGTAAAAGTATTGAGAAATAATAAGAAGTTTATTGTATCTGTGGCGTATCCAGGATTTTTTTTTTTGGGGGGCTGAATTTGTAAGATTAAAAATTTAAGAATTAAATAAGTCATAAATAAAGATAAATAATAAATATATATAATAAAATATTCCTGTTAATAAGATGAAAATTATAACATATATTATTTATACATATTATAAAAGATATTAAACTATTAAATAATTAATTCTACATAATTTGGTATATTTATTAATATCTTAATTATTAAAAAGACGAGCTGATACTCCTTCCGCAGGGATATAGGTGTGCAAATCATAGTGTTTAATTTTAATTAGAATTTGAACATAATGATAAACCATTGCATTCGAAAAAACAATTCTGAACGAAGTTGGAGTCAGATAATGCTGTTTTTTCATTTTTTTCATATTTCGATTACACTAAAAATATCAATTTTAAACAACTATAAAAAAATTTTGAGACTAGGGATTTTACTAATATTTTGATATCATGTTAAGTAATATGTAATTATACTTCAATAAAATATTCAGACCTTAATGCCCAAAATTGCCAATTTTATAAAGGATTAAAATATTAGATACATACAAACAATAATTATACGAAATATTTAAATTTCTAAAAATTATGTTTTTTTTCATGTTATTTTTTATTTTTATTTTTTTTTTTTTTTGTTATTTTAATTTTATCGTTTCGCAGAAAAAATCTGGTAGCAATTGTATCACGATCAGGTAACCGTGTAAAATGTATATAATATAATATTAATATATAACACGTTTATTATTAATCATATGCAAAATTAATTAATATTGTTAATTTAATTTTAATTTTAATGCGAACTTTATGAACACATCGGTATAAAATACGTGTTATAAACTGGTCGGTGTGGTTACGCGAGTTTTAAACCGCGGTCTGGTCGACGCGACTTACCTATATTATGTGTAGGCGCAAATAGCTATAAAAAAAAATGGGGGAGACTCAAACCCTCCATAATATATTGGCTAAATTGTCAACATAAAAATACAAATTATATATCTTATAAAATTGTATTATTATTTTAACGAAATACGGCGTTTTTATCAACTAACTGACCAAAATTTTTGATTTGTAAAAGAAAAACTTTCAATTATCATGTCTAATAATAATTTATAATAGTAATATAGCCAATATCGGTAGGTATATCAAAGTAAAATACTATCATATAATGTAAAATATTGTTTGATTAATGATTTTGATGGATTTACACATTATTTTCGTCTCTTTCCGCGTTTTTATTTTTAAATAAAAATTAAAAAGACAATATTATTTGTGGCGCTCGGACGTACTTTGGGAGTCAGGGTCCCCCAAGCCATCCCTAATTTGCGCCTATGTCAGTTTTATACAGATAATAAATTATAACCTAGATATTGCGCGTCCTCCGCAGGGACGAGCAGTAATAATGTTAAATTAATATAATGTTTATGTATTATTTTTTTAACCTAACATAATGTTTGATTTTTTTTTTTTTTTTCATCTACGATTACCCAGGTCGAATAGACGATGATAATTATTATTCATAACTGTCTGCTGCAGTTAATAATTATATTAACGTAAATATTAGAAATCACACCATGTTATACGGTTACGTACCTACGACTGATATGTCTATGTACATTATAATACGAGTATATACAGAATAAGAGAAAATGAAACCATGGAAAAATTAATTAATTGTCGTGGCAATTATAGAAATAAAAATGGACGCAGTAGTTATTTTCAATATAGGTACGACCATTAACATCGAATTTTTTCTTTCCTTAATTCAGCCGAAGGTTAATAATAATAATAATATTACTTACTTATTTCACCGTCGTTCACACGTTCGACGCGTTTTCTGATGAATAAGTACAATGTAATATCTATATCACGTTTTGTAAGTAAAAAAAAAAAAAAATAATTACAAAAATACAAAATAACTAGTTAGGTAAATATTTATGTTTATCATAAAAACTGGACGAACGAAATTTGTATGCGTAGGAATTAAGAGAAATCGGGAGTTCGATTGACGTCGGATTGAAATAATGTTAAAACAAACACGCAATTACTTTAAAAGTGTGTACAAACTCTTTTTTTATTCAAGAGAATTTTCATCCATAGGTACATATTCGATTAACTTATTACAACGCTAAATTAAATACGTTTTTCATGGTGTATATAAATAAGCCTTAACATAAATTAAAGTAAAGGATACAGATAGTAAAAAAAAAAAAAAAAATAAAAATAAAAATAAATAAATAAATAAATAAAAATAAAAATAAATAAATAATGATAAATACAAAAGGTTTATATAATATTAAATTAATTTGATGTACACGATTGTACACACGAAAAAATCATATCGGATCGACGATTATGAACAAAAATATTTTGGAAGACGGACCTTTTTTTTTTTTTTTTTATTCATTATTAATCAAGAACAATAATTCAGGGTAAATTAAAGAAAATACAGAAAATACAAATTTCAATGGCATATTTAAAATTAAGATACATATCTTTTGTACTCGTCGTTAAAAAAAAGCTCAGTGCTTATCAATAATTTCACATAATGAATTAATGATTAAACTAATAAATATAATGAATGTCTTTTTATTAATTCTTAAAATAATTATCATTTAAACTTATACAATACTATGGAACACACAATTATAATATAATATAAATATTATTGTTTCTTTTTTTTTTTTTTATTATTATTATTATTATTATTATTTAGAATACAAAAATTGCAACATCTTAAAATATTTATTTGAAATTCAACACGTTATTAAATTTTCTTTTATTTTTATCCTAAAAAAAAGTCTTCCAAAAATATATTATATACATATATGTTTAATGTTTATATATACACATACATATATGTATATTTATTTATAATTATGATTTTTTTTTTTCTTTTGTAATCCTGTTTCTTTACACAAATTTATACAATTGATTTATTCTAAAATAAAATTTAATAAATAAATATTTTTAAAAAAATTCTGAGCGTTGTCGTCTTGCATTATTACTAAATTTAAAAAATATTTCTATTACTAAGTAGGTCATACGCTATCCATACGATAGCTACCTAACTATAATCAGTCAAATTTGATATATTTCATTTATATTATTATTACATTTTATTCTGATTTTGTCAGTGTTTTATATAATGTTAAACACTAATAATTAAGATGGAACTTCTACCTATGAATGTAGAGAGATCTATTTAATGAACACAAATGCAATTATTCAATAAGGAATCTTACTTTAAAGGGAAATTTGGGAAATTAGGGTAAGTAGATTTAAAACTCGTGGGCACATGACCAGAATAGTAGGCGAGTTTATCAACCTTAATTGTTTTTTAGACCCCCCAAAAATAATAATATCATGGATCCATTCCAACTATATAAATATTTAATTTGCATATATTTTTATGCTATAAGACTTATAAGACTTATATATTAGTTAAGAGTATAAAAATAAAATGCTAAGTATTTTTGGAATTATACACGAAAAAATAGTCTATAAAAAATAATACACACATTCACTTTTAGGCAAAGAGATATTTGTCAAATTATGTACAGAAAAAATAAAAAATAAAACAAAAGGAAAACAAATTATAACAAAAATGTGATTAAAAATTGATACTTAAAACTTAGAACCTATATTATCTCTTATCGATATAAAATGATTACCTAATCTTAAATTATATCTAAATAAAAAATAAACGATATTTTATACTTTTACATAATATATTATAGCTTCTTTGGCATTCAATGGAATTTGAGAAGTACCTACCTAGCTAGGTATTTGAGTAGTGTCAAAATAATATTTATCATATCTATATATTATGTTTAATAGAGAACGAATAATTAATTCAAATATTAACAAATAATTTATGAAATAGGTATAATAATATCAGCATTGACCGATTGGCAGTAAACAAATAATCATAACTGTTCCCGTGGTTACCGATAATTACATTCACCACTAATGACTTTGACTTCCCTGGTAAGGTCCGGTAACCATGCACGGGTACATTGGAAACAGCGTGGTCCATGTGGTAGTTGTCACAGTGGTCGACTTACGTACACCCGAGCCCATCATCTTTACAGTTGTAGCCGCCAAAGTGGTGGTCATGGTTCCGGTGCCTGCTGTCATTGTATTGACAGATGAATCGTTACCCATTTTGCGAACCCTCATCTTCTTCTCCCACTCGTCACTGCCGTGTTTGGGCCTGTTTAAATTTCGGTGTTGATAGAACACCAAACTAATCCGAGTAGGGTGTAGTCTATCGGGTTTCTGAAGCGCCGTAGTGGCGTGCAGTTCCTGTTTGGCTACCTCGAACAGCACGGAGCCGTGGCTCAGAGCTATGGCCACACCACCAATCTGTGAATCCTGCGTACAATTTTACATCGTGAAAATGAAACCTCTGTTTACTTTAATACACGAAGACAGGAAACACCATATCTCATTAATATGCAATAAAATATAATGAACAGGATGATGTACCTTAAAGCATTCTTTATTTTCAACAAAATCGGCAACTTCACCGATCGGTTGTACTTTAGGCCCCTCTACGAGTTTGGGCACAACAACTGAAGGGAAGTACGGTGTTGGTCCGTATAGATCCCACCTTGGAAGCTGGTACTGGGACATCCCCTGCAAAATAAAAATTAATGTTCATGAAACACGTAGGTAATCCACGAAAAAATTATTTTCCTGCTTAAAAACTCATTTTTGTAATGGGCAAGAAAATAATACATATATTATACACTGTTTATTATATGAACGAAACTTATTTATTCACGATAATAATTATTAATAGATTCGAGTAAATATTTGTATTTAAACGCTCATAACTTCATAAGTGTAATTTAAATCTGACCTTAATATTGAAAATGTATTACTCGTAATATGAATATCGTAAAAAAGAAAATTGTAAAATTATTAAATATAAACACTGTAAAAGTGTAAACTGTTAAAAAAAGTGTGAATATTAACTTATTTCAAAAGAAATGCTTTGACAAAATAAGTAAAATAATGATAGTTATAATTAAATTTGTTTTTTAACAATACAAGTATATCAAAAATAAATACCATTGATATTAATTAGATAAAAAGAAAAATTACACGGTTAGAATATACGATGTACAGTTAGATTCTATGGTTAGATGTTAGGATAAATTAAATATTTATATATATTTTTTTTAAATAGCAATAATAAATTAATATAAAATTTTAATATTTACTTAAATTTTGAATAAGACCAAAAATTACAAAAACGAGTTTCGATTTTATTGGGTTTATTCAATACTATCTAAAATTATTTATGATTAGTATTGAGTCTGGTTTTAATCATGAAACGATTCTTAAATGCAAGGACGTCATTTCATTATGTCCTAATCCTAAGATATAGGCCATAGGGTAAAATAATAACCAGCCCAATAGTTTTACAAGTTCCTTTCTACCACAATTTTAGATTCTGAGCGGAGCGAAGAATGTATTGGTTTTACAATAATGTGCGTCTTTTCTTTTTTTTTTTATGTCTGAAGAAACTTTTACTACATATCCGAAATATCAGTGGCGTATATAGAAATTATTTTCTCTATGGGCTAATTTTTTTATTACTTATATAAATTACTAAATATAATGTATGTTTGGAGTGGGTAGGTTGGTTTTTAGTCAATGCTAAAAATTATAAATATTTAAAAAAATATTATGTAATTTTATAATAAATAATAATATAAAGCACAATGATTATGGTAGGTAATTATAAATTTGTTACATTGTTAAAAAAAAAATTGTAAAAATATAAATACCTATCAAAAATTATTAAAATATAACCTAATATTTCACTATGGGCGCGGGCCCAGAGTGCCCCTCCCCTATATACGCCACTGCGAAATATTATTTAATTATTTTAATTAGCATTGCTCCGATTTTCACGAACGTTATATGTTTTCGATTGAAAATTGGATGTAGTTTGTACTTTATTATGGTCATTTTTCAAATTTCTCAAAATTAACCCCATGCCACAAAAAAAGGAAAAAAGGACGAAAAAATAACGAAAAAAGGACATTTTTCCTTCGACGAATTTGATTCATCAGCTAAATTTGTTTATAATAGTAACCATAGTGATGGGCAAAACGACAAAAAATGACGAAAAAACAGAATTTTTCACGAAAACTGAAATTTCGACGAATTCGGTTTCAATATTTCACGATAACTCAGACAATTTTGAAGTTAGAGACTTTAAATTTTTATTAGAACCGTTACGTTAATTTTTCTACAAAATATAGGACGTTGAGTATTTCGTAAAATTCTCATCTTTAAGTATATAATGTTTGATAAAATTGGCAATTTTGGGCATCAAGGTCTGAAAATGTTACTGATATATATTTACATATTACTTAACATCATATCAAAATATTAGAAAAATCCCTAGTCTCAATTTTTTTTATAGCTGTTTAAATTTGATATTTTTAGTTAATCAAAAATATTATGGAAAAAATGACGAAAAAACGGCATTATCTGACTGAACTTCGCTCAAAATCGTTTTTCGAATGCAATGGTTTGCCATTAGCACCCCTAAAATTCACACCTAATGAGCGGCTATGCTATGATACCCCAACTTAAATGATATTATATAAGTAAATTTATGATTTATATAAACAAATAATATAATTACTTGATTGACCATAGTTGTCGGATCCGAATAATAAAATTGAGTTGTTTGCATTTGAGGTGATGGCGGTGCATACCAATGATTTGTAGTAGCCACTGGATGTTGAAAATACTTTGGTTGCTGACTGTAATATTGACTGTACTCTGATGGAGGGATGACGACGTTTGCCTCTGCCCAATGATTAGTTTGAACTTGACTAGATTTATAATAATTGTTGTCATTCACATTTGAAAAGTCATTTGACCTCGGAACTGGTTTGTTCTGAGCGTAACTAGTTGACTGACTGTAGTAATCTGATTGTCTTTGTAATAACTGAGTTGGACTTCCTAAGGCAGGTTTAATTGGTTTTCCACCAGGTAAACCACCCCCTACGGATGGCCAGAGATTACGGACATGATGACGATTAGGCAATAATTGACTACTTGCCACGTTTGCTTTAGAATTAATTTCCATCACCATACTTGGTGACATCATATTATCTGTTCAAAGATAACAATAACATTATATTAGTGAAATCCAATGTACTGTATTCTATTACTTATTAAATTGAAAAATTATATTATATAATATAAATTTACCAAAAGTATATGGACTGTATTCCTGGATATTATAGAAATTAGATGGACTCTGTCCCAGTAAACCTTGTTGATTCCATTGTTGATACATATTTATCGTTGGGCTATCCATTACAGTTGAAGAAATCTAAATTTAATTATATAACCAAGTGGTTATTATTTATTACAATAATTTAGATAAATGTTAAATTTACTGTAGTTTATCAATATAATTTTTGTTACATACTTGTGAACTTTGAACTTGTATATCATTATTTTGTTCGTGGTGATGTTTTTTTTGTCCAATTAGCGTTGCTGCTCCTTTGAGCAATTCGAGTTCTTCGTCTTTACGTTTTTTACGCCGACACGGTGTCAATGGCACTGATCTAACTCTTACCTCACACGGAAATCTAAAACAATTATAAACGTTTACAAACTGTTGAAAAAATACGTTTGATTATTATTATTTTACATACTTTGAAAGCATTTCTACTGAACCGTTCTTAAATTTATTATTTTGAGCTTCCTTATCACCAAATTCATTTGAATCGTCCATTATGTATAGAGGAAGAACATGTAATTGTTCATCATCGGGTTTTTGCATACCTCGATGTTTGTTCAATGTAACGACCTATATTTTATCAATAATTTGTTAAAAATATAAATTAATAAATAATTATCAACAAAATTAACTTACTACTGTACAGCCGTTATTCATATTGTGAAAGTCTCGATGAGCATGAGCGCAGAAATCTATACAAGCAGTAACACTAGCAAAAGGACGACCGGGTTTAAATCCTAATCGACAATCTGAACCTTCACGTTCATGTAGTATTTGATTGTTATATGATAGCGGAGCTAATGATTTGTATAATGGCGATAAAGTTGTCGCTAATGTGTGTAATCGCTCTTCCAACTCTTGTTCCTTAGTAGAAAATTAAGAATATTACAATCATTGTCAAAATAAACATATTTATATATACAATATACTCGTATATATACATATATATATATATATATATATATTATATATAGCATTAGAAATTTACCTCCGTTCGTACGGAAAGTCTAAATTTTCGTACGTCTTTACTTCTAGCATATTTACAACCATTGTAATACATTGACCAAGAGCACCCAAAAGAAAACGAAGCACCACATTTATTAGGATCAAGTCCTTGACAAGCACATGTGCGTGGATCATTCGTTCCACATCGTCTGGTTGTTGGTACTCCATATCTATTAAACAAGATGGTTTTAAATTTAAAGTATTGATTCAAATGAAATAAAATAACAAAACACATACTTATTAAGTTTGTGCGAAAGCATTGTGTATAAGTAATCAGCTTCATCGGACATTGTACCTTCCCACGCCACAATACAAATTACAATCCAAGAATGCTGACATTTATGCCCTTTTCGATTTTTAACTACTATTAATAGTTTCTCATCGGTTGACGAACGTCGAATTACCCATTTTGCTAAAGGACACCCTTGTGTCGTTTTACCTTCTTTTCCAGTATATAAAACCTATAATATAATATTAATATGTATTATGAACATTAATAGCATTATATACTCGTATTTATTATTTAATAAAATAATATACAAAAATATTATGATAATCATATGATAGTAGAACATTAAACAATTTTAAATACTTTTATTTTTTATTTTATTTTTTTTTTTATTATTTTTTTTTTTTTTAATTTTTTTTACCTTTTCTATTCGTATTCCTTTTCCATGTATGCCTGACATGTGTTCTAAATTTTTTCGAAGTTCATTCAAATTGTTTGCCGAACCAAGATGCGTGTAAAATGGTCCAGGTTCAGGTGGAGCTTGGTCGGGAGGAAAGCAATTACAATCGGGAACCATAACCTTGTTGTTCATTTTTAATCTAAAATTTAAAATATAAACATTCAAAAATAAATTTAAAATAAAATAATATTATAGTAATATACGATACTTACTTATCATCTGAATTATCAAAACATTGATTATTGTGCGTTCCATTCTCTTCTTTTACTTCCAGTGGATCAATAACTTCATCTAATGTTTGTAATTTATGACAACATCCATCAGATAAATGTTGTGTCGTTGGAGTATCTGTACCACCCATTCGACAGCACCACGGTCCAGATACAACGTCAATAGGACTAGGGCCACCGTTTCCAGAAAATACATATCCATTTTTTTTACTAACTCTAGGGTCAATTCCAAATGGTAATCGATGTAATCTCACTTCGTACGGTATTTCTAGAAACTCTTCTTTCACGCGTGTGTATTTTTTGTTTTCTAAATTATTTTGGTAATAATTATTAAGCCTATTTTGTTGTTGTTGTTGATGTTGCTTGAGGTGGTATTTATGGTATTTCGGATGTTGTTTAACTTCCGAATAAAAGCCACCACCCTCAGTAGCTAAGCTCCGAGGATGGTGGCCTTGGACTAAAAAATTATTGCTAATCAAATTTTGTTTTGAGTCTGCCAAATATTGCTGATGATCGGTTTGATTTAGTGGACTCTTGGCGTCTCCACTATCATCATTTCTTTGGTGTCGCTGAAGCGCTTGATGCTGTTGCATTATTTGTTGCCGATGCAAATGTTGTTGATGCATCTGTAGTTGATTATGTTGCATACTTTGATGATGATGTTGCTGCTGTTGTTGTTGCTGTTGTTGCTGCTGCTGCTGCTGCTGCTGCTGCTGCTGCTGTTGTTGTTGTTGTTGTTGTTGTTGTTGTTGTTGTTGTTGTTGTTGTTGTTGT
>JAIUCT010000001.1:34954880-34984129 GCA_021307375.1 Tetraneura akinire | reverse complement strand
GTTGTTGTTGTTGTTGTTGTTGTTGTTGTTGTTGTTGTTGTTGTTGTATCTGTTGTTGATGATGCATTTGCTGATGATTATTTTGTTCTTGAGGACTATTCCTCTGTTCCGTTTGATATTGATCATTCAGGTACTGTTGATGTTGTACCACACTTTGTTGTACTTGTTGTTTAGCTTGTTGTTGCGATTGTTGGTGAGATTGTTGTTGTTGTTGCGCTTGTTGTTGCACTTGTTGATGAGATTGTTGTTGCTGTTGGACTTGTTGATGTACTTGTTGAGTTTGTTGCTGTTGGTGTTGAACTTGTTGTTGAATTTGTACCTGTTGCTGCTGGTGCATACGTTGATGGGTATTTTGCTCGTTAGAACTATGTTCCTTTTGTTGATACTGATCATTTATATATTGCTGATGTTGTTGGTCCTGAGGTCTATCTTGTAAATACTGTTGTTGTTGATATTGTTGTTTATTTAGGATCATTGATTTTATTCGATTATTTATATTATTTTTTTCTGAACCGGGTGTTGACGTGTCATATTGATTATTTGACTGGCCCCATACGCCAGTTGCAGGAGAATCCGAAACTCGGCTTCTCTCCTCCCCTACGGAATTTCCGTCGTTTTTACCTGGATACCTGTAACCAAAGAACAAAATATTTAATTAATAAATTATAATTTAAAAAAAACTTAATGTCAAATGCTTTGTTAATATATCATAATTTTATCAATATTATGGGTAATTTAAAAATCAATATATATAAATATATATATTATAATATATTGTATGTAATTATTTATTTAACTATTTATTAAATATTATATTATATTTTAAAATTAGAATATTATTGGTCGAAATTTGTACTTAATGAACAAATGAGGCCACGATAAATTATATTCGTCATAAAAAAATATTATTAATGTTGTAATTTTTGAATTCGATTACTGACCCATTAGAGCTGTGTAAACTCTGTTGCGATTGGGGAGGTTGTTGAGGTGGGTATCCAGGTATCGCGTTTCCCGCACCGGGTTGACTAAAACTGTTGTTGACTACTTTGACGGACGCGTCATTGGACGAATCCATGGTTTGTGATGAAGGCGATTGTGCTTGTACCTGATATTATAATAACAATTATTACAATAATGTTGTACAAATATTGCAAAGAAATTTTTTACAAAAAATACTTACAGTCTGTGAGATGTGATTATAATTCGGTGTTCCGTTCACGAAGTCTGTCCTACCCGAAGACTCCAAGTATTCCACGTTGCCGTTAATAGTGGGTGCAACGTTGGACACGCCGTTGAGTAATGAGCTGGTGGTAACTTGGGTAGGTTGCTGAGCAAATCCATTGCTAACTTGAATGAATCCAGTCGTTGGCGTTTGGACTGGGCTTACCGTTTGATAACCTGGCTGATTGTAAAGATTTGGCGGAGCGTGAGTGGAATAATGCAATGTATTCGCAGGTGAATGATATCGTATGTCTTCTAATTGAATTTGTTGACCAACATACTGGGGTTGGGGTGATTGAGTGACAGCCGTCCAACCTGTATAGAAGGAAAAAATTATATTTACTTAATAATAATATAATATAATATTTTTATTTTTATTATTATTATTATTTTTTTTTTTTTCATATTTTTTTTCGTATAATAATATAACGTAATATAAGACAGGTATAATAATAATTGTATATTTTACGAACCCAGAGCATTTCCATCGGTAGAATGCCAAACGGTGGCTGGCGTCCCGAATCTGCTGTCTCTAAATCCTATACCATTGGGATCAGATTCCATGATGCTAACGGCCTGGTTACCGTAGAATCCGGTCCCGTTACTAGACGTCGTCAATACCGTACCGGAGAGCTGAAGAAAAAAAAGATGTGTAAAAAATACGAACAATTAACAATGAGAAAACCGCAAACGAAAATCTATTATTAATTCGCGATAAACAACAATATACGTAATATTATTGTAAAACGGTCTGGCGTCAGTATAATTTAATATATATAATACGTATAATTATGTTAGTATTGTTCTGTTTGTCGAACAAAAATAATAATAATTACTGAGTTACGATAAAATTCGGTCATTACCACTGGCGATCCTGGAGCCCCGTTCAACGGAGTCGACGGTCCGGGTGATTGCTGTTGACCGCCCGAATTGCCGGATATCGACCGATTTCCTTTGTTTCTGTAGGCCTGCAACGAAAACAAACCGTGAAATTAACGTACAAGTATAAAAAAAAAAAAACCGTAAATACTAAATAATATATTAATATATTATATTATAATACCTACGTATAACACAGTACGTGTTTATAATATAAAGGTGCGCGGATATAATAATAATAATAATAATATAATTCATAGTATTCCAAAGAGGTACGTAGCGTGTTTTAAAAAGAACGAAAAGTAAAAAAAAAAAAAATACGATTCGTTTGGGTTTATTAATAGAAACCATATTACACTCCGGTGGCCGCGTTTGCGTTATTTTGTATCGTCGCCAAGTGCAAACGGTTACTTTCTACACTTTTATTTTCGTTATAATATATTATATATTTATTTTGCTTGTCCCTATATATATTATATACGTAATATCGTCTCCTATATACGTCTCTTCACTTTTATTTCACAAGCCCGCACCAAACTACGGAATATAGTTACAAGTTATCTATGTATAATGTGTGTGTGTATATGTGTGTGTGTGTGTGTTTGTGTTTGTGTTTGTGTGTTTTGTATTGTACGACAACACTGCCGAAGGACTTGTCTCTAGGGGAAGGCAGAGGAGAGGGCGATTTTATCCCGCGACCTTCCGCAACGGTTTTCGAAGATACGCGCGAGCACTTGTTACGCGAGATGTTCACTGCAGAACCTCGCGCACGCGCACGCGAGGCGTAAAAAGCCCACGGGACGATAATATTCTATATATAAGTAGGTATACAATAATATAATATAAATAAAACGCGACGGTTTGTTGTGGAATCTAAAGAGGGCGGGAGAGGCGACAATGCGCGCCGATCTTCAAAAATCTTTTATTTTGTTTTCGTACACTCGTGTTCGACTTCCGCGTGTTCTTGTTATACAATACGCAGAGTACTATTACTTCTTGTTTACAAATTTATGAATGAAACATCATATCATGGAACATTGTGTTCATATTATATACCTACTATCGATTTCTTTATTCTCTCTCTCTCTCTCTCTCTTTCTGTCGGTGTCTTTATCTCCGACTGCTGGGTATTATAACGTCCGAAACGTCATAATATCACGGATACGCATACTTACGTAAAATAACAAAAACTCGAATTAAAATTTTCATTTTGATACGTCTTAAAGAGTAAAATCTCTATCGAAATCATCGAATCGACCATCTACTCGTTACTCGTAACGATTCCGTGTTGTCCATCCGTCGAAGTCGAGCCATTGAACGCGCGCGCAAAAAAAAAAAAAAAAATACCATCGATTTTATAATATTTTCAAATATATTTCAATTTATTTTATACCTACATATCATATTTTTATGCGTTGGTATATTATTATTTATCATCGGTATAATATGTAATATTGTCGTGAATTTTGAAAGTTCAAACACGTGTGCGATAAAAAAAGAAAAAATAAGTAGGTATATACATACACGCACGTAATTTTAACGATGTTTTTTTCTTTTTTCATTTTAATCTTGGGAAATATTTTTAAAACAATACGTATTATAATAAAATATGTATCACTATCACCGTGTACGCATAATATATAGTATATTATAAATTACACGTGATATTACGACGATTACGTTCTTATGAAATATATTGCCTATATTTTATATCCAGAGTTATAAAATTTGTCAGATCTATCGGAAATAAGGAATGTATGATATAACAATGTAATTTATCGTTCGTTTTTCGACACTCTGAGGAATTTTTCGATAAAATGTAAATGAGTGAAAAAAAAAAACGAGATAATATAATACATTATTCTCTTAATCTTTAATTTCGAAAAAAAAAATCAGCCGTTCAAATTACGAAGGTTGGAATAATTAAAATATTAGGTAACGATTATTTACAAAATGCACGATATAATTTAATATAAGATTATTAATTATTATATAATTTCGATTTGGAAAAAAACAAATGTTTATCATAATAATTATTCCACTATTATTATAATAATATAATATTGTGTTTTATTACGATCGCGTTTTTATCCGTTTTTAAATCGGAACGGTGTGGATAGAGTAGAAAAATAAATGAATAACAATAAATCAAGGATTCCTATAACTATAGCTGGTATAATATTACATAATATCAAAATAATCACGCGAGAGTTTATCGTTCGAATCGGTAATATTTTTTTTATTCTTATTTTATATTAAAACGTATAAAAATATAATATTAATTTCACAATATAATTTTAATTCGATAATATAACGAATATATAAATTATAAAAATTGAAATACGAACATTAAGAATTTAAGACGTATCGACGGGGGATAGGGGGGAATAAACAAACACACTTTGACCTCGAACAGTTGATCAACATTCACGTTATAACAATATACACGTAACATTACTTTACACGTTGCATATGAAGTGTGTAAACTAGGTATATGTTATAATATAGTGAGAGTAACCGAATACCAACAGTCGACCGCACGACATTACAATAATCACAATACTGTTACTTATATTGTAAGTATTAAAAATTGTCTTGATAATATTTTTGAATATCGAAATATCGTATTATAATCGTATTATTAGGTTATGTTTGTACCGTTGTATAAATAATAGTATAAAAATAAAACAATATAATACAATATTTATTATAATATGAAAATTATGTCCAGCAAACATCGGTGTAATAACAATATAATTATTATGGCTTTAGAATTTGAACTATTCGACTTGAAAGACTCGAACTATTCTACTCCTCAACGGTTTGCAACGAAAATTATTTTTGTAATGTCAATACATATTATAACGATAACGTGAATTATCGTTGTAAACTTGTAACGTTTAACGTATATTATTATTATCGTATATTTACTTACGTCGTGTTAATGAGAGTATCGTAAATTATGACGCGAACGCATGTTGTTATTCACCTGCGACCTGCGTTATATCTTATATAGATACCTTCGAGCGTTCGAAAACCGAGGAAAAATACGATTTTGGTATTTTTTAGTATTTTTTTTTTTTTTTTTTTTTTTTTAACCCGAGACCAAATTGATAAAACACCATTTTGACGTTTACCCGATACTGTTTTTGATAGAAAATATTTAACTTTCAACGCGATCATATTATTATAATAATACCGTTTTTCCCCCACGGTCTTCTATATAGGTGCGTTCCAGTCCTGGCGAGCGATTATGAATCGTGACCCCGACCTCGACGACGGTTCGACGTCGTCGTATCATATCGAATCAATAAAAAAAAATAAAGTTATCGTGTTGTTATAAACAAGCGTTCGGGAGTAAAGCCGAAATACACGTTAAAAAAAAAACGCCTCCCGCGGTCTCGCTTTCACGAAATAACAATATTATAATGCTTATATATAATACGCTTCTAGTGATAATAATTTCAAAACGTATGAAATAATCTCCGCGTACGACGACATAGAATAACGTATAAAGCGAGACGTTATACCGTGTTTTTGGAATATCCAATAATATATTACGATATCACGGTATATGCGGTAACGGTAAGCGTCGCGCCTAAACATAATACCGAGTAACGGGTATATAACACATTAATATTATTGATATACGCCTAATTACAACGGTCCGACCGTTCTTACATATTATAATAATACATAGTATATATATTATAATAATAATTTATTATAATGGTAGTTATGTAAATCGCCTCACCGCGGACGGAGGTGTTTCGTCGTGGTCGTCGTCTTCGTCGTCCTTTCCAGTCGGGCTAGCCGATGTATGTTATTTTGTTAAACCGCGATAACACCAATATTTAAAAAAACAAAACGAATAAAAATATTATAAATTATATCGTCAATAGAGTTGGCAATCGCCGGTAACGAAGGCGCGTAAACCGTAGATTTCTTGGCGAACCGCGGATAACGCCTCAGTAGGAAAATCACAATTATTATTATTATTTTTACTGTTAAAAATACGTCTCGCCGCCTGTGTTATCATGATACAGCCGCGTATAATATTTACTGTTAACACGGGTACCTGGTTTTATTTGTATTTTTTTGTTTTGTTTTTGTTTTATTAATGTTAAATAATATTATAATATTCCATATAGCGAGCGTACACGATCGTCGTCGATATCACCGGAGGTCTGACTACTGTGCGTTGGGTATCGGAGAGCCATTCCCTCCGCCCCCGCCGACCGCAGACACGACGGCGTTCCAGCCCTTCCAGTCGCCGTCCGTCGCGCGCGAGCGTACGCATCCTCCGCGCGCATGCGACCGACGTCGGCCGACCCGAGGCCAACGACAGCCGCAGTGCGTCCGTTACAATAATACAATATATTACAAATCGTATACGATATTTTTTATTATCATACGGTCATTATTATAATATTATTATATACACGCGACCGCCGTACGGTATTATTGTATGCGTACCCCGACCACCCACAAAAAAACTAAAAAATAATAATAATTATTAGGCCTCGAGCGCGAGATACGCGATTTGGGTCACGTCTCCGAGTATACGAAATCACACTTTTATTATTATGTATTTAGTTTAGTTTTGCTATTGTTATTTCGCGCGTGTCGTCGACCGGTAGACCGATATAAAAATAAAAATATTTTACACGTAAAAAACCTGCTTGGTAAAAAAAAAAAAATACTGGCCCTTTCCATCACACGCCGCCGCCGCCGCCGCCGCCAGTTAGGTAATCGTAATAATTTATTTTAACGAGTCCTACTCAAATAATATCAACGCAATATTATAATTTTGTGTTTTGTTCGCGGTAGACATTCGCCGGCTCAAACACGCTCAAGTACAATAAATAACAAAATCTAAAATATTATAATATACCTAATAATGATTATTATTATTACCCGCAATAACGGCATAAAAAACGATTTTTTTTTAATTTTTTTTTTTTAATAATATCAAAGAAAGCTTTTCGTTTTTTCATATTTACCATAATATACGTACGTGTACGTATCACACCGTGCGGATAAATAAAGTCTCACGCGAATCCCTTGTAACATTATCGAATTTACAATATTGTAATAATAATCACGACGTTTTTCGTTCGACCGCGATCGAAGAAAGAAAACAAATAAATTCTACTATGTCCGAGAATACGAAACGGCAAAAACTTGGAAAAGATCGATTTCGTGTATGATTAGCCCGCCTACGAATTACGGGGGGGAAAAAAAAAAGAAAAAAAGAGAGAAATAAAATAACTTTTTTTTGCCACGAAAATAATATTGTCGTACGAATATATTGATTTTCATCGTGAAACCAGAGGTTTTCGTTGTATACACTTTTTAATTTTGAATTTTATTACCACACAATCGTAAAACGTATTAAGTATATCATAAATATAAATTCTTCCGCGCGATATAAAAGAGTAAACGCGCCACAACTCGAAGGGACTTGTACATAATATTATATTTCATCCCTCGTAATATTATAATACACTGGTTATACAAAAAATTGACTTTTTTTTTTTTTATACCCAAAGTGGATATATTAACTATTTATCAAAAAATCATATTCGTCGTGTCGATATATAAATACGTAGAGTCAGAATAATATCGAAAAAATCGAAAAATTACACTATTTTTATACCTATAGCTATAATATCGTAAATTTAGGTTTTTATTTTTGTATAAAAAGTAACATATAATAATAATAATAGTTTATTTATCATGACAATACAAATATACAATTTTTAAAATATAAAAAACCATATGAAAACCGATATTATAATATTATTGTGATTAATTTTTAATTGACGACGATGCGATCGTATTATAAAATACGAACGTTGACTTGTTTATCAATTAAAATTTACTATAATGGAATAACGATAACGCGTAATTATTTTACGTTAAAATAATCATAAAACTTCGTTATAGTGAAATATAATATAATAATCGGTATGCGCATTTTCTTAATATACATAATATATTTTATATTATTATTACTGACACTTTAATTATATTATTATCCACGTTTCAAGTATCACACATTTAATATATTTATGCAATAAAATTATAACAATAATCTTTTTTTCTTCGTTAATCCGCTTTACCTATGTTATATTTTTTAAACATTATATTATGTAATCTAAATCCAAATATTCCATAAAATATTATTCCTTCGTGATAATAATATTGACAAATCCTATATTAGATAATATAATCATAAAAATAAAAATATTTCATTTTCAATTCCACATTTCGTTCAAATCATAATCGTATAAGTAATTATTAAAACAATTTCATAATCCTAATATAACTAATAACAAAACAACGGTGAATTTTACATTTACAAAAATAACGCATCTGCAGCGATACTACATAATATATTATATTGAACAATATAATATATTGTGTTTAATTGAGAAAATCAACAACTGGCTGTGATAATCTATAATTATTATATGAAAATGAATATATTTTTTTTTTCGTGCGATTCCGGACGCGTTTGCTTCGAGTACAAATTTAAAAATTCTAGGTCGACACTCGAATCAAAGTATAATAACAGCTAATGTTTTTCTTTCGTCTATTTAAATACAATACAATGGCCAATTTTATCTATTTGCAAATTACGTATTTCAGCTCATTATCTTACGTCGTGTTCGGCCGTAGACAATGATTGATTGTCTACGTTTATTATCGTCTAAATTTTTGTTTAAATCAAGTTGTATAGTGACGCGTAATTTACAAGATTAGAAATAAAACATATACGTATACTCGTACAATTTGTATATGTACCTACATAAAAGTAAATAACAATATAAAAACATTAAAAACCTTAACCCCATAACGGTATATAACAATGGTATTAAATCGGCCATTGTATCATAGTTAAGTCAATATGTTTAGTTTACAGAAAATAATTATAATAACTTATTATTGTTCACTCGCCTTGATTTTGAAAAGTAAAATATTATGCCGAATCAAGCTTGCATAATATATGCATATAATTTTCCGAAACATAACAGTTAGTTTATTGTAATCACCGCACGGGTCACAATAATATTAAATAATATTATAGAAGCGAATGATACCTAATAAAATTTTAAAAATATTTTTAATTAAATAAAAAAATATGTTACTTTCGAATA
The DNA here is from genome assembly GCA_021307375.1 of Tetraneura akinire. Lineage (NCBI taxonomy): Eukaryota > Metazoa > Arthropoda > Insecta > Hemiptera > Aphididae > Tetraneura > Tetraneura akinire. The sequence goes on along the minus strand of JAIUCT010000001.1, from coordinate 34,974,866 downwards.
CCGAAGGAAAAATTGAAAAAGAAATATCTCTCTTTTAAACGTCTATATTTATTGAAATTTATCAAAAAAAAAAAAATTAGTCCGCGAAGACCGCGAAATAGCATGTGGCGTATGGTCTATACTGACTAAAATTGAATTATAGATTTTCTGTAAGCTCAAAGGTTCTGCAGTTGTGATGCGTTTATTTTATACTCGTCACACGTTGTTGTGTTGACAAAATTATATAACTTTACAGATACGGATGACGGGACATAAAACGATATCATATTATTATCGATTTAATAGTTTCACAGAAAATATTATGGAAGCCATTAAATATTAAAAGCGAAAAAAAAATAATGAAAACAAAAAGGATAATATTCCGAAATGTATAAAATTACCGGATGTACACGGACTGGCGAGTGTCGGAGTGCTTTATCGATACTCAAAATACAATAATAATTCGTTATATAGGTACACATTATATAAAAAAAAAACGAATGCATACAATTTTAACTCCTAAAATAATAATTATTATTATTTATTTACGCTACGTGATCATTAATCGTTATATTATCGAAATCGTATAAAATCGGCGTACGAATAACAAAAAATAAAAATAAATTTTCTTTATTACATAAAAAATTTAACGTTTGATATCGGTCAGGTGCTCATTATATCAGAATTATATGCATAAAATTAATCGTTTAGACTTGGACGAATTACAACGAAATATAAATAATAAAACAAAATGTTATGTTATTCACTATGGTCAACAAAAAATTATTCGTTCTTTAAGTACTATACCTAAGTACTATACCTATTTTGAATACGCATTGTTATTGATTAACGTAAATTAAAATAATGTTCTTTTTTAACATGAAAAATGTACCGACGCCATAAATTTAACTATAAATGCGTTTAGTTCGTTTCTTTCAGCCATAATGTACAATAATAATAATAATAATAATAATAATAATAATAATAATAATAATAATAAATACGTTCACAGCGACATAAATTAAAACGTTTTGCAGCAGAATTGAATTTGTATAAGTATAATATATTATATTTGTAAAGTTTTACAGGAAACACGATGCGGTTTAATGTGAAAGAAATTGAATTTCCGTTTAAAACGAACAACAACAACAATATTTTACTCTCTTGCGAAAAATACAATACTCGTAAATAATAATATTTTAAAAATAATGTAGGCGATATATTATTATTATTATTATATTTTCGACTTTTTACCGAGCTACGCCTAATGTCGTGTACGATTGCAATATCGTATACCGGAGTGTACGTAGAATTGCCTATCGTACGAAATCGAGGCTTTCGACGAAAAATATTATATTATTATTATTTTTATATTTTTTTTTACCATTTAAACATTATGCATCCCCAGTGTTGCCAATGGCAATTTTCCGAAAAATTAATCGATTAACGTTCTCATACGGGGCTGCGGGTAGGTAGGTCTATAAATATTAATTATTTATGTGAGATTGTGCGGTATACGGTAAACGAGAGGGGAGAATATACAAAATAGTGCTAATTTGTACGAGCACACAGAGAGAGAGAGAGAGAGTGAAAAAAAGGAAAACCGTATTTCCTGCCGTTCGGAATCCCTAATAACTTCGCGCCATTTTTTTTTTTTTTATATATAAGTTCTATATATAATTTCTACATGTTTATTATAAAGATTATTTAATTACGTTCGTAGCCCGTAATACAAAACGATTGATTAGTTTTCGCATTCGAGGTACAACCGACGGACATAAATTATATCCGAGCGTTTATTTATTATATTCCGTAGGTATAATACGGTTTCACGCGATATGTAATAATTACCGTATAGCGCGCGCGGCGTGAACGTCCCCCACAGCTCGATGCAATACCTAATTATTATACGTATATGAAATGGGGTCGTATATATAACGGTATCGGTATATTACACACGAATATTTCACCCTATTTCGAGGGAAAATGGTCGCGCGACGTACAAGAATACATTATTGTATATATTATAAACGAGGAAATAAATAACGAATAACGAGGTATAAAAGAAGAGACGTTGGTCGCAAATTCCGAAAGCCGCATCACGTTGCTATCTCTATATATAATAAATAATAATTATAATATATTTTCTCCCGATCGATTCGTGACATTCGCACGTCTTCGTCATCCATCCCCTCGCCCGGATCGCGGACCGTACCTATATATACGCGCGTTATGTATTAAAATATTATAATCGTCGGCGAACGACCACCGAAGAATATATTATTATGTATTAGGTATATATTATACAGGTACGAACGCGCCACAACAAACCATCGTATATATATTATATATTATAGTGGTAAGTTTTAGTGATGGTGGTGGAAGCTTGATACCATGGTAACCGGCACGCGGCTCGTGTTTATGCGCGTTTAAATCGAACGTAGTAAACTACTTCCTGTATATATCTATACGACCATAACGGTATAGGTATATACTTGTATATATATATACGTCGGCTATATATACTCGTATTCGATGGACACGGTTAGTTTAAAACCCCAAAGACGCGAGTAAAATACGTTTACATACATATATAAGGTATTTAACTATACCTGCATCGCACTGCATATACCGTACATATTACCTATATAGTCGTGTGTACATACCGTGTTAGGTCACGCGTGTTAAACCGCGGCTATAGTAGTGAAGCCATCCCTTTTCGGGTCGTCACTGTCCTACCCCACGGCGTCCTCGACCTGTGTGTGTATGTGATGGAAAGGGGCGGTTTTTGTGCGTTCCCATTGAAAACTGCAGCACCGGCGACGACAACAAAGTGCCCTTTTAACCCCCTCACGCGCTCGAGTCAGGGACGGAAGCGGTGGCGAAAAGGATTTCGCCTAATAACCCCGTTTGTGCTATATATATATATATATATATATACATATACGCGTACACGAACGGTGCCCCCTCCCACACCACCCCCCGAGTACCCACGTGCCTTTAGACGGCCCACGCGTCGAGACCTTAACCCTGAAATCCGTCCACGTTACACGTCTGCCCCGACCTAGAAACCAGAACCGAGTTCATTTACCCGTTTGTGCGGTTGAACGACTTTGACGAGCTTCTAAAACGATATTATAATATAGGGATTGGACACGTCGTGGACACGCGAAACGTCGACTTTTACACGTTGGTCGAGTGAAAACTTTTATCACGAACGAACTTTCAAATACTTTTTTTATAATTGAAAACCCATTCGTTTCGCATGACGCCACGGTTTGCCACAAGCGTCTATAAGAATTTCGAAAAAAAAAAAAAAAATACACAGAAAATTCGACAACTTTATCGCGTGCGCGTGGACAAGTAGTTGTATCTATGTGTATATTATACGTTAAAAGACTTGAAAAATCTCGACCGCTTTTCGAAAATGTCATAATATCGTTATCATTTAAAATTTCGTTATCGTTTTTTTTTTCAATCAAAACCCGACAAACAAAATAATTACATGGGTAATTATATTAATATACGCAATACCATTAACAAAATAACGATCGAATAACAAAATATTCATAATTTATTACGACGGATCGGTTTGTAGTTATAGTTCGGTACGCTAGATGTCGGTACATCACACTGTATAATATAGTCGCGATATAAAAAATAAAATAATTTAATAATAAAATAATTTTTACAAAATAAAGTAATACGAGCATTTTACTCGATGTTTAATCGTAATCGCCACCAAGAATATTAATATAACATAATTTCTGCAGATACAATATTTCTAAAAGCGAGGCGCGAAAATTGGCGTAAACGATGAAATATGTAACACTCATCGTTATATTATTAATATAGTGCGTAGGAGTACTATAATAAATGGATAATAAACGGCGCATGAGAAAAAAAATGAACATAAAATAAACGAAAACAAAATAAAAACATACCGCTCGACTGCCTTTTCCGCGGCCTCTTCGATTTTCCCCTCGAGGATAAGATTCGTTGGTCAGGTATAAGAGGTGCTGAAACAATATATTATGTATGAGGTTTATGAAAACGAAAAAAAAAAAAATTTTAAATTAAAAAAAAAAAAAACTTAAATTAAAATAAATCGAAAACGATATTAAGCAAATTATATATTATAATAAATTACATAAATAACGATAAAATAAAATCGAATTTTTTTTTTTTTTCTAAATTCGTATATATATTATTTATTATGATAACAATATTATTCTCACACGTGAAAACGACAAAAATAATAATATATATTTTATACGTTATAATAATATCTACATGTACGATGCGAATATATTACACGAATGTCCAAACACGCGACAGTTTTTTTTTTGACGTTTTTTAGTCCTGCCATACGACAGACTCGACGCATTTTTCGGTCGAAGACCTGCATGGTCACGTCATTCGGACGTAAAACCTCCGGGGATACGGTCGCCCGAAATCTATTTCATAAGTGCACATTATTTTTTACACACCGGTGTACACGTTTTTACAACACGATATTATTTATATAAACGTATGTTTTATTCGACTTGCCGGATCTTAAAATAATTTTAAAAACAAACAGGTACGAAAATAATATTACCGAGCGACAAGGTTTTCGTGGGTCCTCTGATAAATAAACGGTTATTGTAAGCATAAATATAGTACGTTGTTAATATAATAATAGTAAACAATCGTATATATGGGCGAAAATTGGTAAAAAATCAATACCCGTTCGTTTGCGACAATAACAACAACAAAAATTCATGTGTATCGCTGTGGCTGTTATAATACACACGTTCATAAAATCGTAATAATATAATATACCTATAGCAAAACTATACAATATAATCGTCGTTTTAAAATTATAAACAATCGTCCACGTATATTTCATGAACCTAAATAACACTCGTATTTCAGTGTGATTAATTGAATAATTTTAATAATAATAATAATATTCCGACGTGATTTTAATAATTTTCCACTCGATAAAATACAAAAAATGTTTTCAACTTTCGCGTATATATCGTATATTTATCGTTAAATAACGCGAAAGACTTTCGTCCGGGACCGGTATAAGGTATAACGTACATACAACGTCTTTGCAGTCGTATTATATACGTATACAAGATTATAGGTGGTCGTGGACCGTGGTTATGGGGTGCGCGCATCGCGCGAAAGCGCCGTATAAAATTTCTAAATTTGGACCGTTTTCATAAACGCGTATACCGCGGTATAATATTTTATAACATTGCGATGCTGCGGTATACTCTATATTATATATATAATATATTGTACATAATATACGCGTTTGCGACGCAGACAGAACATATTATACAATTATCCTGCACACGCACGGTAACGGTAAGGTCATCTCCGGCGACGTCTATATTATACGTATATATGACAGCTATATACAGCTCTAGATCATATTATAGTTATATATTATATATAATATATACATAACCTCAAAGTACATAATATATACATATATATATTGACATCTGGCACCCATCTGCCGCTCGCAATAATATTATTATATAGGTATATATACGATAGTATGACTAAACATACTTTATGTATTATACGTACGCAACGGCCGCCGGAAGGAAAAAAAATTGTTCATTATTATTCGCGCACTGTGTATATACGAGGTATAATACGAATATATGACGTTATTATAATATACGGATCACGGTCGATTTACTGTTGTTTTTTTTCCTCGACCCTTTCCCCCTCGCCGACGATATTCGATGACCAACGAGCCCCGAGACATAAATTTTGAAATATTATTATCTATCCCGTAATTCGTACACAGGTATAATAATATTATTATATTTTATATACAACGCGGTATTACGATCATAACCGCGGTAACTATACATATCGTATAATATATACTTCTTCTAGTCCTACATATTATAATTACAATTTATAACAATTTTTAAATTTATTACAAACTACTAAAATAATAAATTATAATAATTATCGTTTTTAACTACCCCTGACATGCTTGCGGCGGGATAAACTATCGCGAATGACGTGCAACGGTTCAAAACGAGCGGCGCATAATATTATAAATGCGACCGGAAGAACGGTGCGGATAATATATGTTACATATATACGTATATTTATTATTTATATGTATAATATCGTCGTGTGTCGAAAAAAAAATCACAACTCGTCTCGAAAAGGTTTACGACGAAAATATTGTGCAGGTATCTCCACGGGGGAGGTTGTCACGAATCGTTACTTTTGTATATATATGTACCCATCATCGTTCTACACATATTTAATTAACGATTTCATTTATTGTAATTATATTAATATTCTCAAAAACAAACACGAGAATACAATAATAATATTTTATTGTAAACGAGCAAATTATACTATAGAAAATCGTTAGGTACCATAATATTTATCAAGGAAATCATTTTTTTCAACGAAAACGATATTATTTTTTATATAAACAGACAAATATATTTTTAAACCTACGAGAGAATGTTATTTTTTCATATTTCTTATTGAAGAGAGTGTTAATTTAAATTTTGTGCTATATACGTAGGTAAATAATATCGCCAATATCGCCAATATCTGAAAATTAAAAATATTATATTTATACAACGTATTTTTATAACGCTATTGCGGTGGAAAAAAAAATTAATGTACGATAGAAATATGATAAACAGAGCAACGTTTTGTTGGGAAAATATACCAAAACAACAACTTTTGGACGTCGCGCTTCGTGCGGAAACCCTCGTTCACCGTCAAAACACTCGAAACTCGTGTGTATGATAATATTATAAAAGTATACGTTTTTTTTTTTCGTATATATTTTAATTTTATAATATTATAGCGTTAAAGAAAATTTTATAATATCAGAAATTCAGAGCCATACGTATAAAATTCCGGCCCGAAAACGAAAAAATAAATGTATTATTGTACAAAAATGTATTCGTATAAATATAGTTTTTTTTTTTTTTTATAGTCGACAATATATAAATAATATTCGTTAATAATAATAAAACTATACGGTATAGACGTATTATATTATAGCGGCGAGAAAAATTGATCGGTGTCGGCTCGGTGTGTGTGTGTGTAAAACGACGGCTAATGCCGCCGGGAGTAGTCGGCGGCGTCGTCGTTGCGAAGGGGTGAGAACCGGCGGCGATGAATCACACGCACGCTTTTGCGGGTTGCGGACGGGTGCGGTTTGCGGGCACGCGTATAAAATCAATACTTTATTCAACACACACACACATAATGTTATATGCGCTCGTACAATGTATATACGGATGCGCAGAAGACTACGATACGCGGACGCGAGTGCGCCGCACCCACGTGGTGTGCCGGCCGCCTAGCGACGGCGGCCACGACCACGTGCGTACGGCACCGGCGTTTGCGCGCTGTCCGAGTGAACTTGAAAACACGCGGAACAGACCGCGTTGTCATCGTGTCGCCGCCGCGAGGACGAGCGAATGCGCTTGCACGGAATGAACGCACGTCGCGCGAACGGCAAATATTATATCGTTATAATAATATATAATGTATATGTACACAACACACAAACGCACGACGTTCATCCCACGCAACCCGCGAGGTTCTTACCCTTTAACCTTTTTGCCGTGCGATTGTTTACAATTTATTATAACGCTCGTCGTGTTTTTTTATGATAACAAATTGATGAAAACAACAAATTGAATGAAAATATAGGCAAAAAAATTATTTTTAATTATTATTATATTACGAATAATCGTTTCTTTAAGATGACGTTAAAAAATAATTATTTAAATATACATATATTTTGTACGGTTTACAAAATTTTACGTTTAAACGGTCGAAGAAATTGCAGTTCAAATGTAAATGTTTATTTAAAATAAACATAAAATAAATATAGGTACACGCGTGTATAATATATAATAGTCATGAGAGGAGATTTTTATTTCATAATATAAAAGCAATACTTTCGGATTATGAGCGTTTTCGTTTTTCAAAACGGCATGAATATAAAAAGCTATAAAACAGATACTCGCGATATACGTTTTTATACGTTTAATATTTACGCACGTGTTTTAAGTTTTTGCCGCGAATGTTTTTCGGATAGAAAAAATATCAATTCGCACTCAAACTCATACGACGATGCACAAATATACGAGTATGTAATATTATTATATGGGTAGGTAGAAAAAAAAATACAATTTTATATTCGTAGATCCATCGTTTGGTTTTTTTTGCTACATTTATCGCGAGAATCGAGAACATCGTGAGTTCGCGACAATTTTTTTTAATTATAACTAATTACACGTTATTTTATTACAGATATTAATTATTGTTTTATGACTATAACCACTCTGAATGACGGCCAAGTGCTCTCCGTGACGTCCCAAAATATCGCGGTGATATAATCAAATTAACCGACGAGACAAACAAACCGTTCGAAACTCGAATCGGACTTATAAACGAGATGAATTTTCGAACCGAATGATAAAACGCAGTGTAATCTCTATCTTTCTCTATACATTCTCTCTATATTACCGAAAATGAATAATATTTTAATTTTTTTTTTTTAATTAAAATATTCGTAATAATAATTAATCCGTCACCACGTCGTGTCGTACGAATATTTATACCCGCGCGTAAAATAATAATACTCGTAATAATAATTGGAATCGCGGGATAAATGATACGACGACACGATAGACGCGCGCGCATCTGCTCTCGCGCGTTGTCGGTTCTTCGCGTAAAAAAATCGAATTTTACGAATATTTCGGTTAAAAACGGCGGGAAACGCGTGTTATTAGATTAAAGGTACGTAATTTTTATTTATTATTCGACGTTACATAAAATTGCATTATTTACGCTGGACCGCTGAAAACGTATATGAAAAAAAAAAAAAATGAAAAAAATATAGATATAATATTATACATATATATCGCGCGTGTACGTAGTAGTTATATATATATATATAAGTCGTGTGTTCTATGGTAATAGAAAGAGAGAAAATAATATTATATAAAATGAATTATTGTCAGACGCATCAGCAGCGACACACACACACACACGAATATACTCGCGTATATGCAGCTGTTCATCATCGTTTTCACTGAGGGCCACCTGGCCACCGTTTTCCATGTATCCGCCGCCGCCGCCGCCGTTACGAGTACATATAATATTATATTATATAAGCTGCAGCGAACGTATAGGCATACCTATTTATTATTATTATTATTATTATTATTATTATTATTATTATATATTATAAGGTCTATATGGTTTTATTATTATTTTTTCATCGTGTGTAATTTCATACACGGCACAGAGTACAGCTACTAACTGGTATAATATAATAAATAAGCCCAACGGTTTTTTCCGCATTTGTTTTGTTTGCAGTTTATACAGCACACCTTTTACGTCCGTGAATATAGGTACATAAAAATAATATCGTCGTGTACTATCTTTATAGAGATATTTCGTATACGCATTATACGCGTGTAAAGTGAAAATACCGTTACGTTACACATTCGATTTTCGCCAAACGTACTTATTATTATTATCGTATTTTTTTTTTTTAAGTCGTTTTTTATCTCGTTTATATTATTAAAATATTATTATGTTATATTAATGTGTGTATAATACGCGCGATACGAACGATACGCGGTGATTCCGTCATAAAATCCGATCGGGCGATCTGATTTTTCTTCGAAATTTTCAAATCACCGCACTTTGCGATTTATTATTATTATTATTATTATTATTATTATTATTATTATTATTATTATTAGGTATATAATAAGAGATAGTGAGCGAGAGAGAGAGAGAGATAGGTATACGCAGCAATTATAAATGTCACACGTTTTTTTTTTCTATCTAAGGGCGTATGCGTAATATTTGAGGGGGTTGAACGATTTCAAATTGTTTACCCCTCTTATCGACGGCCGCACGGGGTCGCTCGTATATACAAATTACTGACTTTTGATTTTCAAGTGTCAACCCCAATATATCGAGCGTTCTCGAAATATTACGTAGAGGGGTTGATGATTTTATATAGGTACATCATATACGTAGATTTAAACCAATTAGCGCGTTTATCGTTTTACGCACGTTATTATTATTATTATTATTATTATTATTATTATTATTATTACATATAAATATATAATACGCGTATATATTTACGTGCGATACGATGGCGTAAATATTAAAAATCAAATCCATATATATTTTTTTTTTTTTAGGTTATATAGTTATAAAGTATCATATGTTTTATTTATATCGTATACATACATGATAATATGTTACTCGTGTGAAATTTCTATTTCTATTTTTTTACTCGCGTACGTTATATTATATTATATTATTCATTTATTATATTCCTAAAGTCTAAACGTGAAAATTAAAATAATAAAACACGTTCGTCGGAGATTTTTATACGAGCAAATATGAAACATCCGGTATATCGTATATTATAGTATTATATAATAATGTACGTTACATCCTGAGCTTGTATATGTTGTGATGCGACAATCTGGTGCCATATAATATATATAAATATCTGTGTGTGTATAAAATAATTAATAGCAACCGATTTACGGATTGTTAATGTATATAATATTATATATATATATATATAACCTCAATTATTTAGAATGTAAATACTTTTTGACATAACACGTACGCGTATAATATTATAATATAACGAGTAACCGCGGGACGATTTTCGACCATATAATAATTATAATATTATTCAATTGAATAAATAATAAATCATTTTCCTAAATATAATACCGTACATAGTAAAACGCTCGTAAAACGTATATAAAGCTTATATAACATATACATGTATATTATTATAATTTATAAGCCAATATAGAATATTATTATTATTATATTATAAAACTCGTTATGAGTAGAAAAAACATTTATGGCGGCAAAAAAGGTTCTATAATATTATATTCGTTATACGAGAAAAGGGTCAATACACACTACACATATACCTGTATATATAGTTTGGAAACCGTTAAGACTATATCTTTTTTTTCTCTCGTCTCCATCATGAGATACCTATTATAATGTACGACCCCCTTATATATACGCATATTTATCTCGTTTTTGGCAGAGTCAAAATTAAAAATTCAACCGACTCTTATACTTATTATATATACAGGTATTCATTTCGGTACTATATATATATATATATATATATATAGGTAAGTAGATTTCTTCGGCAAAAAAAAAACCAAATGTAATGTATATTAAAAAAAAAAAAATCCGTGTGCTCGTCATCATTAGCATAAAGTGGCGATTGGGTGAGAAAAAAAAAACGACAACCCACGATTGAAATATTATTCTCTGTCGCACTATATAATAATATATCGTATAATACGAGTGTATATACGCGTATATACCATGTCCGCGCGCGGCGTGTTACGAATAAAAAGGGGTTGGTGAATCACAGATAATATGAATGAAACATCGTATTGTTATAATTCATTTCGACCTCTGGGCGACATAATATGATGTGATACGCGCGCGTCACGTGAGAACTGGTTTTTTTTTTCTTTCTATATAAACACACATACGTGAGCGTATACGTTTAAAATATTATAATTTTTACTTTCGTTTACTATATATTATAATATCGGTACATTATTACAATAATATACGTACGGTATAACGAGTCGAACGACCCGAAATGTAGTTCAACTAGTTTCCGATACACATCTATATAATACACGTATATTATATATTTTATATAAAACACGTCACCGCACTTTTATGGCTGAGAAAATTATTATTATCAGTCGAAGACACAATATAAATTATTACGATTACGATACACGAGTATGTGTATACCTATACACAATTTTCGAAATTGCGCGTATTTCACGTAACTTTTTAAATCTGATAATATATTGCCGTTGTGGACGAACGTTATTCCCTATAGACGTTTATTAATATTTTATTGCTCGAAAATATACAGAGACTTATATTTTTATAAATATAATAGAATGGAATTCGAATATTTTTGTACACGGGACACGGCTGATATTATAATGCGTACAGTGTGCAAGACATATGAGATGGAAACATTATACGCGGATGATAGGCGGGTACCACAAGAAGAAGGTACATCCTTTTCCTGTTTGCGATTATTTTATTTATTTATTTTTTTTTACTTCAAACCCATAATATAATGTAGCACTTACGTTTCGTCAAGTATGCAACATATCAAAGAAAATACATACATAATATTCGTGATTTTCGAAATATGTTTAATATTATTTTGTGATTTGTATATCATACGTCTAATATTACACATTTTAAACGTTGCAGCAGTCGTGTATACGCAATGGGATTCCTATATACGTCAATATAATACTATAAAAATAGACTATATTATTATATATTTATATTACATTTTATTTACAAATAAATATGTATAAAGTAGTTGAAATTTACCAATTAACTGCGAAATAATGCAATATTAGAATATTATTATTATGTATATTGTATACTCGTAAATCGAATCAAAACTGACCAAACGCAAAATATAACCTATAAATAATATGAAATAAAATATGATTGTTTTGTATGACTTAAATTATTATACGAAACGAGTTTCAAATTCAAATTCAATATCTATCTCGTGGCACTCCTATACAGGCTACAGACATACCCTCCGAGGAGCAATATTATAATAATATTCAAAAGTCCAGTTGAAAAGTTCCATATAGCCGCACAATAATAATAATATTATAATAGCTGAATTTGCTGAAACTAGTTACATAAATCTATGATGGATGAACGACACCGTCAACACACGAAATATCATAATATATAAACGAGTTTCCTAAAAAGTCTTTTGGATTGTTGCGTCGTTTATATTATGTAAATGGTAATTTTAATGTCTTGGAATGCGTTTCTCAAGAAATACGTTATTGTGGTATTATATTATTATTATTATTATTATTATTATTATTATTATTATTATTATATACTCGTATTATACGAGTAATACTTAAATATATAAATAAAATATTTATACAATAATAATATACAAACTGTTGTCATCGTTATATTTACAATACGTATTATTATTTAAGTATAATACTATTTCCGATAAGCGTTTATCTTTCTCCCTTTATATTATGTTTGACTAAGTTATCGCGCGCGTTGGCTACGATAATTTTATATTACCTATGTATACATATTATGTATATATCACGATATCATATTTTATGTATTTGAGACGGTGGCTCGCCGTCTGTAATGTCTTAGCCACCATTTAAGTCTCCGTGAAGTCCATAAACGTTATACATTTCAATTATCGAAATAAAAATATAAATCACTTTGTACATATAATATGTATACCTATATACAATACATACGGTGGGTATATTATGTATAATTGTTGGAAAGGTTCTCAAATATTTGAATTTTAAACTGGAGTTTTTTAAAAATCAAATTTGTAAATCTGTTTCATTATTCGTATAGGTATATTATAATAATATTAGGAATGTACGTTATTATTATTATGCATATATAATTATAATATATTGTGAACTGACGTCGTGCGACGCGTTTTTATTCTATATAAAGTCGATTTTAATATTTTTTTTTTTTTTTTTTTATTATAACGCGAATATTCGATATTTCTCGACGTATACAACCGAATTAAAAATATATATTTCATTTTAAATCCATTTTACCGTTCCGCGTTCGTGTAAAAGAATATTTAGATAATGAAGTTTATATTATACGAATATCATATGCTAGTTTATTATACAAAGGTACTTATAAATGTGTCGTGCTGTGACTATATAATGCAATTTATTTTATGCATACACGTATATATTATAATTTAAAAGCCAAAACGCGCCTTCGGATGAATCATATATTTTTATACTTTTGTCTGCTGCTTTCTAATATAATACAATGTAATTATACGGAATACATTGTATATATTTATGTATTTTTTTGATGATATGTACATATATATATATATATATATATATTATATATTATAAACGCCACTCGCGCGTATATGATTGGAAAAGGGTCGTTTAAGGGACGTAGTATATATATTATATATATATATATATATATATACATGTTGTGCGTAAACGCGGTATTAGTTAATATCGATCGGGCCCCCCTCCACAAAACATCATTATTATATATATGTATAATCTGACCGAACATACTCACCTCCCCTATTTATATATACTATTTAATAATTTAATAATTATAATTAAATAATAATAATAATAATAATAATAATAATAATAAAAATAATAATAAATAATAATTACGTTAAATATACACGTTTGGCAAATAATTTCGATTTTTAATTCGTTAGGTATATAATATATAATAATATATACCCGTTAGTTATTTGTTGTATGTTATACGCGTAACGGCGGTTCGAGCTTCCCTAACGAACTCTAATTGAACTGCAGCAGCCTGCGCGCGTCGTTCCCAGGTTCCCGACAAATAATAAATTTGATTTGTTTTTTATTTATTTATTTTTTTTTTATTTATTAATATTATTATTTTGTCGCTTTTATCATACCGCACAGCCTGGCTCGATGTCCGCTATACATACTTTATACGGCGTGTTCTTGACCTCAATTGAATACATAAATCACTAAATATAATAATCACACCGCATAAAATAATAATAATAATAATAATAATAATAATAATAATAATAATAATAATAATAATAATAATAATAATAATAATAATAATAATAATAATAATAATAATAATAATAATAATAATAATAATAAGAATATACTCGCCGGGCTAAAACAATAACAATTCAAACGCGTTCGCGGTTATAATATTAACTATTATATGTGAATCGTTTAATCGTCCGATAATTTAAAATATTAAATAAAATATTATAATATGAAAGCGTATAATATACGTAATATAATAATTTAATGTTATTAAACACTGCGGCGAAAAAATGAATAATAATTTGAAAATTAAATACGGTTATAAATTTAAAAACGTATATTATAACGTTTATGCGCTAGTATTTTAATCAAAATATATTATTTTAATATATTATACGTATATAATAAAAATATAATAATGTAATACTATGAAGATTTGCAAAATTTTCACGCCGTGTATATTTTAACGTTTAAACTTTTTATAGGTAGGTAATATATCATATTTTGCGAATACGTTTTCGTTCTAGCATATATAATTTATCTTATAAAATTAAATTGATCAAACGTTTGAAATATATGGTTAAAAGTTCGATTAACGTGGGAAAAAAAATAAACACGATAACGACAATAATAATTTCTCACGACGTATTATCACTATTATGCGCAAGTCGGATTCGCTATATACCCGAAAGCCCTTCAAATTCGCACATAATATAATATAATATATATTATACCATACGTATATTACGATGTTTTATATACCGCAAGCTGACCTGTCGTAACCGTATAATATAATAATATTAAATAGAACCGTATATATATACGGATGACGAACAAGACTATGGTTATAACCGAAAACCGGTACGCGCAAACGACCGTTTATTCAGGATCTTTAATATTATATACGTATAATATAATAATATTTTATTATAAACACGTCATATTACACACAACGTCGGAAATCCGGCAACCAGGCGGCGGCGGTGTTGAGTTACGGCGTATATCGTCGCGCTCGTCTGTGTGTGTGTGTGTGTGCATTTGTGTGAAATACGAAAAGTTGTGTGCGTACGCGCGTGTATCGTGTGTGTGTGTGTGTGTGTTAAAGAGACATTTTGAAAAAGATCGACAACATGGCCGCGCTGTATATACCGACAGCTGTTCTTACGCACGCCGCCCTTTTGTATGTGTGTGTGTGTGTGTGTATGCGAGTTTTTGTGCGTGCGTGCGCTTATGTGTGCCGTACGGCCGTCGTCGTCGTCGTGTGTGCATTATGTTGTTGTACCCTGCGCGGTCCAGGGCTGCTCAAAATCGCCATCCGGACGGACGCATGTATACGGTTCGGCGTGATCGCGACACGGTAGGCGTATTATTAACGATATTCCGACTTGCGTCGCCCGTCCGGTACGCGATACGCCGGCCGTCGTCGGCGAACGGTTTTCGCCATCGCGCGACGCCGCACGCATTTTAGGCACCCTTGGGCGTCCGTCGTCGCGGATCCCTGGGCGACAGCTGCCGCTGTTTTGTACCGGTGGCGGTGTACCCCTCCGACAACGTCGCCGCGGTATTTCACCGGTCCGCGCGTGTATAATATATACGACGGCCGCGACGTCCGTTGCGCGCGTATATTATAATGCATCGCGTTATATATTTTATAACGTACGACGTGCCGTTTCGGTAAACCATTCGATTATACGTATATAATATAATATTACTATTAACGATTATTGTTATTATTTTAATACGCATAAGAGCGCGACGAAAACGTATAATATATGAAATCTAAACTCGAAAAATGCATTTTTAAACGGAATTATCGGTATTAAGTATACACAATAACATAGATAATCATAATATACGGACATAATTTGCGAATCGCCGAAGTCGTTCATTTATATATTATTATATGCTCTGGCCTTGGACGAGGACGCGTCAAAATATTATATTATAATATAGATATTAGTTAGGTATAGGTAGGTTACCTATACTCTGCGTCAAGACTGCGGGCGATGACGACAATCCAGAAACGTTTTAATTAGGGTTCGCGTGCACCGTGTTATAGGTATATTATAATATAGTTAAAGCAGCAGCAACAGATATATTATTATATATATTATTTATAAAGCGCATATTATTAAATATTATATTATATGGTATAAAACTATAAACAGAGGGAGTGGCAATATATAGTAGTATCATAGTAGTAAGTAGTAGTATTTAGTAGTAGTAGTATCGTAGTAGTAGTAGTAGTAGTAGTATCGTAGTAGTAGTAGTATCGTAGTAGTATCGTAGTAAGTAGTAGTAGGTAGTAGTAGTCCCTTTCGAGTTTCCGATGAGGGTTAAACGAGGGGCGGGGACAGTCGACCACGCGACGAAGGCGGCGGCGACAACGTGGGCGCGTGGTCAGGACCTTTGAACGGATCGCCGCCGCCGCGGTTTGTATATACATACGTAATATTATGTTGTCTAGCCGCGAACGCATCCGCCGCGCTGACCCTCGTCCACCTCGTTGATTTGACGAGACGTTCGTCGACGGGGGTTGTTTTTATTATTGCTTTTTTTTTTTTTTATATATAAATACGTATTATACACGCACATCATCCCCGAGGACGACTAACGGAATTTTATCGATTCCCGTGTTAATATTATACACCGAAACCACCCCCAGACCACGATAAAAAATATATAATTAATGGTTCGTATGTAGGTATAATAATATACATATATATATAATTTTTTTAATTATTAATACATCATGGTAAAATTTTAAACCTTCCCTCCCTAAAAAAACTGTTGATAAACCGCCACTGATTTTATAAACGCGTCATAATACACAGGTATATCGTACCTATACATAATATTATTTACGATCGTCTTTATCATTACGAGCAGATATAATATTATTAGTTATTATAGTCTAGGGTTAGAGACTTCATGTCTTAAAAAAGCTTAAAACGTATACGGCCTATGAATAATAAACACCAAATATGCCTTGAAAATATGCAAAATCAAATAATATTAACATATAATTTTTTTTTTTTTTGATCAATCTACCGAAATATTAATTAATTAATTAAAATTAACTAATTAAAGTGTTTCAAGGCCCGTCGTGTAAACGACTTTTACAAAATGTCCGTATATATGTAAATGAAATAAAATATTTTAATATTATCGATAACTATACTCGTATAATATAATAGATAATCACAATTATTATAAATTATCGGTATAACGGGGAAAATATATAAACCATCACAATGATTTCACCAAACAAAAAATGTTTTCAAACATATATTTTCATGAACATTTAACAAGTAAAATTATACGTTATTTTCAAAATATACAAGTATACGTATGAAATATGCACTCAAAACGTAAAAAGAACCGTGTAAAAGGAAAAAAAAATTTAAATAAAACGATTAGGATTTAGAAACGAATTTCTACAATACTTGTTGGTTTTGAATGATTATTGAATAATATAATATTAGACTCGTACAATAGAAGTCCCTATAATCGGCTAGTCCTAGCGTTAATGTATAATATATTATTATACATATTATTACTCTGTTGAAATCGTGTTAAATCAATCGATTCGTTCGTATTATTATATTTCCATTACAAACAGCTGTTCTCATTCCGTTGTCTATGCGGATGCGGTCATTTGGTCGGCAGAACGAAATAAATTAAAAAAATATGCGCGTCCGTATAGAAACGTACTATATATAGGTATATAAATAAAATATAATATATAACTTTAACGCCCTTATATTCGAAATTCGTTTTTCGACAGAATAAATACGGCGTTTCACCGCAATTTTTCAGGAAACGCGAAGGGAAAATATAATATTATTATTATTATTATTATTATTATTACACGGTTTATACATATAATCAAATATCGAATAAGAATGTAATACGGTTTTCGTCATATTATTAATATAATTATTATTGTTTTTATTATATATATATTATAATATACTCGACGACGTTGCAGTACAATGACTTTGGTAAAACAAACTTTATCAAAAACCATCTGGATTTTAGTTTCCTGGTTAGAACTAATATAAATAAAAATATATATTAAAATATTATTAAACCCACCTGGATTGGAATATTAAATTATTATAAAAATTTTCGTAACGCGCGCGTGACAACAATGATATTATTATTATTATTATAATAATATGGCGCGTTCACCTGGACCATTAAAATATTAAATATAATACACGGTATAAAAGCACATTGAAATCGTAATTTTATCAAATGTATAATATTAAAAAACCTTTCTGAACGGATTATAATAGGTATATGGTATATACATTGTAAATTTTGCATATTTTTATAATATGACACAAGTATAACGACGTGTATTACACTATATACAATAATAATATCGTATAACGTTATACGTTTTCGTATATAAAATATCAAATACACGTCAAATTGAAAATTTTATATTCTATCATATTATAATAATAATTTTCATATTATAATATAATATCGAGCAAAAGCAATATATTATCATCTTTTAATATATTTGTTTAAATGAAAATTGAAAATTATAATTTCGTCGGTTTATTATCTGGCGTCCGATATTATAGAATATAAATAGGTACCAATTTCTTATTATTGCAAATATTACACATATGATATATTGTTATAAAATGGAATTTAAAACATATGGAATTTAACGGCGTATATAACGTATTAAAATAATATACTACGCGTATTGCTTACGTAAATTGACGATTAAATAAATTTTTCTGTTTTAACCGGGAATAAAATAATAAATATTAAATATTATAATTGGTTACACGCGCGGGTATTTATTACGTATAATAAACAAGGTAATATTAATTTGTTTAAATAACGTCGTTTATTATAATATAATATATATATATACATACATACAAAATAAATATGAGTTTTTTTTAAATTGCTCGTATATCGATGGGCTTAAAAAAATCGTCACATATAGCACATAATATTATAACGATTTATATAGTAGGCACCTAAATATACTGGCGATATTTTACATTTCGTAAAATATTTATTTTAATTTTTTTACTGCGTCACATGATAAAAAACGAAACGGTTAACGTGTATACATATTATTAATATCGTAATATATATCGTTTCGAACGTTCGAATAAAATATTAAAATATTATAACATATACGTTCATAAAATATTTAATTACATGTACAATAGAAAAAGAATAATATGAAATATAAATGTGATTTATAATAGTTACGCGCGAATATTTTTTATATAGACATAATATATTATTATTATTATTATTATTATTATTATTATTATTATTATTATTA
>JAIUCT010000001.1:34941061-34954870 GCA_021307375.1 Tetraneura akinire | reverse complement strand
ATTATTATTATTATTATTATTATTATTATTATTATTATTATTATTATAAGGGTAGTCGCAACGAAATATTACGTATATATTATATATATGGGATTTAATCTTTGTCACCCTATCGGTAGACGTGACGGGTCGCGGGGACGTTTTAGGTGCAATGGCGGCGGCGGCGTATATAACTCTCGTTTCACCCTATAACATTGACCTTCAACGGCGCGACGTTGCCGCAGTGTCCGCGGACGTCGTATAATCTCTGCGAGCGTCCTCTTATTCTTGTAGGTATACTGTATACAGGCGTCGTAAAATTATTAGAAATATATTGTTATCATCATAATATATAACACGACGCGAAATATATATACGTAATAATAATAATATAAAAGTACCCGCTATCTGTATAATATAATATATTATTATTATTTCGTATACTCTTATCCACACGAGATATATTTTAATAATAGGTACCTTGTATAATACGTGTGTACGTTATTGTAATACGTTATAATATACGATATTATAGGTAAAGGTAACCGTTTTGTACATTTCACACACAATACGATGGAATCGTATTATGACGGTTGTCTATTATATTATTTACATTATTATTATAATATTGAGAAAGAACTTGCCACATAACGTATATAATATAAATAGTCGGGACTCGGGAGTATTTACACGTACTCACGATTCTTCTAGTCCATAATGTGTGTTACAATAATATAATGATAACATTTCTTTTTTTTTTCTGCATATTATAATAGCGACGTATCCCGTCGTTTTCGGTTTACCCACTATATAATAAATATTATAAATAATAATAATAATAATGATATACAATAAACATCGATATATATTATACGTGTATACCCATCGTTCGTATTATACGTATATATATTTATATTATAATATATTATTGGTAGGTGCACAAACGGAAAAAAAGGCTTCGCCGCCGGATACGATGTCTCGGGTTCGTTTGCGGTGCGTGGCGTGTTCTAGACACACGAGCGGTGTGCGGTGTGTACGCACGGCCCGTGCGGAAGTGCGGTCTCCTTGGCCGCCCGGTATCATTGTCGGTTTTTAATGGCACACACGGCGCGCGCGTTAGATGACGTCATACATCGTAAAGGGGTTTCCCCTATCCACCCTGTCGTGTGCAGGATCTCTGTTCTTACGCGAGCGTATATTTATAATAAATATGTTATGTTTAAAACAGTTATCAATAAAAAAAAAAAAAATATATATAATATAAACGCGTTTCCATATCGCGTCTTTTTTCGCCAAAATACACGACGAAACTAAATAATATATTGTATTATTTGATTTCGCGTTAGAAAATAATATATACCTCCTATAATAACAATATGTAACGTAAAATTTCCATCGTACAAAGAACCTCGATTTATATAAAATATAATATATACGAGTATAATAATATATAAGTATAATCCGAGACGGTTATTATCACGACTTTTTACGCGATATATATACTATATAAAATGTCTATATAAATCATAATTATATTATATGGGGCCGATCGGAAAGCCGCCATGTTTCAAATTTGTTATTTCACAATTCTCAATAATTATTGCGCATATTATACATTATATATACATACATTATATTATATACGCGTGTGCATCGTATACAGAGTGGTTGGTCTCGGGGGAATACAGAGCTGTCGTGGGGGGGTAGGAGAAGGAGGAGGCAATCTATGTATAGGAAAATAGCGACCGACGAGAAAAATGGCAGACGTCTCTTTCTACATAATATATGTATAATATAATATTATTATACATTTTGTATTGTTTGAATCGATCACACATATAATGATAATAATAATAATAATAATAATAATAATAATAATAAAATGATTAAAATGGAACGCGTACGTTAAATCGCCGATCGGACTCAGCACGCGCTATTATATAGTTAATCCCCTCGGACGATTTTTACGTTCCGTTTATTATAATAATAATAATGATAATAATAATAATAATAATAATAATAATATTATCGACGTCGTGTAAAATATTTAAATCGCGTATATATCAGTTTTTGATCTCGGTGATGTACTGAAAAAAAAGCAGCTGTCCGATTTGATTTTTATAGAAGCTATACATATATACACTACACTTACTTCTGCCATCGTTGGTATTATATACATATAAATACAATATAATATTTTATATTTATGTACTCGAATAATAATAATATAATATATTATATAAACATGTCTTTTTGTGTCTTTTTTTTTTCTTTTCTAGTGTTTTTTTGTTCTTTTTACGTTTTACTTAATGATGCGAATTTCCGATTGAAAGAATTTTCGAACGTTATATTTCGCGGTTATAAGGGTGGTTGTATACGCGTTAGTCCTCGTATTTATTATAATAATACGACGGTTTAAGATAGCCGCGATAAGAATCGGTTTAAATCTCGTACACACACATATAATATACGTATATAGTTTCAATTCGAACGCGGTTAAGATTTTACGACGAAATCGCGCGGCTCTTTTCTTTTTTGTCTCAATAAAAATCTCGATTTCCACGCACACCTTCGCACAGCGTGATGTCTGTAAAAACAACCACCGACGGTTTCGGTGTTTTTGACCAGTTTCGATGGGAACAGAATGCACAAAAATTCACCGTACATAAATATATAATAATATATATGTGTAGTGTATATATCGCTCCAGTGGGTTTTAAAAAAATAAATTATTAAATTTGACGAACGGACGAAGAAAGGAAAATTAAAATTATTTACGCCAGCGAAGAAAAAAATAATAATAATAAAAAAATTAACCCGGCATAATATATAATATATATTATTATACGCCAACTATTTATAAAATATTATATAACTGTAGACTGGATTTTGAAAAATGTTCACTGCTTGATATTTACTTTATTCTATTTCGAAAAAGAACTCTAAAATAAAACAAATAAAAAAAAGTTTTCCGCCATTAAACCCCGAATAGTCGCTGTGACGTTTTGTGCAGCGCAAAAGTTAAACAATATAATATGACATTTTAATATATTTTATTGACAATATATACCTACATCACGCTGTATCGTATAATACATACGCGTGTATATCAGTATACGAAATCAAAAATATTATAATATTGTATATTATAAAAGAAGTTAAAAACTGTATACAGTTCGTGTATGCGTATAATGATAATAAAAAAACAAACTTATACACATTTATATAATATATAAGGTATAGGTCCAAAAATGACATTATTTATAATGAATCATGTCGGTGTATATATCTATTCGTGAATTTTATCGACGTATATAATATTATATTATATTAAATGCGTCTAAATCGTTCATAAACAAATGTATATGATATAATATTTTTTATACGATGAGTTTAAAATAACGAAAATGTCTGCTTTTTTTTAATATATTTTTTAACGTTATATAATTCTATGACGTTTATCAATCAAAAATTTAAAGGAATTATATGTATTTATCCCCTAATATAATATTAATGTATAGAAACTTCGATATAATAATATACCTATTAAAATCGGTTAAACTGGTGTTAAATATACGAGTATATTAAAAATGCATATTACGCATGTAATATATGTTTAGGTATAATAAAAAAAGGAACAAATTCGTAAAACTTTCATTGCATAAAGTTTAAATCTTTCATATACGTTATACGTATAATATACGATGACTTATCGCTCGAGTACGTCTAATATATATTATAAATTGTTGGTTTCTACGAAATAAGGGTGTTTCTATACGATATATATTATATAATATCCGAATATAGGGAAAAAGGTATGCTGCGGATCTCGCCCGCGGACGAATTCCTCGTGCTGCAGTCCCGAACCTTTGACAACCGCGAACCGCAATCCGCGCACCGCAAAGCTCGCCGCATCAAGACGACGTGAACGCGCGCGCCGCGGAGCAAGAACGGGGATGATGCGACGACGAAGTCGTCGACGCGCTCGATGAGTCATCGTTGGCCGACGCTACTTCTATACGCCGATGGCGCGCGTAGTACATACGACACGGTCGACGCCATTACGAGGCCTACGCGTATCGATCCGATCGCCGCCGCATGCTCCTCCGCACCAAAGCACGCGGCGGCACCCTTCGTTCGCGCCGACAAAACTCGCGGTCGTCCAAAATGGCCAACGCGATTTTTTTTTTATTTATTTATTTTTTTTATTTTCTTTTCGCACACTCTCTCACCGTCATATAAACTCGAAACACCCCCGCGATCCCTTCGAAACTTTTGCTATATATTAAATATTATTATTATAATAATAATAATAATAATAATAATAATAATAATAATAATAATAATAATAATAATAATACAAAGCAATGAAGGCGGCATAAAATATTTTAAATTATATATTATTTCGTCGCGCGCAGTATTATTATAATAAACGTCGCACTTGCGCACACACGCGCTGTTCAAATAAATACATTATTTTATCATTCAAAGTGTATACGTTTTGTGTTATTGTTTTTGTATTGTTTTATATGTATATATATATAGAGAGAGTGAGAGAGCGGTTAGTTTGCGCTTGCGCGTTTTAAACGTCTAAAATTATTCCGTTTAAATATTGTATTTTATACACGACGAGTATATGACTCGTATTATGACGATGACCGTCGCGCGCTTTTCGTTTTTCCGCGCGGCGACGGTTATTCATATTTTAATAATATATAGATAACATTTTTAAGTTCGGTTAAAAACGTTTTTTCTAATTTTTCGTTTATCGATCGAAACCTATTTACAACGACAATAATATCATGGTATAATAAACATGGTATAATATAATATAAGTTTATTATACCATGGACAATATTATCATTAATATAATATGTCCGTATATGATTATTTTAAATTTTTAACCATCAGTGGCGTGAAAATAGTAAATAATTTGATCCCTTGGTCAAAATTAAAAATATACATTTTTGTTTTTCGTCGATATTAAACGGAGTCTGCGGGGGACCCCTCGTGGTTTCGTGGTTTATGATAATATTTATATACGTATTATAAATTATAATATATACGTCCAATATACGTATAATAGCGTTAAATACTTTACTGTAGGTATATTTGTTAAACTATAAACGGTTAGGTTACTGTATATATGGTTAACCATTTAGAAATTTTTCGTCGTATACCTTATTTTTAATATTATACTATATACCTACCTACACTTAATCTGAAAATCCGTTTCGTTAACGAACGTGTACTTAAAACTATACAAATTTGTAATTCTAATTCGACTTCGAAATTAAATACATACACGGGTTTAATTTATACTTCGTGAAACGTGGGCGGTATAAGTCGTAAGTGTAATACACACGTTATATATATATATTATCATTATTCATTCAATCGGCATGATAGTACGAGTTATACGCGTATTATATACTTGTACATGCGAGCGATAAGTATCCGGATGTTAAACGAATGTTCGTGTTCGGTTCGATAAACGTTGATTATAATATTATTATTATGTTTTATACGTATTATGCGAATGCAAATTTTAAAATTCATTATCACTATTGCACCAACTTACGGATTCTACTCGTATTATTATACAGTGCATTTTGTATAGATACGCGCATATTATATTATATTATAACCTAATATATATAGGTATATTAATATACGGATTATACGGTAAAAAAAACATAAAAATTGAATAATGAAAATTTAAAAATATAAATTAATTGAACTCGAGTTATTACGGAATATCGTAACATATTTTATATTCGTATAAAATGATATGATGGTTTGATGGGCGTAGGTAAGGAGAATGTTTTGGATGTTCAAACACCCCTCAAAATTAAAAACCCTGCAGCTTCATATTCAATGTTGTTAAATTTAAATAAATAAAATTTGTAATTTTTTCTTTTCTAAAATACATAAATATAATATTATATATAAACCTAAACACCCCCCCAAAAAATATCTTCTACCTACACCCATCGAGATATATAAATATATTGTATATCCTATACGAGTATAAAATTTATTATACGTACGATTTTAACGAATTTTTTTTTTATGATAGTTATTATATCTTATGTACAGACATTATTATACAAGTATATATATATATGTATAATATTAAATATTGCATACGTTGTATATACGATTTTTATTCTGTATAGCGTTTCCTAGTTTTCACAACTCGTATAAATTCATAACTCCGCTCATGAACAATTTCTTATAATTTATATACTTACACAATTTTTAAATTCAATTTCGTATCACAATTATATCGATTAAAACACTAATTGATTTTTCGAAACATATTATTACATTTAAATTAATTTTTTTGTTCTTTAATACATACATTGTTTTTTCGAGTTTATACAAACAGATAATTATTATATTAATTGAGGGCGAAAAAATAATATTGATGTAAATACTTAATACGGAAACTCTTTATTATTTATTATTATTATTATTATTATGCCATCGTAATATCCTCTCGGTCATTTTTTATGGTCAACCGCTATATATATACATAACTATATAACAACGCGTATTATTATATATACTTGTTTTTATTTTACACCCCCGAGGATAAAATAAAAATGTAAACAAACCCAAAAATACAAAGAAAAAAACAATCGGACACCTCCAGTTTGACCCAGTGCCGTTTACGTGTTGCTATATATATATATATATAGTGTATACCTACGTCTGCACTGTAATCACCGACCATTTGTCTTTAGGCCTGGTCAGCGTACGAGTATATACGTGGTATATAAACACGCGTTATATAATATATTATATATATATATATATATATCGTGGGGCGGTCGAGGCGACGAAGGGTTACGCAGGTGCCGCCGCCGCCGCGGTAATATGTGTCAAGGGGAAGGTCCCGTTGACGAATCATCAAAACAACGCTCACACACAAACGAATAAACCGCGACCGTGTTATATACTGTTATGTAATAATAATATATATATATATACTCACTCGTAAATATTTATATATACGCGCTATTAAACGAGGTCCGAAGGGGTTGTAACGAGTACTGTTTAAAACTTTCGTGCGATATTATATATACAACGTATATATTTAAATACACCTATATATATATATATATATATTTATATATATTCGGAGAAAAATAGGGGATGATTTAACACGTACGTGAACGACACATTATTATATACAGTGACGGCATGAGGGGGTAGATGAAGTATCAAGTATCATTTTGCGCCATCAAAGACCAAAAATATTTAAGTAAATCTTATAATAATATGTAGTACTGCTATATTATAGCAAATTCCTACACATAGTGCTGTATTTTAGAGCAAATATAAAACGTGTAATAAATGCGTTTCGAATTTCCTGAGCGTATTTTTATGAAATAAAGTGTTATAAAATTATTTATTATAATTATTAATTTTGCCTAAATTAGACACATTATATTATATTTAATTGTATTGGAATATACAAATAGATGATTTGATAATTGATTATGTATGATTAGACAACAAATATTATCATTACGATTAAAAACATTAGTATTTTTATATTTTCGTTATATTGATAATAAATTTGCTATAGATATTTTAAGGAAATCACGCGGATAGTTTTTATGCCGCTATTATGTTATTCTATATTTGTATATAACGTGTGTGTTATCGTTATGACTTATGAATAATGATTATATATTTATACCGTATACGCGGTTACATATCATACATAATATATAGGTTTATACCGCGACTTGAACGAAAATATTTCGTTTAACGATATAGTATGCGATATCTATATAATACATTACTTATATTAGGTACGCTCTATCGCGAGACATGAATACATATAATTGTATTGCGTGATATTATTGTTTATTAATTAATTTACGTATTATAACGTATATTTTACGAATAATAAAAACGAAGGAAGAGACAATAATAATATACGCATATATTATGTATGAGCGATAAAAGAAATTCGAATTTGAATATTATCGCCCCATTCCCATATCATTATCACTCTGCATTTCGGTCGCGGTCGCACGTTGAGCTTATCTCGTTTTCCAAATAATAATAATATAATAATGTATTCTTTTGTACGATATATATAATATATATATACCTATACTTTATTATAATTAATTCGTCGTCATACCCAGAGCGTGGTGCGCAAGTACACCCGACGATGGCGGTTCCCATACGCCTGCGCAGTGTATAAGTGTACAGGTATAAGTATAAGTATAATATAATGTAGTCTACGCGAGTGGTAGATCCAAAAGTCATCCGAGGGAATTTTCGAAAATTTTAACCATCTCAATTAAGAGTATAATTTTATAATATACGAGTATATTATGATAATTATTATTACTATATTTTATATTAGGTATATTATATTATAATATATATAATATATAGTTATAGCGTAGCCGAAAATTAATTAAAATTTAAAAGGGAATGTAAGTAAAAAAATACTAACTGATTTAATTAAAACAAAATATATTCAAATTACAATATTTGCAAGTACGTAGGTATATTATAATTTTGAACCACAATAAGAGGAGAGCGAACGCTCTACAATACAATACAATAAGGGAGAGGCCCTTTCTCCTTTCAAGTTTGCCACTGCCCTTTACGCGATATAATAATAATTATAATAAGCATACAATATGTATTATAGAATACAGTGAAATAGGATCCCTTACCTTTTTGTCGGTGAGCTTTTCACATCTCCTCATCTTGCATATTTGGTGACTCTTGTCGTTCCTGCACGGCGCGCAATCACCGCAGTTGTCTTTCCGCTGACATCCTATGCACTCGCCGCAGCGTTTCCTCTTCTTTTTCGTCTGCTTGTCCATGCCGTTGGCACCGTTCTCGCAGTGGTCCGAGTCCATCATTGACCCGCCGATGCCGCTGACGTTACCGCCGCCCGTCATGCCGATCACGTTGTGTTGGACCAGCGGAGACTTGAACCCGGCGGTGCTGCTGACGGCGGCCACCTGACCCGAGCTTTCCACGCTGGAACTGCCCACACCGTCGCTCTCCACCGAACTGTCCATGCTAGACGCTCGAACTTTTCGCCGTTCTTTTTTCCGCGACTCTTGCAGCCCGCGCGGGGACAGCGTGTCGTCCATCTTCACAGAGTCGATGTACGTTCCGCCGCCCGCGTTCTGATACACATGACTAGGTATCTGCGCGGATACGATGGCCACCGGTTCGGTTTTGACCACCGTCAACAGCGTGGCCTGGTTGGACTGGTGGTGCGGGGCTCCCATAAAGTTGCCTTGGATGATCGTACTCTGATGGTGGTGATTTTGCGGGGCGAACGCGTGCGGCGGAGGTGGCGGCGGCGGGTATTGCGGGCTTTGGAACAAATGTATTGTGCCGGCCCGGTCATCCAGGAATTGTTGCTGGATGCCCGGTACCAACGTAGGATAACCGCGGGGCGCGGTGGCCGCGGCCACGTTCACGGTGGACAGCGTATGGAAACTGGGCAAACCGGGCGACTGGGTTGGCGATACGGCCGCCGGCGTTAGCGTGGTCAGCGACACCGTCTCCGGTTGCTGTTGGTCGTTTTGGAAGTTAAACTGCGACTGAAACGACGGCAACTTGCTGCCGGCCGGCGACGGCGGATAGTCGAACGATCCCTTGGACATCGAGTCCTGCGAGTTGCTGCCGTCCAGTTTGCTCTCCCACGGCCGGTACGACTGCGGTTGCGGGATGATCATCGTGGTCGGGTAAAGGTCGGGTCGATGCAACCCGTCCGGATTGTAGTCCCAGTGCATGTCCATTATACGACCGGTGGTCGGATCGTAACCGTCTCCCGGACCGAGCCGGGCGCCCAGGCCCTCGGCCAGCTCCACCGCCGAGAACGAGCTGAACGGCGGCAGACCCGGCGCCGGACCCGGCGTCTTCGATTCCGGCACGGTTGATGACGGGGTGGCAGGCTGTGGCGGCGGATAACCCGCCGTACCATATGAGGCCATGGCCTCCCCGCCACCCTCGCTCATACTAGCCGACGTTGCAGCCAGCGTCACGTTCCCATCGCGTCACTTCTAACGAACACTGCGAACAAATAAAATATAAACTTTAAAAGTAATACTTAAATATAGGTACCTATAACGTAATCGAACAATGCATAAATATAATAAATTAGGTATATAAAGGCGTATGGGTTGAACTGTTAAAATGTCATAAGATATAATTGTCATATTATGTAATATTTTATAGGTAGGATGGGATTTTATTATATTTTATTTATTTTTTTTTTCATCCCAAACCAATAACGTCTATAGTTCTATTTATATACGCACTCAGGTAAACGAACGTATTTTATATTATGTATGTGTATTTGTATATAATAGCAAAAAGGGTTGGTTTCCTTTGTCGTGTCCAATACATCATGTACAGTCGGTACCTATTACAGTTATAATCGAGCGTGTATATATGTAACGGGATGATATTATATTCTATATAATATGCATGTATCGGTTTTATTACGGTTCACATACTTGTATATAAAATACATAAAACATAAAACGACGACAACGTAAACGTATAAATTCAATACGCGTGAGATTCGTAATAATATTATAATATTACGTATATGATATTTATCCGGTTCGACCGAAATTTACGAATCCGCCGTAAGAACGATATTATATTATAATTTATAATATATAGGCAGGAGTGTGCCTAGAAATTTTTTTCGGGGGGTTAAAATTTTTATAAGCACGTATTTTAAAAGAATTTATTTAATTAGGCAATCATTTTGGCATATAAGATACTCATCATATAATATACATGAATATTCAATAAATAATAATAATTAATGGTATAAATTTTAAATTATTAGTCTTTATAAATTGGTTATAATTTATAAATTAGATACCGGATTTATATGCATTTAAAATTTTTAAATATGCACTTAAAAGCATAAAATATGCAAAATAATTTTTGATTATTATAGCTGTTTATTTATTGTAAAGTTATAAAATTTGTCAAAACATAACTTATAAATATAATAAATTGACCTTTTTTATTACTATAACGTCAATATAATGTGTCATGATAAATAATAAAAGCCTAAATATACCTACGTTTCCATTTATGTTCACGATCACGGTTCACAGTTAATCTGATCTATATAGTACTAAATAGATCGGCAATGGATTTCATAATGTTGAGAAATATCAAATATTAAACTTAAATTGTATAAAAAAAACATTAAGTATTATTATACAATTTTTCTAAATTCGGTAAAATTTCGGAGAGGGATTGAACACCCAAACCCCCCTAGGCCTGCCCCTGTATATAGGTAAATATTTTAAATTTCGAATATACATACGAATGTACTTATTAATTATACGATTATCGCGACCTACGTCACGTGTATATACGCGTACAAGGGCGTATTATAACATCGTATTTATATAAAGAGGTAGACGCGAAAACCGCAAAAGTATATTGGAAAAAAAGCGATCCGGAAAAATTCTCGTCCCCCCCAAATACTTTGTAATTTTGTATACATAGTTTCCTCGTTTCAGGGCGAAAATATTTTTCGCTCGAGCACGTCCGACGACGTAAAATACTATATTGAATTAATACACCTATATATATATATCATAATATATTATTATGTATAAAATGACGGCGACGGATTCCGCAAATCAAAAACGGTTTCGTATATGAAATTTCCGCACATATACAGAGGGGTCGGCTGCAAGACCGCGCGAGAGTCTGCAAACCAATAACGTGTACGCGTAATGGGTTTTATAACCGAATAAATACTTACGCGTTTACACAACTTTACAATGTTATCCGTGTAAAGTTAACGTATCGACGTTTCTTATAATATTATATCGTATTCAAAATACCGAAAACCCATAGATATATACGAAATTCGAACGGGAAACGTAAATAATAATAATAATAATAATAATATTTATCTTAACCGTTCGTTTAATTTTTGTTCCCTTGTACGCGATTCGATATCGATTTTATCGGAAAATGAACAAAATAATATAAATAAAATTGCGCGGGGAACGCGAGATACCACTACGTATCATTCCGCGTTCGCCTTTTTTATTTTTTTTTATTTTATATCCCGTCGGTAAAACGCGCGATAACCGCGTTTACGGTATACGCGCGTTGCAATATTCCGCGTGATATTATTATAATAAAATAATAATATTAATAATCCGCGGCGGCCGTGTGCGCGTCGGTTAATCAGGAAGGATGTTTTTATTGTTGAATAAAAACACTTTATTTAATAAAACGACGACACACGCGCGTAATCGTGCGTACAACCGTATATATTTAAATACGTATAATATATGTATACATATAGTAAAATTGATCAAAACTGTTATGCGACAACGGCCAATTATAACGAGATGTAATTTTTTTATTTTCCGACCGGCGAGCGAAAATTATTGTAACAATAGCGGCGGGTCGGCAGAGTTGCGCGAGTACATAAATTGATTAAAAAAATTAAAAAAATAAAATAAAAATACGAACGCGAAATATAATATTGTAAACTGGTAACATATTATATCGTCGTTAATAATATTATTATAATATTTCAAAAATAACGGACGAAAAAAAGAAGAAAAAAAAACGCACGTGAAAATCGAACGACTTTTTACGATATATTTTTATAAATCAAACTACCGGCAACAACAAAATATTATATATACGCGAACGTAAAATTTGAAGTTAGGTCAGAGACCGCTGGGAAAGTTTCCGGTATTGCGCTTTCGCTTTCGCCGTCTATATACCTGGTATATTATTATATACGTTGGGGGTCGATTCACGATGACGACAGGGGGTGGTGTGTTTGGGTTTAGGAGGCGAATTTCGAGGGCAACATCGCGACGACGGCGTGTTTACAAAATACGCGACACGAGGGTTTTTTTTTTTTTACTTTCCCCCCCAATGACTTTTCCACACGACGAAACTTTTTTCGTCCTATCCAATATGTTACGTCGCTCATCGACACGAGAAATTACCAGAGAAAATGAAAAAAAAAAACCCGATATTTTTATCGTTTTTACGCTTGTTTATTAATTATATTAATTCGTACACATATGACATTATGATATTTTATATCAGAATAACATGTGTGTTCCGATAGAAATCTATTGGAAATTTCCTAATCCGTTCAACTGTATAAGCACGTGGGGGGGTACGTATAATAAACTAAATAATAATATTATTATTACAGTGAACACGTGTATTACAAAATATATTTCCAATATTTATTATTACGCCGTTTATTATTATATTTCGTTTATTCGTTTATTATATTATATTTGAGACCGGACGAAAATTCAAAACAATTGCTATAGTACTCACTTAAAAAAGTATTTTCGGGGTGTTCTGCTGCGTGTTCTCGGTACGCGCCGGACCCGAACACGAAACGGGGATGAAAGTAAATATTATTTATTTATTTATTTATTTTTTTTTTTATCCTCGTAAAAAATTTAACGACGAATTATTATTATTCTCGAATTGTACACATTATAAACGCGCACACGTTATTATTATTAAATCGTACACACGCACACTGGTTCGGACACTCACGCGCGGGCCACTAAACGGGCTCGCTTACGCACACGCTCCGCGATACGACTGCGTTGGCCGTTGCCTGGGTGTGTAGACGACGGACACACACATACGCGCGTGACACGCACAGGGTATGTTCGGCGCGCGCACACAGAAGGCGATCACGGCGCGACGGCGGCGGCTGCCGGCTTCCACGGCCGTTTAAACGTGTATAATAATAATAATAATAATAATAATAATAATAATAATAATAATAAT
>JAIUCT010000001.1:34861908-34940655 GCA_021307375.1 Tetraneura akinire | reverse complement strand
TTATTATTATTATTATTATTATTATTATTATTATTATTATTATTATATTTTATATCGTAAAATGACGTGCGCGTAACGTGATTATAATATTATTATTATATTTACGCGTGTATAATATTAAATATAATATACGCGCGCGTAACGCACGGAACGCAAACGCCGACCAACGGTAGCCCATGACGCGGCCCTGTTTTACGTATATAACAATCTCCGCGCGAGACCATTTTTATTTATACCGCGTTTTATATACCTAGGTATACATAATATCATTATTATAAAGACGTCGTTCTTCCATTTTTTTTTTTTAATCCGATCGCACGTGCAAAACGTTTTATTTTTCATAATTTATTACGAGCAATAGTTAATGAAAAGCTTCGTTACAAACTGGCCCAAAGTTTCGTATATATACCTAGGTATAATCATCGTGCGTGAACGCGGTAGATAACCGTCGTATCCATCCGACGACTCGTCGAGACGGCGTGCGTACATAATAAACATAATATTATTTTGTATGTCGCATATCTAAATAACGTAATAATTTTGTGACGTCGATAAAACGAACTCTTATCATTTTATCCGTAATATTGTACGCTTATCTGGATAACATTTCGCGAAACGGATTATTAATATTAAAATAACTAATAAGTATATATAACATAATTTTAAAGAAAACCGTCGTTTGGACATCTATAATAAAAGGAATATTTTATAACAACGTTTTTTATTCGACGATAGTATTTTGTATTGGCCGGTTTGCTGATGAGTTATGGTCCTCATCGGTCACTTATATGTATAGGAACTGGCCTATACCAGGGCCGGATTGGACAAATTCGG
This sequence comes from Tetraneura akinire, assembly GCA_021307375.1. Taxonomy (NCBI): domain Eukaryota; kingdom Metazoa; phylum Arthropoda; class Insecta; order Hemiptera; family Aphididae; genus Tetraneura; species Tetraneura akinire. The sequence continues at coordinate 34,939,821 of JAIUCT010000001.1, read as the reverse complement.
CCCACCGAGTTTTTGTAATTAACCGGCCCAATTATTATATATATATACCTATATATATATATAATATATATATATAAATTATATATTAAACGGCCCAAAATTGTCGCGGCCCACCGAGTTTTACTCGGTAACTCGCCGGGCCAGTCCGGCCCTGGCCTATACCTATAATTATTATTAAATCGTACCGTACCATCTTCATTTGATTATTGATACTTACAAATTTAGTATTAAGCGAATCAAAATACGGTAAAATACAAAAAAAAAAAAAATAAAAAATAGACATTGTTTTAAATTTCCACGTGCATGTCCAAACTAAAGGGAATAAAATAAATATTTATTTTTCCCCGTACACGAATGCGACATAATAATACGTATTATATATAGAAACTCTATTATTGGCGTATGGAAAAAACGATCAAATTATATTATAATATTATTATTATTGTGTTCGCGAATAAATATCGAAAATTCGAAAGTATTGTAAATTATATATTTTATCAAAACAGAATCGTATAACACAATATATAATATACATAAACACGCGTCCGCGTATCGCATATTATACGTTTTAATGTATAAACGTAACAATAATAATAATATTATAATAATATTTTACCGCCGCCGCCGCCGCCACCGATTCCTCGGGGAGTCACTATAAACACGTCCGTCGAATTTTCGGTCATGCCATACGCCGCCGGTCGCGCTTTAAAACCATAAATAATCATTATTAATTTTTTTTTATTTATTATTATTATTATTATTATTATTTTTATTTTTATTTTTATTTTTATTTTGCCGTGTCCCCGGTGTGTATGCGCGTATATGTATTATAAATAACTATTTTTTAAACATTTAAAAATCATTTTTCACAAAACAGTCCCTGAAATTCAATTTTACAAACACTATAATATAAATATATAATAATAACTCGTGTGTGTATAACATAAACTCATACTGTAATACATATATATAATATATATGTATATTATACATTTACATTATATAAATTTTACGATTTTAGTCAAAATATTACGCGTTCGTATAACGAATAAATAACATTTTTTTTATTTTTTTTTTTTTTTTTAATGTAAACATTTTATAAAACCTATATATTATGACGTACCTATATAATAATATCGTATAATATACGTTTAACTATATATTTTTTTTTTTAAATTTAAATCGATAAATTTTTGCGACTATACTATTTATCTATAAATTTAATATACGTATTTATGTATTTATAGTATTATATACGACGGTAAAATCGATAATAATATATCCATTAGATACATATACACCCGATTAAATATTGTATTATATTTTATATACAATTTTTTTTTTTTTTTTATATATAATAATAAATATTATATACGCATACATTACTTTCGAAACGTATATTTTACTATACCTATACCTACGTTATGGGCGCGTTATACAATTCAAAATATTATTACAATATCGTACTTTTTCGAAAACGTTCGCGTAAATTATTATATTATTTTTATCACGTAATATAATATTAGCATATACCTATATATAATATGGTGTTTAAATTAATATTAAATATTAATATAATATATAAAATTCGAGATTTGAAATTATCCGATTTCGTATATAATATCATACATTAAATAAACATTATAAAATACTTAATTAATTATTTATTAATATTATATTATATTATATTATATTAATATATCTATGATATAATTGTATGTTATATAATTAAATTTAGACGCAATTTAGACGTGTGGTGTAGCCGGCGTAACATTCCCGTAAGCTACCTAGGTCTTAAGCTTTAAGCACCGTAGCCAGGCATCGACAGCTAATGGGTGAACGCCGTATTTTTTTTTTCTTTTTAATGTTTGAAGTCATCATATCAAAATATTAGAAAAATCCATAGTCTCAATTTTTTTTTTATAGCTGTTTAAAGTTGATATTTTTAGTTTTTTGTTTTTTTGTCTGAAGACACTTTTACTATCTTATATAACGCTCCGATTTTCACGAATAGCATAATGTTACGGTTGGAAAGTGGATTTAGTTTGTACTTTATTTAGGTCATTTTTGAAATTTCTCAAAATTGACCATATGCGTTAGAAAAGAAATGTCATATCGAATAGGTATTATAATATACATGTGATTATATTTGTTTTTTTAATTTATTGTATGAATTTTATATTATTATTATGTGAATATATGGATATATTATTACTTGGCCATAGATAAGTTATTCACATTAAATTTATATTATGTTGGTGATAATATACTCGTAGTATGTATTTTATTTATCATTTACCTTTATCAGTTGTTGGTTGTGTAGTTTGTACATTTTATTCTATTTTTAATCGATTATTATGTAATAATGTAACATACTAACATGTTGGATGTTGTATAAGTTGTTATATTTAATCCATATTTAATTACCTGATTCTTGACATAATATATAAATATTTTTATGTATTATATACCTATTTTTAAAAAAAATTTTATTAAGTATTCAATCAAGTACGTATCTGACTGAACTTCGCTCAGAATCGTTTTTTCGAATGCAATGGTTTATCATTGCATTGCGTTCAAATTCTAATTAAAATTAAATACTATGATTTGCACACCTATATCCCTGCGGCAGGAATACCAGCTCGTCTTTTTTGTTATACCTGTAATAATATGTTATATAATAGGTATAACTACATTATACCTATAATATAACGCGATATTATTGTAAAATATAGACATACGATTAAAATATTTGATATTGTATATTATACGTAATATAACGGGTTGGTTAAACAATGAATGAATAATTATATTAAATGTTAAAATTCAATAGAAATATCGTTGAAAATTAATAAAAAAATTTTAACTATTATACATAATGTACCTACGTCATATTATATTTATTACATAAAATATTATATGATCTCTATATATGACTATATAATATGATAATGTTATTGTTATACACACACGTAATATTATATGTATATAATATGTAATATATTAACTTTTATTTACTATTTATATTTAAACCGAATATATAAGCATATTGCACATTATAATAATTTAATATTATGTATATCTGGTAATTTTATTTTATTTTTTTTTTTTTTGAAATTCAAATGTTAAAAACAAAATAATTTATATAATTTATGTTCACGAGTAATTTGTCAAAATATGAATATTACCTCGAATTAAAAAATAATAAATTGTCGAATTATATAGCGCTGTTTATAGGTGAACGCGATATACATATACGCTCTATATTATTCACGTGTTATAATAATAATAATTAATTTATCGTATTATAATATATCAACCTATATATCGCGTGTAACAGAATAATATTATATATACAAGCTCGTATAATATTATATTATAGTGGGTCATATCATGTATAATATTATAATGCGTATTTTATGTACTCGTATAAAACCTGCAGCGCGTATGTATGATATATACTCTTATAATTTCGTCAAATTTCAAATAATCGATATTCGAAAATAATTAAACACGCGACAATAATAATTAACGATATAATATTATAATTATAGCCAGCATTATTTAATTTATATTTATAATTTATTTATATATAAGTGCGTGTATAATATATATATTTAAGAATATAAAAAAAACGAGCTGATACTCCTGCCGCAGGGATATAGGTGTGCGAATAATAGTATTTTAATGCAAAGATAAACCATTACATTCGAAAAAACGATTCTGAGCGAAGTTCAGTCAGATGCTTGATTCAATACTCAATAAACAATTTTTAAAAAATAGTTGTATAATACATAAAAATATTTATATATTATGTCAAGATTCAGGTAGGTAATTAAATATATGGAGTATATATAACAACTTATACAACATCCAACATATTAGTATGTTACATTACATAATAATCGATTAAAAATAGAATAAAATATACAAACTACACAACCAACAGCTGATAAAGGTAAATGATAAAAAAAATAAGTACTATTATCACCAACAAAATATAAATTTAATGTGATAAACAATAAAAGAACTTATCTATGGCCAAGTAATTTTACTATCCATGTATTCACATAATAATAATATAAAATTCATACAATAAATTAAATAAACAAATATAACCACATATATATTATATTTATAATACCTATTCGAAATCGAATTAGTCGAAATATCAGTTTTCGTGAAAAAAGACATTTTTTCGTCATTTTTTCTAACGCATAGAGTCAATTTTAAGAAACTAGAAAAATGACCTAAATAAAGTACAAACTAAATCCACTTTCCAACCGGAAACAATGAAACATATGCTATTCGTGAAAATCAGAGCATTATTTCGGGTAGTAAAAGTGTCTCCATACTAAAAATAAGAAAAAAGAAAAAAAAAGACACACTACATCATTGTAAAACCAATTCGCTTCGCTCATCAGAATCTAATATAATCGGGTTATTGAAAAATAAAAATAAAAATGTTAACTGGTAAATATATGCGATTATTATTGAAATTCGAAAAAAGTCTATTTTTTATTAAATACTAAATTATTTTTATAATAAATAATATACACACGTACCTAAATATAATGTATAGAATTTTTATCTATCGAGCTTCGATAAATTATTACCAGATATTTTTTTTCGTCCATATGTCCGTATATAAATTAATATTGTCCAACTAAACATTATTATTTATTGACAATAAATATCGGAGACGGTTATTATTCAAATGAGACAATGAGTATACTAAATTATATTATATTCACAAAATCAAACGCATTCAATTTATCCGTATATACTTATATATTATCTATTATTATATAATTATTAATAAATATTAAAATATTTAACACAATGTACAAATTTTAAAATTAAAACGTTTCGATTAACTATTGACGGCGCATAACCGCAGGGATATCGTATATATGTGTACCTATATTACATAATATAATACCTAGGTAATATCAGCCAATAGGTATCATGACCACGGTTACCTACTTGATTCATTCAAAAACACGGATGCGTCTCTCTCTATAACATCCCTCAACCCTCAATAGTATATTATACAATACAATACAATATAAATTCAGTGTCGTTATAACACACACGCATATATGATATACATATGTGTATTATAATAACCTAATGCATTATATCTAATATAATAAATAATAATATATTATATTATACTCACTATATACTCGCGCACGAATTTACACGAAATGCGTTTTTTTAAATTTCCCATGAACAATTTGTGATTTACATCATTTGTACGTGTACAACGTGTCTATAAAATCGCGCCATGTGAAATATAATAATATACGTATATAGTATAATATGGTACATAATAACGTACAAGGAGATTAATTTAATACAATTTTAAAAATTAAATCACTAACATATTGTATGTAAAATTAATTTCTAATCTCTTTGTGACTATTTGTATATGCGCATACTCTTGCGAACGCGTATTAAATATAGGTTATATTATAATATTATGACGTATTTAAATAAAATTTAAAATTTAATTTTTTCATCTCGTTTAGCGTTATAAAATAATTATTATATTTATAAGTTATTACAAAGTTATAACCATATAAATTCATAAATGAAAACGTTTACGTCCTTTTTGTCCGCCATATTATTGTCCATTAAAATTGTGTAAACCACTAATTTAATTACGCTCTATTTATTGCGGATGATGCACTGTTGCTGTTCTATACTGTCATTAGTTTTATACGAATCTAACAACCGTTTGTATAGGCGAATAAGTGAATTTTATTTTATTTTCATACTGTTTTCTCTTCCATAACTTATAAGTTTATATCTAATAAGTATGTGCAAATTTATTAAATTATTTTATTAATTGCTCTGTTTATGAAAATGGTTTATAAAATTATAACGTTTAATAATTAAATATACATATTACATATAATATATTGTTTATGAATTAACGAATTATGTGTACAGTATACCGTACCTATTAAAATATAGGTAATGTAAAATATGTCAATCAGTTAATTGTGGCAAATATTAATTATAAAACATTGTTGACGATTGAATATAAGATGATAGATAGATATTATAAAAATAAATATTCAAGACTATAACGTTCTTATTTAAAAAAAAAAAAAAATTCTATCTTGAACCTAAATTACAATAAATTTAAGTATATTAAGTAAATGTACGTAAACTTAACCGACTATAATTTATTATAAATGTACTCATCGTATATATCTTTCTTAAAAGTTAATAGAATATAATATATAATATGAGTTTCATTATAATAAATTATTCACGGGAATACTTACATATTGTATCGTATCGATTTGTGGAATTTTTCACAATATTCGATGAATAAATATCTAAGGTTATTTGACGATTTAAGTTGGTCTTATGTATACTATTATATATCGGATTCCCATAAAGAATGATATTTCATTGTCAAGAGGCTTCTTATTTTGAAAAAAAAAACACCTGTTCCAGTAGTTCGATAACCCAAAGTTAATTCCAGCCAGATGATTTCATTAAAATGTCATACAGTTTCATATTCCATGTGCGTTGGCGTCGCGCCGCGTATTATTAATTGTTCTTAAAATGATCATCACTCAAATATAATTACCTACTATCTACTATAATTAAATTTATTTATTAATATGAAATTTTTTAAATGTACATAATATATATACCTGAAAATATCATAATATGGTCTAATATAATAATATTATGTTTAAGTGTATATTGTATTTATATATACGTTTTATAATTATTAATTATTATTTATTTATACCGATACACGTGTGGATATGAAATAATTTACAAATATTATATCTATTTTATTGTAAATTTCATTTTTAAAATTTTTATTTAAAATTATTCAACGTGAAATTTAATATTAAGTACATCAAATTATATTAAGTATATTATATGACTGAACATAATATTAATAAAATACGAGTATAATTTTAAACGTTATAAAATCTTAATATAAATTGGAATATTTGTTTATATATTGTATTGTATTATATTATTACAAATGTGAAACATAATATTTTTTTTTTACTTTCTCAATTTTTCATCGATATAAAATGTATATTAAAACAAATTATTTAGTTAAAAACGCTTTACAATATAATATTATAAATTATGAAATGAAACATTAAAAATAACCATTAAAAAAAAAAAAAAAAAAAATGCACGTCGTAAAATATAACACATAAAATGTTTAATTATTGTACGAGTAAATATTATAATCATGTAAATAACCTATAATCCGTGACTGGTGACTCTATAGTTAAATGATATAATATTAAAAAATTCGCTCTCTACAGAATAAACTCGTATTATAATATTATATTATATTCTACACGTACCAAACAATATACGTACTCGTATTATATTATTAAGTTGAACAATGAAGAATATATTTTTATTTTTTTTTCGTCTAGTTTTTTCCAAAAAAGAATAAAATACAAACCAGTTGCAAAAACACTAAAATACAATATAGGTGTTTTTATTATTATTAAGTACTATTATATTATATTATTATTATTGTTCAACCCTGGCTATGGTACAAGAGCAGCAATGTGGAAACCAAAACACGTCCACGTACAAATTATCTCCGGTCCCTTGCAATGCTACCAACCGTTTTTGAACAAATTTCTGTTTACACGACGTACTGAAACCAAGCGGCGTTTCGCAGATACCATTGCATGGCTGATCCGTCTCTCTAGAAATATATTTAAACGTTAAAAATAAATGATAAGTATAATAAGTTATAATATTTATATATAAACTAAAAAGTCAAACTTGATGGCTTTATACAATAATAGGTACACATGATTATTTTATATGATTAATTTCAATATAAATCCGTACAATAAATTTATAATACTTATACATTTTAATATTGATTAATATTATAATTATTTAGGAACTTTAAGGAATTAATAACACCGAATATTGTATAATATATTAATATATTTTTACCCAAATAAATATTTATTGAAAAAGACACATATTGTATTATGTATCTAACATAAAACGTATCTTTAATACGGTAAGTTATATTTATTTATAGATATGGAAATAAATAAAATAATAAATTATTTATTAATTTTGAAAATTTTTGTATTTCTAACTTATTAAGAAAATTAGAAATTACTCAAAATTTATTTAACAAATTTATAAATCAAAATGTTATCTATAAATAAATGATTTAATTCAAATATTTCTATCATAATATTATAAATAATATCATAAAATTCTTAATTTAAAAATATTTGGATATTCAAATAATCCATATATTCATTATTTGACATAATTTATAATTAAAAATTATTATTTCAACCATATTTATGATATACATTATATTATGATGTTACATTGCTACACTAATATACTACGAGTTTATAGGTATACAAATATACAATGCACAAACTAATTATCAATAGTTATTTATAATAAATGTAATGATCCTTAGTAATTTAATTTTATGTTTATTATTTTAATTATAATAACATTATATATTATATACTTCAATACTTGTATATATAATATAACATGCAATACTTGTATGTTTACAACACATAAATAATAATAGTTTTTATTGCTTCAATTATTCCGAAAGATTTTTTTATTACACGATATATTTGTAATATCTTTTGACTTTTTATTCGTATGTATTATAACTTTATTTTATACTATAATTATTACTAAACAATTTACAGTTATAGCGAAATATCACCATAATCAATAATTTCCATGAGAAATTAAAGAGAAATTTACATATTATTAAAATACGTAATACTACATCGATTATAAATACTAGTGTTTATAATCAATGGTAATAGGTATATGTTATAAAATAATATAGTACGTAACATAGTACATATTATAATATTATATATAAATATTATAATATATAATATATATTTAATAATAATAATAATAAATAATAATATATATTTTAATAATATATATTATTATATTATAATAATAATAATAATATGTTATAATATAGTACGTAACATAGTACATATTATGTTATAGTTAAAAAAAGATATCATATATTATATGAAATGGTAATATTAAACATGAACAAAATATAAAAATATTCTATTATTGCCCTTATAATATAATAAATATAATAATATATACTCGAAATTAAATTATTATACAGTAGGTACTTATAGTAAGAAAATATGAAGGATTTACAACAGTACCAGTGAATTTTTACAGTACTTAGACTTGTGATCTATAGGATAGAAAAGTGTTTCGAATCACATGTTAAAATTGTATAATAAAAGTTTTTAAAAGGTAATATATAACAATAATGTTATATGTGAATATAATTGATTATATCGTGGCGAAGGAGATAAATAAATTTGATAAATAATTATTATAGAATTATAAATACAAAAATAATGAACAAATATTTGTTCGTATCATCATTTTATAACTAATAAATGTTAACTGTACTTTCCGATTCTTTAATAAAAATAAAAATAATAATATTTAACTATTCAATCGATCGATAAAAAAAATACATGATGATATATTATAGTTAGATAAATAAACGTGTAATATTAGAACATCCGGTACCTAACCTATACAATATATTATAATCAAATTATAATTTAACTTTAAAGAGTAATTTCCCAAAAAACGACTAAAAGATTAGTAATTATTATATATTTTATTTTATTTACGCATTACATCTGAATATTAATTAATAATAAATAAATTAAATAATAATGTTTAGCCATATTTTAGTATTTTAATTAAAAACAAATGATCACACCGTAAACTATGTAGGTACACATATTCATAACACTGTACAAATTGTATATAAAATATAATATGTCAATGGCTGAATATTTCTTAATATAACCGATATTTTGACTGGGCCTATAATATTTACTTATAAATACAAAAATTATAACGTTAAAAAAAAATCGAAGCAAATTTATTGTACCTATTTAATTTAATTTTTATATTGGTAGGTACTATTAATATTTTATATTTTTTTGTTTTAATAAGTATTACATGTTTTTCTCTATATTAATTCATTTTTCTTTACATATAATTATTTTTTTTATTAATTTTTTTTATTTGAAAAATCAATATTTTATCATTTGAATAAAATCCCCGTTCACGGGATAGGTACTAACAAATTTAAATTATAATTTGACGGCGTTTTTATTAGGCAATTATAAATACATTTGTGCGTAGATAAAATATTATTTTTAGGCTAAATATTAAAAATAATTTTTTATTATTAGGTACCACGGTTATATATATGTAGATAACCATGTTAAGTACGTTAAAAAAATATCACTCACGCGCATATTTCTGATCTTATAGATTGCGTATACATTTCGGATGAAGTTCGTACCATATTTGCTACATATTTCCATTCACCTTGTATGTTTAAAGCTGCTTTAGGAAATATGTTGTTGATTTTAACTGGACATAGTTGAACATCGTCTTGTCTTTTCTTTCTCTTATAACCGCTACCATGATTTGTACTTAAAATCAGAATAAGTGGGCGAATTGTATTCAATAACGAAAATAATATAATAGTATCTATTAATTTTTTTTTTTTATAAATTTTCAATAATTTTAGAATAAATTGAACACTATTGTGAAATAATAAAATATGTCTTCGAATATTCATTTATTTTTAATCAAACGTATAAATCTTACTTGAAATTCAGAAATGGATTTTGTTGTATAATTGGCGACTCCGTTAGTGATACCTGTTGTAATACATACGTTCTGTCCGGATATCCAGTAAAATGGTGTTGAGTATCATTTTGATAATCATGGTAATTTCCATAAGTATTTTGATTGTTTTTTATATTTTGGCTGAAAATAAATACCAAACGTTTTAAAATTATGTTAAACGTTTAAAAAACATAATATTCTATATTTAGTTACTTTTGATAGTAGGGTCTGTCAACTAGTTTTTCTTCGTTAAAAAAAGTTTTAAAATTCTTATCCGATTTTGTGACCAAATAACTTATCAACCGTCTGTAACAAATTTTATTTATTGTATTTTAAAAGTACAAACACGCATTTATTTAATCGTATTTTTAAATATATTTTGTTTTTCGTGTTAAAAAAACACAAATATATATATATACCATAAGCAGTAAATAATAAAATTAGCATATAATAAGCGTTATAAGTCCAGCGTTCAGATTTTTCGTCAATTTTTTTTTTTAGAAAATAATAAATAAATTATAAATGTATCATATTCATTTTATGCGTATATATTTATGGTAGATGACGTGCTGTGTAGATGTTTTGTTCAAAATAACTGTTACTGATTAGAAAGTTACTAAACGTGATAATAAACAATAATCATATTTTCTATATCAAATACAAGTAACGATAATTTCGGTGAACGTTGAATAAGTTATTTTCTAAGAATAATATTTATGTTCGAATCGACGAATACGACGTTTTCCCGAAGAAAATTCATTGAAATATAAGTTTTAAACATACCTATATATATATATTTTTTTTTTAAACTTACAATAATGATATATTTATATTTGTATTTGTATTTTTCACATTTTAAACGATTTTTCTATATTATGTATACATTACATAATAATTATATTATTCCAAAATTCAAACGTTATACGAATAATAATTATTGCTGTATAAGTATGGTATTTTTTCAATAAAATAAATAAATGTGTATTAATATATTGTATTATTATAATGTGTCCGGAAGAAACTTACTCTGGATATTTTTCAATTGTTTCACAAAACGTGACGTCACCGTGATAATTCTGAACGCACCTGGGGACCTGGCCGACGGGCGCGGGAACGAAGGGCTCGTTGTATCTACACCCGCCGTACGAGTGTTGACAAGGCACGTGTCCGTAGGCTACAGACAACATCAACACCAGCGCCCACCACTCGCTAACCATCTGCAAACAATCGACAGTTTTATTATATTATGCATCGGATATCGTTTCCGTTTAAAAGAAGTTTATATAAAAAAAAAAAAAAAAACTCGTAACAATAATAATTATGTGAATATAATAATCGATAAAATCCATTTGGAAAAAAATTATATGTATAAATTATAATAAGGTAAATACGTAATTATATTAAATGCCATGATCATGAACGATGAACGTGTATAGATATACACTTCGCACCTATAATAATAATTATAGTTTATAAATGTTGTGTCTTGTGTTATCTATTTTAAAACGTTTTAGACCGGTCAAAATAAAAATTAAATTATATTTCGAATTATTAAAACGTAGTATTTAATGATTATAAATTTATTTTTATTTTAACAATCATTCAAAATTATTTACGCGTGTGCATACGATTTGCACATATTACACGCAAGATAATAAAATGAAATGGAACAAACGATCATCTATTGTTTTACTTTAAACGTAAATTATTTATACCGAATTGATATATTTAAACTTTCACCATATTATTTAGACAAATAATTACACAATATCAAGGTTATATTATATGAATTTAATGCATTTGTATTAACTTTCTTTTTCGTTTAAATAATTACCGAAAAAAAAAAATGAATAATATATTAATATGTCTATTACATTATATTATACTAAACTGTTTGAATTATGCTTGTATAGATATCTTTTAAAAGTTAAAACACATTAGCTCTATTTTAATATTTTGATCTCGTATATTGCAATAATTATAAATATATAGACCTATATTATAATATAATTAAAAAATAGTAAAAATTGCTTATGAGCGCCCTTAGCTCAGATTTATCATTTATATATGTGTGGTATGCACATATATACCTAAATAATGAGATACTAACTTCTTTACACTAAATTACATTGGTAGGCATTATGATTATTGGTTAGGGATTAGAGATTAGTGATTACTAATCACTGATAGAATTAGATAATCATTAATACATATTTATTAACTCAACATAATTTTTCCAAATGAAAATATTAAATATAAAATGATAAATATCATTATATATTTATATATTATGTAATATAATAACCAATAACCCCTATTATTTTTAAAAATATTATAAAATGGTAATAAAACTTACAAATTTAAATTTCAACAAGCGAATGAACGAACACATTATATAACCTAATAGCGCAATACAAAATTCAATTAAGATACCTTACACAAATTATAAAAGTATATTAGGTATATAATTTTATTCAAATGAAGTAATTATAAGAGACATTAATAATTATATTATAACTGTCAAACGTTTATATCGTTATATCTTATGTGTTTACTCTTATATACTCGTATTATAATGTACAAACTTCATTAATATAATAATAAAAGATAATATATTATATAAAATATATTTTAGATTCTGAGTGAAGCAAAGAATGTTTTACAATGATGTGTGTCTTTTTTTCTTTTTTTTTTTATGCTGAAGACACTTTTACTACCAGAAATAATGCTCCGATATTCATGAATATTTATGTTTCCGGTAGCAAATTGGATGTAGTTTATACTTTATTTAAGTCATTTTTCGAATTTCTCAAAATTGACTCGATGCAACAGAAAAAACGACGAAAAAGGTGACATTTTTTCTTCGACGAATTTGACTCATCATGATTATAATAGTAACCATAGTGATAATATAATTATTATTGAAACTAATAACCATCTATAAACAAAAATTTCCATCGTAAATCTCAATACTTGTTTGAGCACCTCCCGGGGGTATAGATCATAGAACATAGATCATAGATCATAGATCATAGATCAGACTAAGGACTAAAATGAGAATTAACGAACCATTCGGTGATATATACATATACATAATAGTGTTTGGTGTTTGGTGTTAATTGGAAAAAATTTACCACCTGTAGGTACCTATTAATTATTATCTACACCGTTATACGATATAGTATCAATGATACGTTTTAAAAATATCCTAATGAGAATGACATAGAAATGATATCAATCAAAACTATTTGGGAAACGTTAAATTTTACAAGTTTACCAAAATCATAAGACAAAAAGATGATAAAGAATATTTGCATTAATGTAGTTTGTCATTAAAATTTAGCTATAGAGGGCAAAACGATGAAAAAACGGCATTTTTCACGAAAACTGAAATTTCGACGAATTCGATTTCAATATATCACGATACCTCGGGCAATTTTGAAGTTAAAGACTTGAAAATTTTATTTGGTATTTACATTGGTATTATATATATGTGGTAAAATTTTAGAACCGTTACGTTAATTTTCCTACAAAATATAAGACTTTGAATATTTCGTAAAATTCTCGTTTTTATGTATATAATGTTTGATAAAATTGTCAATTTTTGGCATTAAGGTCAGAAAATTTTAATGAAGTATACTTACATCATATTAATAAATATAATATAAAAATAGTAGTAAAAAACGGCATTATCTGACTGAACATAGCTATCAGAATCGTTTTTTCGAATGCAATGGTTTATCATTACATTCAAATTCTAATTAAAATTAAACACTATGATTGCACACCTGTATACTTCCCTTGCATTTTTTTTTTAACATATAAATTAATATATTATTTAAATTTTTTTTAATTTAATTAACTTAATATTATATTGTTTGTAAAAAACGAAAAAAAATAATGAATAATAATATTAAATATTTAATATAATTTTAAATACAAATGAAGTAGTTACATTATTATTATGTAATATAAATATAACTATCAGAATCTACTCGTACTACACTATACGGTATACCTGTAGTCCTGTACGAGTGTATACACATCACGTTTGATATTCATTCCCAATTTTATTCATCTTTATTATTATTTACCGTAGAACATAAAATATGTATGCAATCAGTGTGTCATTCAAACATTAAGCCTCCAAGCAATGCGCTCTTTAAATATAATTCAACTTTCGATATTGTCGCAGCGTATACATACCTACATTTGCATTTTTTAACACGTCGATGAATTAAACAATATAAAAATAAATATAAATATAAATTGGATTAAAATTGGATTTCGAGTAAGTATACTATATAATATTATTATATATATGGTAAACAACACACAGCGACAAAGTCAAACGATGTTTTTATTTTTTACAGTACAGTAAATACAAATTAAATATGTAAAACAAATATATAACGCGCGTGTATACGTATACGTACAAAAGAACGAGTTTGTTATTTTTTACAAGAATACAATTCGTTAGCATTTGCAATATTTTATCAAAGTCTCCCAATCATCGCAAACGCGTAAAAATACGAAGTTAAAATTTAAAATATAATATTTATTTGTATATTATATTAATATAATAATTATAACTTTCATATGGTTCATGAAAAAAAAACAATTATTATAAAATATAAAAATAACAAGTTGTTTTATCCTTTATGATGCGAAAAACACGATTTTATGATCACTCAATAGTATCTATATTCTATATTATAATAATTCGTATTTTATAATTTATTATACTATCTAATAGGTATCTATCAGTTATACCTAAATTTACAAATGTATAAAAGTTTACTCCTAAACTCTTATATTACATATATATTATATAATACGAGTATAATATGCGTTTAATGTTTTAGATCAGCGGTTCTCAAACTTTTTTTTTCGCGTACCACTTAAGTATATTATCAATCAGTCGCGTACCACTGATGATTAAAAATAGAACAATAAAAACTTTACATTATTAAATTTATTAGTGTTTAAAAATTAAGATATGAATTAAATAACAAATTTTCAAGGAGACCCATGGATTTGTAGATTTGATATTAGCGATGAAATATCTGGTTCAGTGTTACTTAATTTTAAGCGTAAATTTGGTTCGAGATTCAGTTTGTTTCGAAACTTGTTTTTTACTTCGATCATTGAGGAAAATTCAGTTTCGCAAAGATAAGTTGTTGTGAATGGTAATAAAAATAACAATGCTTTTTTAGACAGCAACGGATATTCGTTTTTTATCTTTATCCAAAACTCACCCAATTCTAATTTAGTAAATTCCATTTTCAAACTTTCATCACATGACAATTCTATCAAAGACTCTTTTTCATTGTTTGTTAGTGTCTTAGGAATATCATCAAAATCCAAAATGAATGGGTTTCTTATCCAAAAAAATTCAGAATAATCTTCTTTAAAATATTCTTCAAACGTTGTTTTTAGCAGTTTACAATGATGTTTTATGTTTTTTATAAGATCAGCTTCCACTTGAAGTTCATGTTCTGTCACAAATTGTTCCAAATTAGGAAAAGACTGTAGGTTTTCATTCGAAACATTATTACTTATCATTTCAATTATCTTAATAAATGCCTTAATTTTGTCATTCATTGATAAATATCAATGATTTTATACGATATCTTATTTATTGACGTATTTCCCGTGAAATCTAACCTTTATTATCTGAGTATTAAAAAAAACACATGTCTTTGTAAAATCATCACTACGCTAAGAATCTAATATTAATTGTTTTTAATTTTCCGTCCTCCCACCATGCGGCCTTTCCCGTACCACCATGTAGTCTTTCGCGTACCACTAGTGGTACGGTACGCGTACCACAGTTTGAGAACCGCTGTTTTAGATCAATTTATGAGTAAATTTAGAAAGTAATAATGATTTAAAATTTAGATTATTATTAAAATACCTAACTGAATACTAAAATACAGCACAAAAGGGTAAACGAACTATAACAAAAGTATATACCTAATAAATCTTTGGTTGTACCTATATCAAACTTTATATCATCCTTTATATAATTTAGAGATAAAATTATAATTTTATATTATAAAGGTTTTCGTTTAAGGTAAAAACTAAATTTTTATAAGATTTATATCTGTTATGCGATTAAATTTACAAGACAGCAATAAATAGCAGACTATATATACATAAGAAAAAAAAAAAAATATAAGACCACACTCCGTCACACGAACTCAATATAGATTACACTTATACGATAAAACGAATATTCTGTATTTTAATGCCCTTAATTCAAATCATACGAACAAAATATAATAATATTATATTTTAGATATCATAAACAAACCACAATGCACACAAGGTTAATGTGCATAACCATTTCATTCCATCCGGTGTTATTCGCTCTTAATTTTTATAGTTTTATTACACAAATTATTATATGACTCACGAGACAACAAAACAATTTTCTAGGACGATAATATTATGAATTAAATATAGGAACAGTAAGGTTTTCATACCTGGACGTATACATGCCAACATTTAAATATTTCATATATAATATAAAAAAAACAATTGTACGCATTTTCCTATATAAAATATATGTAGGTACATGCGATTTGTATTTCGGCATTTAAAAGTTTAGTTTATGCACATATAGGTAATATCGAATATTATTTTATCATATTATTATTCGTATAGGTATATACCCGGTGAATAGATATAACTAGAAAACAATAATTTATTAAGTAAAACGTCGCACGAGTTCGATTAAAACTTGTTACAGAAAATGACCGTTGAAAAATGTACATCCATGTACATATACGAGTATATATATACATATGTATATAACGATAAAAATAGCTAATCAACTGATAAAAAAATTAAATTAATACAATTACGCGTGTATAATACGTACTCGCATCATTCATTCTTGCGTCCACACGAGACGGCTGCAAGAACTATTAAATATTATAATATATTATATAGGTATTATACGAGACAGAATGTATATATGTGCAATGTCTATAGGGTTGAGGGTTGAGCTATCTATAATATATAATATAATAATAAATTATTTTATCATGTTCTGATTCACGGGAATATACGAGACGTTCTCCGAAACTTTAAATAAAATATCGCGTTTGCGTATTGTATAATATGTATAAAGGTATACTCTCGCTGTACACACACATTATATTGCACGCGAATCGTGTGTGCGTATATATATAATATATAATATTTGAATATATAATTATTATTATTATTATTATTTGATTGCTCGTGTATAGAAAATAGGGTAAGCGCATATAATAATTTATAATATTATTATTTTAATTTTTAATTTATTATTACCGTGAGGCGCTTTCGCCTTTTGTCCGTCTATCGTCGATCACGAAATAATAATATTACTGAGTCAAGGCCACCACGCGCGCAATCGTCAAAACTTAAGACATCGCGCACCACCACATATAAATATATGATATTATTATATTATATATTATGTACGTTTTCACGTGAAGGCGATATCTTATAAATAATATTATATACAATTATTATGTGTGACTATACGACGCGGAGAGCGTATATCATAAAAGTATAAAAACTATAATACATATAATGGTAATAATACAATAATTGTGGGTCATTACGATTCTTTCACATGCCAAAAACAATAATAATATTATAATATATAATAGTAATATAATAGGTAGGTATAGGTATATGTACGAACGTATATTTCATAAAGTGTGTGTGTGAAAATCCCCGCCAAAAAAAAAAAAAAAAAAAAAAAAATTATATACTCCTATATAAAATATATATAGGTATAAGGCATACCCTAAGGTGAAAAGAATATAATACATTATAATTTTATATTTTATATTATGTCATTTTGAAATTCGAAACGTGTTACTTTTAGTTATGCCTTAACAGACTTATCATATTTTGTTATAGTTATTTTTACAATAGTATAATAGCGTACGTGCAGTTGTAATAATACACTTACGTATAATAATATACGAGTATATTAAAATACGATACGTATATGATAATATATATATATATATATAATACAAAATATAGATTTTAGAATTTTTCTCGAATGGCAAACACGCTATACTATGGATAAATCAACGAACATTATTATAATGAATATAATATATAATAATATAATAATAATATTGTGAATTTTTTGTTTCGGTATATGTTTCGGCGCGTTCTATATAATTATTTATATTTATACGATTGTACTGGGCGATTTTACGTTTAAATGCTAAACGAAACCGACGATGACACGACGACATAATCCCGTCGTCGACAATTTCCCCGATTTCTATATAATATAATATTATACTTTTTACCGCAACACAACCGTTCATTTCGTGTTATTCCGCGCATAAATGCATAATACAATGTAAACGCGTTATGTAAAATCACACACATTGTGGACAACGACGGAAACTTGAATATATAATATTATAATAAATATATTATATTATATTTACCTGAATCGGTGCGACAGCTCGCACTTTTTTAACATGTAGGTACCTATTATAAACTCTCAAATACACGAAAAAGACAATATAACGCGTATAAGAGAGCGAAATAAAATAATATAATATATAATATAATAATTATAATAATTATACTATTCTCGCGAATCCGGTTTTTAAGGATTTCACCGGTTGGGCGACGAACAATATAATATGGCGCGTCGTCTGCGAAATTCGAATATGGGTAATAAATTCCGTGCACGTGTATTATACGAAATACATAAACGCACGTCAGTGGCGTAGCCAGGATTATGCAATGAGTGGGGAGAGGAGGTTTCAAATTAGGACTTAAACTATATAGGTATTGGTTAATTACGATTTTTTGCTCAATGCTCAGGTAGGTATACTCTTATATTGAACCATTTAACAATCAGGATTATGCAATGAGTGGGGAGAGGGGGTTTCAAGTTAGGACTTAAATTAGGTACCTATTGGTTACTTACGATTTTTTGCTCAATGCTCAGGTATACTCTTATTGAGCCATTTAACAACCAGGTTATATAGTGGCGTATACAGAAAATAAAAATTTATTTATTTATATACCCTAACCCTATACAATGTAAATGTCGTATATTATTATAATGTTTTATCGTTACGAATAATTTATAACAAACGTATATTTCTAGTTGAAAAGTACTCTATACGACAAATTACCGTGGTCGTTGAAAAAATCGTGATAAATGATAATTATTATACTATCTATAATAATTTATTTCATCTCCAGACGAGTTTTTATAAATAATTACTTCTTGTAATGAAAATTATAATTTTTACTTTATCCGTTATCATCTATTTTCTAACAGAATGACAAAAAATATACCTAATTATTACAGTTTACAGTAGAATTAACGAAAAATATAATAATATGAATTTTAATACATTATAGATAAAACATACATGAAAAATAGCAATGGGGGGGAGGAGTTAAACCACTGACGCATATTGTATAAAATTATATTGGACAGTATATTTTAGTGGGTATAACTGTTTAAGTGTACAGTATGAAATTAATATAAACGAATATTACGCGCTGCGTGCAGTGTTATAACGTGTAAATATTCGCATTCGGACGTGCGGTCCATTTCAAAACGATTTTCGCGGGAACTGATCTGAATACAACGATGAGTATATTGAATTGGAATAACTCGACGGGATGGCCTAGTTAAAACAATTATATATATATATATACAATAAATTATTAATCTGCGTTTATAAAATATATTTTAGATTTTGAGTGAACCGAATAATGTGTACTGTTTTGTATGTACCTACTAAGATACTTTTTCGACACGAAAATGATCCGGTTTTCACGAATAGCGTATAATATGGTTCCGGTTGGAAAGTGGATGTAGTCGGTGCTTTATTTAGGACGTTTTTCGAATTGACCCTATGCAATAGGAGAGACGACCAAAAAATAATAGAAAACGTCATTTTTCACGAAAACTGAAATTTCGACGAATTCGATTTCAATATTTCAAGATAACTCGGGCAATTTTGAAATTAGAGACTTGAAAACTTTATTGAGTGTTCACATAGGTATATTATATGTGATAAAATTTTGGAACCGTTACGTTTAAAATATAGAACTTTGAATATTTCCTAAAATTCTCGTTTTTATCTATATAATGTTTGATAAAATTAGCAATTTTAATTTTCGGTTCTGAGGTCTGAAAATTATACTGAAGTGTACTCATGTCTCATATATTACTTAACATGATACAAAAACATTAAAAAAATCTCATATATCAATTTTTTTTTATAGTTGTTTAAAGTTAAAATTTTAGTAAAATCTATGTTTAAAGTATATTTATATGCATTTGTCTTATTATTTATTAATATTTTACAATAATATTAAATAAAATTGACAAAAAATTTTGAAAATTTTTTTAATGCTCAAATATATATTACTAAACTTAGTTCCAAATAATTATGAGTATTAATTGTTAATATTTAGTTTTTTTTTTCTAGCTGTTTAAAGGATAAAATGACGAGCTGATACTCTCCTGTAGTCCTGTGGAAGGGTACAGGCCTAAAGAAGAAAATATTGAATTTTGATTAAAATTTTATGCAGATTTTGAGTTAAGTATTGTCAGATTTGGGTATTTAAATGACTCATTTAGATGTTTTATGGGCATTTCGCATTTGTATTGAATGTAGAGACTATAGAGACTGAAGATGAATGTAAAAATTTTAATCAATACATATATATTATTATTATCTGATGAATTTCGCTCAAAATCGTTTTATGAAAGTAATGATTTATCATATTTAGTAGTATAGTATTTAGACCTGTATTTCTTCCACAGCCGCATAATTCTTGTTTATATTATGTACTTATTCATATAATATAAGCGTATACGAAATTTTGATAGGTGCGTAAGTCCCGTCATCGTATCTATATATAAATAATACCTATGCTATATACATCAGTTGTCAATAGATAACAAAGTCTTAAAAAAATAGACGAAACGGCGAGGGGATCTATATTTTATATACCTATTATTGTTTTTTTGGAAAACAAACGGCAAATAAATCGTTTTCCGTCGGATATCAAAATAAACTATATACTATAATTATATAAAATAAAAATCTCAAGAACTTTGAACATTGCTGTTTTCGGTCCGACACGAAGGTCTTATATATTATAATAAAATAGTATATACTCGTATTATAAGATTATAACATGCAATCATCGAGGAATACGTATTCGTACCTATGTGATAACGATAAGGTTTGCTATATTATAGTTTATAGGTTATGCATATACATCGTTAACATCATATTATCATAATATTTATAATTATTTTACTGTATGTAACTATGTAAGTATACATATTATATCGTAATTCAAACAGCAATAAAAAATATTTATATTTATGTTAAATAGGTAGGCATATTATATTATTATTATGTGAGATCATACGTCGAAATCATATAATAATAATATAATATATATATATAAGTATATGTACCCATAAACTATTATGTGCCCGTGAGTATACGTGACCTATAACCTTCTATAAAACTACTATCAATAATAAGACACGAAATGTGACGGTCAAGGGAGAAGCATATATGTTTGCAAAATACATCCCATCGGTTCGAGTGTCTATATACTCGTATAACAGTATAACGCGTACTTGTTATTACACCCATCTATACAAAAATTAAGCTGAGAAATATTAAAATATCGTTGAAATAATTCATTTTTAGATGAGTAATCATCCAAACTTTGATATCTAGCGAATGGATTATTGATAAATTAAAATATTGTTAAAAGTTAAAACGCTAAAAACACCATATTATTATAACTTATTTTCTAAATCACTTCCCAAAACTAAGAACTAACACTGTCAATAATTTAATATTTAAATAATTCTATTTATAAAAAATAATCAATTAATAATCCCTAAATCATTTAAATATGATTATTATAAACAGATTGTTATGTATTTTTAATTCTATTATTTTATGTAAAAATTTTAATTTGTAGATACAATATTTTTTGATGATTTCAAATGACATAAAAAATATAATATTTATATATTATAATTTTATATTTTATTTTATACGATATAGGTACCTATATGTTAAACACCAGAATCAGTTATTTATGTAATAAGGTCGAATCAAATGTAATATATGTACTATACTTAAATATATGACAAAAATTTCATTTAAAAACTTAACTACCTATACTTAGGTATATCTTTATTATAAATTATGTATTAATAATAAATAGGTATTATAATCTTTTAAACTTACAAGTTACAATATAAAATAAAACATATACCTATATTTTTGTAATTAACAAATAAAAAGACGAGCTGATAATCCTGCCGCAGGGATATAGGTGTGCAAATCATAGTGTTTAATGATAAACCATTGCATTCGAAAAAAAAATAATTCTGAGCGAAGTTCAGTCAGTTGATTAATATATTGCCGTTTTTTCGTCATTCTTTCTAACACATAGGGTCAATTTTGAGAAATTCGAAAAATGACCTAAATTATGTAGGTATAGGTACCAACATCCATTTTCCAATCGGAAACCTATGCGCTATGCTGTTCGGGAAAATCGGAGCATTATTTCTGGTAGTAAAAGTGTCTTCAGATATAAAAACAAATAAAAACAAAACAAAATACTAAAAATATCAACTTTAAACAGCTATAAAAAAAATTGAGACTAGGGATTTTTCTAATTTTTTGATATGATGTTAAGTAATATGTATATCATATATTTCAGTAAAATTTTCAGACCTTATAATTGCCAAAATTGCCAGTGTTATTAAACATTATATACATAAAAACGGGAATTTTACGAAATATTCAAAGTAGTGGCGGTTTTATGGGGGGCGATAGGTGGTTCGCCCCTCCTTGGGCTCAGTTTTTATATACCTATAATTATTATCATAATTTTTGAACTTGGTTGTATGAGAATGCGAATGTAAGTGATGGATAATACTAATTATTATTAGATTGGTTTGCTTTATATATATATATATATATATATATATATATATATATATCGTCAAAATTTCAGTTTTTGTGAAAAATACCGTTTGTTTGTCATTTTTTCTATCGCTTAGGGTCAATTTTGAGAAATTCGAAAAATAACCTAAATAAAGTACGTATTTGCCTACCGTACTTTCCTGCGTACTTTCCAACCGGAAACATATGCTATTCGTGCAAATCGGAGCATTATTTCGGGTAGTAAAAGTGTCTACATATTTAAAAAAAATAAATAAAAAAAGACACACATCATTGTAAAATCAATACATTATTCGCTCGCTTAGAATCTAAAATATAATCCAAAATTATCCAATGTTATATACCTAACCAAATATTTTACATATGTATATCTTTTTATATTTTTAATAAATAAAGTAAAAATATATATTATATATTAACTAAAAATAAAGGTATAATATAATATAATATCAAGGGCGTCATTTGGGTGTCAGGGTGTGCAATGGTACCACTAACTTAAAAATGTTAACAATTAGCCCGCCATTAATACTCCAATGCGCCGTTATAATTAACTTATGAATTATAATACAATATTATATTGTTTTTATATATAATATAAATAAAATATCTATGCGCTATATGCTATAATAGTATATATTTTAAAGGCTTTCATAATATAAATAATTGAAAATATAACGCTTTCAATGAAATAAACAATACAAATGAAATGTATTTCCAGTTTTAGTAATATTCTAGGCCTAAAAATAGAAAAATTGAGGTACGACTTCCATACTCATATACTGTACTATACAGTATACACTGAACAACGCTGACAAAAAAAAAAAAAAAAAAAAAAAACAATTAACACATAAAACCAATACGAGGGGATTCGAAGCGTCCATTTTCATTCTCTGTCTTACACACATAAAAGATAGGGATTTAGACGTTTTCTACTTCCAACATTACGATCGATCTACCTATGCGATAAGGGATCTAAAAATGGATTTGAATTCGTTAGAAAGTCTATTTTGGATCGACTTTCCCACTTTTTTGAAATTTTCTTCTCATTGTTGTTGAAACAAATTTTATTTAAAAATTTATAAATATTCAATTTTTGAAGAATTTAGGACAAAAAAATTATAAAAGTGGGAAGGTCGATCTAAAGTAGACTTTCTAACGAATTCAAATCCGTTTTCAGATCCCTTATCACATAACTGATCTAGATCGATCATAACGTTGGAAGTAGAAAAGATCTAAATCCCCATCTTTTATGTGTGTTAGACAGAGAAAGAAAATCGACGCTTCGAATCCCCTTAATTTATATTACATTATTATTTCATATGTGTGTTACTGTGTTCGCTTGTTTAATAATGTACTTACTTGATTAATGTTATTTATCTAAAGAATTTTGAATAAATTGGTAAAATGTACGTAAGTTATAAATTAAAATTATGTGTTTTTTTTTTTTTTTTTTACTTTTTTGTTGTATTTGTCTTCTTCAATAAATAATTAATTCTTTAAAGTCTTTTAGATTTCAGATTGTTTTTTACTATTTATTATGTTGATAATATGCTGTTTATGAATTATAGGGAAAAATAATAGCAAAATAATGTACGTATTTTTATTTATGGCCTGCTTGAAACCTCGCACACCAAAAAAAAAAAACTGAAATGACGCCCCTGTGTCCCTGTATAATATACATAAAGGTACGTTTACTTAGGTGCGTCTAGACGCTGCGTCCGGACGGCGTATTACCGAAGGCTAACCGATTTGGGGCATAGTCGCCCGAAATCGGTTAGATAACGTAAGAACGTACGGTACTACATACTCTATACGATTGTGGGCATTTTATATTTTCATCGTTATTTTTAACAAATAAAATTAATAATATTAGGTAATCATTATTTACTTTATTGTTTATTTATTTAAATATTTTAAAATATTATAAAAATGTCTCTTATATAATTTTCCATAGTTTAATAATTATAAATCACAAATATATTAAATAAATTAAATATTAATTTAATAATATAAATATAAATATATAATATAAATTATTAAAATAATATAAGTACACAACATATAATAATCACGAAAATTATTTTACTTCAATCAACAATACCTACCTACTAATGGATAGTTATATATTGTGAAATACCAACATGTAGTCAATAAAATGTAGCCACACTATTGTATTGTATAACATGATTAATAACTAATAATAGACTTTATCTCTACTCTAAAGTAGGTATATATCAATGGTTTTTACAAGTGTACCTATATAGGTACTATATATCTATAGATTATACACATTTGATATATTCTTAATCCTATTAAATGTCATCAGTATTTCGCAAAAGAAAAATATTAAACAAGCATTATTTTGTGTTATTAATATTTATGTATAAAATAAATGTATAAAAATTTATATTTATTTTAATTAAATAAATAAACAATAAAGTAAATAATGATTACCTAATATTATTAATTTTATTTGTTAAAAATAACGATGAAAATATAAAATGCCCACAATCGTATAGGGTATGTAGTACCGTACGTTTTTACGTTATCTAACCGATTTCGGGCGACTATGCCCCAAATCGGTTAGCCTTCGGTAATACGCGTCCGGACGTTGGGTCTGACGCGATGTACTGGCTTATACGATTTACCTGAAAGTGTTTTCCTCGGTGCGTCTGGAAAGTTGACGCTGTGTCCCGTATTGCGACTGCTCCGAGACCAGTCATTTGTATCAGACGCACCGTCAGAACAACATAATACAAGTCGTTAAAAGCGACTACAAAATTTGTTTTTTCGTCCGCCGAGGACGAAATTTTATTGGAAAATGTACAATTAATTCTGATATTCTGTTTGATAGTGCACATCCAGAACATAAAAATATTATTAAAAAAGACAAAATTTGGAAACAAATTGGAAACAAAGTTGGAAGAACTAGTAAGTACAATTTTAAATTAATAATAGTAAAAATAAAAAATAATGTAATTTAATAATATATTATATTTTTATGAGCCTTTTTACAAATTGACAGACTTTAAATACACTCCATAAAATACAAAATTAGCAAGTGAAAACACTTTTAATTTCGGTGAATCAATATAGTTTTCCTTGGAAATCGAACACGTCTGACGCGTGTAGGAAAACAGTATCACAAGGCGTCCAGACGCACCTAGGAAAACGTACATTTAGAGTTTAGACATAACAAACCAAACATACCAACAAGGCAGCAACCATGAATTCATATTATACTCGTAATTGTTTAATTATTAGGTACCTACTGCATTTTTCGAATATTTACATTAAATAAATAAAATTATACCTAATTATTGTTTAATTTCAAATTTATTTAGTTTAATAATTTATAAATAGGTACATTCTTATATAAAATGACTACTAATTACATAATTAATTAAATTCAAAATAATATAATTAGGATTTTATCTGTTTGTATCATCTTCTAGATTATCAAAATATTGAAGAAAATTTGTATTATAAGAGTACTACTAATCATTTATTCGTCTGAATTCTATTTTATTAATTTAGATATATATATAAACTTGAATATACAAAACTATTTAAACATATTGCATACATTTATTTGAAAATACATTAATATTACATTATTAACTATTTAAATTCACTGTAGTTTTTTATACATCGTAAATCCATTAAGTACTTACAACAGTAAACTCTGCATATTATGTTATATTCTATGAATAATGAATTTTTATAAATATATTAAGATTAACAATTAAGATATTATAGTTAACAACTAATTCCAATTTCCAGTATTGTTCCAATTTAACAAATACCAACGATTTTTATTTCATAACGATAAATAACAAAATAGACTAGACAATAGAGTATTAGTCTGAATAAAGTCTTTGAAATACTTACTCGTAAATTTAAAATAATATTATAATAAATTATTTAAAAATTAATTATTACCATGCGTAGTTTAAAATTTGAAATAATATTATAAAAAGTAGTTATTTTACTTAAAAAAAAAAACTACGTTTAAAATTTAATATAGTATTTTTAAACATTTAAAAATATTTATATAATTTAAAATATAAAAAAATTAAAATAATTGAATTAAAATACTATTTTTCAAAGTAATCGAATTATTTTTCAAATAATTAAAATATTTTTTTTAAGTATCCATACTTAATTTTTAAATAGATAATGTGTACCTACATTTGTTATTTGAAAATTGTAAATATAATTTATATTTTTGGTCACATTAAATGACTAGGTATAGATTTTTTTTTCAAAATTATTATTGTAACTTGTGAAACTTTATAGCCATTTATTTTCAATATATTTTATTGATTTCAAATAAAACACATTTCCATTTTTTTGTGTTTTCAAAAAAAATAAATTGCTAATTAACGCATACGTATATTTATACGAAATTTGTAAAAAAAAAAATATATATATCATACGAGTACATTACGTATATACCTATTTTATTTCGTTTTATTATTATAATTTACGCAGGTATTTCTAAATTAATTTTTTAATTTTAAAAATAATATATACAAATATGAATATACTCACGTCTAGATTGCATCGTTAATTAAACATGCTATAGCAAATAAAAAATTCATTAAAATAAAATGATAAATTACAAATAATCATAAATATTATATTCAATAGTTACGGCGGACAGAACGAACACACGCGAAAACATCGATTAAGATACCGTGACCGTAAGCGTACTAAACCGACTACATTTACGACATTATACCTACTACACGTCCTGAACACATACCATCCATATTATTATGTTAGGTAATACGTAATACGTTGTTGGTCGGAATAACGCGCATCCAAAATGTTTGAACTTTCACATCTGCAATATATGCGACTGTACGACAAAATCTACAAAAAAAAAAAAAAAAAAATTATAAATATATTTATTTAAGTATATGTACGTGCTAATATATTACGCATAAATTATTTATTTACACGCGTAACGTTTAATACAGTTATATTGTTATGGTGTTATTTGTCTATGTGTTATAATCATTATAATATTGCATAGGTACTAAGCTAAAGAAAAAAAAAATACGTAGGTATTTAATAAAATATATTATGAATAATCGTAAAATTTGTAACGTTTCAATATTAAATAATAAATATATATACGTACATATATATATAAAAAAGAAGAGCTGATACTCCTACCACAGGGATCAGGGATCATAGTATTCTGAGTGAAGTTCAGTCAGATAATGCAAAATTTTATCACGCATATAGTACATAAATGAACACCCTATATATAAAGTTTTCAAGTCTCTAAGTTAAATATAAATGCTCATGAAATCCCTTATCACCTAAATGCCCATATCTGTATCCCTGCGGCAGGAGTATCAGCTCTTCTTTTTTTATACTTTAAACAGCTATATATATAAAAAAAAAAAAATCGTAATTGTAATAATTCACAATTAATTGGAACTGAGTTAAGTAAAATGTATTTAAGCTTCAATAAAATTTTTGTCAATTTTATTTAATATTATTGTAAAATATTGTAATATAATAACAAAAATCCATACCCCTGATTTTACTGAAATTTCAACTTTAAACACCTATAAAAAAAAATTGAGACTTGGTTTTTTTTTAATATTTTAGTATGATGTTAAGTATGTATTTCAGTAAAATTTTCAGACCTTAATGCCAAAAATTGCCAATTTTATTAAACATTATATAGGTACATAAAAAGGAGAATTTTACGAAATATTCAACGTCCTATATTTTGTAGAAAAATTAACGTAACGGTTCCACAATTTTATTACACATATATACTGCCTATGTGAATATTCAATACAATTTTCAAGTCTCAAACAGTAATCATGAAATATTGAAATCGAATTCGTCGAAATTTCAGTTTTGGTGAAAAATGCTGTTTTTTGTCATTTTTTGGTAGTATTTTTCTATCGCATAAGGTCAAATTTGTGAAATTCAAAAAATGACTTCAATAAAATACCAACTACATCCATACTTTCCAGCCGGAAACATATGCTATTCGTAGAAATCGGAGCATTATTTTGGGTAGTAAAAGTGTCTTCAGTCATAAAAAATAAGAAAAAAAAGACACGCACATCATTGTAAAACCAATACGAAATAAATGTAATAAATTACGTAAAAAATAAAAATCATTACAATTACTGATTTTATGATGGCGGATTAATGTAATACGTAACTCTTTTAAAATGTAATTTAAACAATATACACATTTAATTTAATATTAAAAGTAGGCATACTTAAGCATTTGACAAAAAATATTATGTATTGTAAAATAGAGGTATAGGTTAGGTTACTACCTGGTACCTAAACATACCAATTATATTTTTTTATCATACCTCCATTATTATATTACCTTGAAATTTACATTGAATAATTAACGTAATACATTATTATAATTTATAATAATTAATAACATTATGAAAATCCCCATTTGAAATTTTTAAGAATTTTTTAAACATTAACAATTAAAATGAAATCACAAGTAAATTACTCTTATTGTATAGGAAAACGTAGTTATTATATTTGAATTATTCCATATCATTAAATAGGTAGAATTTAAGTATTTATAAATTTATTACTTATGTATTCAATACTACCTATATAGTTATCGATTATAACCCCTACTAATCTACTATAAACGCTTTTAAGTTAAAAATTACTAAATATTGATGCATTTTCACATAAATAAAATCAAGCTAGGTATCCATTAATTCCGCATCAGTGGCATCACATATTATACTATATGTAAATATACCTACCTAATGTTACTACTATAATTAATGCTATTATTATACATATTTATATATTTTATTTTATTTAAGTGGATGTTTTTGATTTAGTAAATTACTTCTAAGTTCTAAGATTAGAATAATAATAATAGATAATATAAGAGAGATAAGACGATAAGAGTGAAAATTATTAGGTGTACATACACAATGTTTGTATGTTTTATATTAATATTTATAAGGTGTATTTTCTTTTTTAAATTACAATTAAAAGTATAAACTACAAAAATAGAATAAGTGAACAATACGAGTATATAGCCTTATAGGTACGGTAGGTACGCTTATTTTAAAATTTAAACTATGATCTTTCAGGGACGTGAGTATTAACGAATAAAATTAATATATTTGACCATGTAAATATAAAAAATATGCATAATAGGTAGGTACTTAAGTAATATTCTTAATCATTATTAAATTTACAATAAATCAAAGCTCAGTTAATTTAGTTGAAGATTTATTTAGTATACAATTAGGTATACAAGTTTAGGTTTCTAGGTATAGTACTATAGTAGGTATTTTGTAAATTCGTAAATTATACTTATACTTATACATGACGTATCTGTTTGTATTTGTTCTTACTTGTTAAGAGAAAGTTAAAAGGCGAGTTGAAAAAAAATTTTGCGTAGAGATTTATGAAACCCCGCAAAACAGAAAGAGGGCAAAAAGTTGACTGCGAATTGTGACGATTTCCAAGACGAATGACAACGGGTGAATATATAAAATAAGTATAAAAAAAATACGCGTGGAAGAAATAATGTTGATAATTATAATTTTTATTATATTGCGGTAGATGGCGGTAAAAATTTAATATAGACGAAGCATTTAGTTATTAATTCAAATAATAGATAGCGTTCAAAAACTAAATATACAACATAGAGTACACAATGGTTACTCTGTGGTATACAAATTACAAATAAAACATTTACCTAACCTTTACCTGCACCCCTCCGGTCATTCCTGATGTTTTCATTTTATCATTATACAATATTATCACAGATAAAATTAAATGTTATCTGTGATATTATGTCAATATACATATTCACATAATATAATATATTTTTTTATTATGTTACACAAATACACAATTAAAAATCATAATCTAAAAAAAAAACAGCACATATTTATAATTTATAATGTTATTTTATAAAATAAAAACGACGGTATAAATTTTATATTTTACTGAAATGCGTCGAGGGATTTTAATTTGTAATGTATAATATATTATTTTAAGGTGCTATAAAATTGTATTTCTAAATAAATATATATTTAAATGATTACTACAAATACAGAAAAAAATGAAACTACTAAATTACCACAAGTTTCAAAAAAATCTAGTGATACCATAGGTATTATTTTTATTTTTATTTATAAATTGCATCAAACTTCACACACATTTTTTTTTTTTTTTTTATCATAGCGTCAGCGACTTTTTTAACATGTGTTGCTGCTGGTGCTGGTATTTTTGCATTTGCATCGACTTTAGCATCAGCTCGAAAAACAGATCCCACAATGTTTTCCAAAGGGCAAACTTCATCTTCACCAACTGTTGAATCTGGAGTAAAGTTAGCCATTAGAGCTCTTAAATGGGGAACTTTTTATGCTTTTACTGGCTGTGGGCTATTTTGTTTTGGTGTGTGGAAAATGAGTGGTGCCAATGATGCAAGTATCCTTAGTGCTTAGTTATAATGTTATATTTTATAGTATCTAATATTTAATTCATTATGATAGGTATTTATTGTTTACAAAATATAAAGTAATTATCACAAATAATTTATAATTTAAACATTACATTGTGCAACAACATAAATTATTTTATTAATTTGAAGTTTATTGTTTCTATTTGTGGAAATATTATTCCAATCCATGAAAGTTTCAATCAGTTAGTTTGCAATTTGTTTAAAATATACCTAACAAGTAGGTAAACAATTAAAATTAATTTTTATTTAATTTTGAATGAGTTAAATGACCATCAGTTTGAATTTTACTTCTATATTTTGTATAATGTATAATATATTTTTATTTAGTCTATTTTTTATTCAGTGTCAAAACCAATATGTTTATTCATTGTCAAATTATCAATTATAAAACTAATTAATATATTATTTAGAATATTATTAATATTGATATTATTAATAAAGATTAAGTAAAATTAAATTATTAATTATAATTCTTTTATTTAATTCATAAAATATTAATTTTAAATATTTTAAAATAAATAATTATTTTAAATAATTTTAATATTAAAAATATTATGTTCCCATTAATAATAAATACTTCAAATTAAATAAAAATAATGTAATACATTTTTTTACTATATATAAATTATATTTAAATAATGTTGTCTATATTTTAGTGTAGGAAGAATTATGATAATTGTTTTTATTCATTCAAATAGTTACTATTTATGTCATTTCTATTCTCAATATATTTGATTAATTTTAAATATTTCATTAATCATTAAAGAAATGAAGTTTAGTGTTGCAATAAAGAAATAAAACCTAAAAATAAGTATGTTATTCAACCATTTCAAATCTTTAACATATATTATAAATAATTGATATCCTCACTTAATCTAGTTATTCAATTACACTATTTTTAAAGTAATAATGTACTTAGTGTAAGCCAAGAACCAAATAAAATTGCATTAGTGTAATGACTAACCAATAGCCACTAATCAAAGTTTAAATATAATTAATTTTTCCTAGTTACCGGATTTAATGTCAATTCTTATAAAAAAGAGTATTTTAGTCATTCATTATTCTCATAGATTTTAGATGAAAATTATAAAATCATTTTGAATAATACTTTTTGAATATACTAGAAAATAATTATTTATTAAAACCCCAATCAAAAAATTTTACACCTTATATTATATAAAATAGTCACAAGTGCTCAAGTTTAATTTAAATACTGCTATACTAGAAATGTCAATATTTATTTTTATTTGACTAATCTTTTACTTTTTTATTTTTAGATGTATGAGTTTAGAATGAAAATTGGATCAATGTTACCAAGGCTTACTCCAACAGTTCATAATTCTCGTACCGAGTTTGAAGGATTAACGGATTTAATGACGTATTTAGCTACAGATTATTCAGGCCAAAAACCAAAATCTAATATCACCAAAGATTCAAATGAAATACCCAAAGATTAATAAAAACATTGTAATATTCATTACATTTATTAAAACTAGTTTTTCAAGTTGAATGAACAAATTATTATTTTTTTTTTAATATACAAACAAAAATATATAACAAAAAAAAAAAAAAAACGAATAAAAGAATAATTACAAATTAACATATTCAATTTAATATTCATCGACTGTGTACATTACTCTTCACATGTTTAATTAATAATATGTATGCAAGTTTAATTAATTTATTAATAATTAACTTAAAAAACATGAAATAAACAAATTTATTGAATTTAAAATAAATGTTCAATAATAAAAGAATTAGGTTTATCATTAGATAATATTAATATAATAATTACATTATTAAACTATACTAAAAAAAATGTATATTTAACTAATATTTTCAGAGATCAAAATTTAATCTGGAAGATTTTTTCATACCTCAGAACTGTAAAAATGTCTAAACTTTGGTGATTAATATGATCATTAATATATGAATACAATTTGATTCAATATCTTAATATTAATCAATACATAGTATGATAGAAAATTTAACAAAATATAATTTATAAATTTCATATAAAATGCATTATCTAATTATTGATAAATTAATAATTTTTAATTTTTAAATAATTAAAAAAAATTTAATTGATAATCATACAATAATTTTATACACTGATAATTTACACTAGATTGTATTTATTAACGTAACATTAATAAAAAGACAATTTTATAATATAATTATAAATTTAATAAAAATACTAAATTCTAAGTAATTTTATGTATTTCATCATATTTTAAAGTGTCAAAATAAATGTGATGAATAAAATTTACTGCCCCCCAACCTTTACTGTACGCCACCTACCACCACATCGACAATTTCTTGCCCATCTATTTTCCCATACTCTAATTGCTGCTGTTCTTGAATTTCCAACCAACTGCATTTTACCTTCACATCTATTACATTGCTTTACTATTAATGGACATTTGCCAATGTATACATTTCTAATAACATCATAATCTTTGACATAATCTGAATGCTGTTTACCATTTGAAATACTATCTATGGAAGTTGTATTGTACCTTAAACAATCTGGTTCTTGTCCAAATACTAATTTCAATGGTAAATGTTGATAGTAAAGAGCAGGAGATGCAACTTCATGAATTCCTGCAGCAACTGATGAAAGAGGTGTAATGATAACCTGACTTTGAAGTGTATAGCATTCATCAAATAACATTTCATCATGTTCACCACACAATTGGACAAATCGTGAAAGTAAACGGAATGTAACAGATAA
Source organism: Tetraneura akinire (assembly GCA_021307375.1). Classification (NCBI taxonomy): domain Eukaryota; kingdom Metazoa; phylum Arthropoda; class Insecta; order Hemiptera; family Aphididae; genus Tetraneura; species Tetraneura akinire. The sequence continues at coordinate 34,904,855 of JAIUCT010000001.1, read as the reverse complement.
AACATCTAGATTATCAATGTTCTTGATAAATACAGGTAAACAATTAGGTCTTAATAAACCCCATATACGTATCATAACTAATAATTCTCGAATTGTATTTATTGCATACAAATCATTTAATAAGTTATATCCAATATTATCTCTTGGGTCTGGTATTCTTGAAACTACATTTAAAGCAAGCTGTGCAACCCATTGAATAAGTTGATGAAGAGATTGAAGAGTACTAGGTTCTACAGTAAAATCTTTACCACCCAAACTGGGTAAAATTTTGTCTATATCCACAATTGGTTCTTTTAATACGTTTGATAGACTCTCAGCTGGATCTCGATCAGCCATGATATCACTGACACGTAATACATTTTTAAATGCATTGGATATAGAATGCAATGTCATTAAATGCATAAGATCTGAACGCTTTGACTGGGCTCCAGGCATCATTTTGTAAAGGAAAGAACGAATACTCAAATATGTGGTGTATTCTTTTTGTTGAAGTACTTGCGATTGCTTTTGGAAATTTTCACTAAAACGATTGCACACAGCTTCTAGCATATTAGGTCTTAATGATATTGCTAAATCCCACCAATCAAGACCAGTTACTAAACAATATTCAAGTTGTAATGTAGCATAGGCCACAGTTAAAGGTCCATTCAGTTCTGCTACGGAAAGTAATTGAAATAAATATAAATTACCCATGTTGTCACAAACAACAAATACATTTCCTAAATAAGAAATGTCTAAGTCTGAAAATTGAATATTAGAACTATGTTGTAAGCCTATTTTTCCTATATTGTCTTCACAATAACTACTCAATTCAAATAAACACTGTTGTGTAAGTTCTCTAGATAAACAACAAACTTGATGATTACTGAAAGCAGCTACTACATATTGACTGCTAGAAGATTGATTATATGATATAGACATTTTGGGTGTAGCCAATGCTGTTAGTTGTGCACCAACTGTAAAAGAACTTTTCTTAATCCAACATACAGTAGGATGATCTTCAGTGATAACTTTTTTAAATACTTTGTTAATTGGATTAGTTTTTTTAACTAATTCCCAAGTTTCTATAATACATCCGTTACTACTATTACTGCCAATTACAAGGGATTCAGAACCCTCTCGCAATAAAAACTTCACATGTGAAATAACTCTATCCACAGTTTCATTAAATGTTAAAAAAAAACTTGGCAACCATTGTGAAACAATCATGCAATTTTTTTCATTAACAAGTTTAATCGATACTTCGTAACAATGAATAGGTGAACGTGGCCGTCCATCAGATGTAACAATCAAGAAATTTCCATTTTGTCTGTAGCTAATATCAACAACAGATATACGGTATCTAGCCACAGCTAAACTGTTAGTGGCAGAAATCATGGGTTCTCCATTGTCATTAGTTAACATGGCTGCAATCATTCCTGTTGCAGACACTACTAAACAACCTGGTAGTCCAGTGCCACCCCATGTTCGCAAAGACGGTGTAAACCTTACATAGTTAAATTTTTCAAAATAATTAATATTGTCTGCTTTTTCATTAACTAGCATTAGTTTTTTCCCTAAATGGAAGAATGTGCCGGCTATGATGGGTTCGCCGCGAAAGTCTTTTGAACCAACCTGCACCCAATTGGTAAGATTATGATCAGTACTACAAGTCCATATTGATACAGCACCATTTTTGTCGCCAATCAATAGTGAATATCCATACATGTCCCATTCTAGGGTAGTGACAGTACAATTATTGGAGGTGATCTTGTGATATTTCCACGGCACGTTCAAATCGGCTATATACACGTGTGAACCCCAGTTTATATTGACATGGTCGTCTAAATCAAATGTAGTTACCCAGGCTACGATATTGTTGGCGGATATCTTTGCCAAACATTTGAAACACATATCTTCCTCCATTTGTTCATTTTGGAATTGGGTTTTCCACGCTTGTTTTCGAAATATTGAATATACCAAGTCCATTATCTTAGGCCGGCGATCTAAATAAATTTCGTGTTATTCACGTATAAACAGCACGGCGGTTGCCACATTCAATAGTAAGACCTGTGGAACATTCTCTGATTATCGAGCGATTATCGAATGATTATCGAATAGTCAGATTTAACATCTTATTAATTAAAGTATTATGTTCCAAACGCGATCGAAAAAATTAACTATCAAACGTAAACAAAATGCTTTTTTTTTTATCATTGAAAGATATCAAGATCAACACAACATATTATTTACAACGTTGCCGGATTGTTTTTTCTTTTTTTTTAAACACTGCTTGTTATCAATCTCGTTTTATACAGTCCGACAACAGGAGTGACAAGCTGCTCATTGTTGTGCTAAACTGCTAAAACTAAACTATTTAACTTATTAACTTGTGTTTTTACTTATTACTTAATAGTTAATACTTAATTAATAGTTTATTACCCATTGTACTTGGTGTATGTTTGCATTGTACGTTTTTCGTTCATATATTTTATTTATTAGATTATATTTTTATAACGCGATAAGTTTAAATATCACTCGTACCCAAACGACTTTTGAACTATCACGTATTTTAGTTATGCACACAAAAAGCATTTAACTAACAAAGGAAAAAGTAATATTTTATCAATTAATAATATCCTTTAGTAATAACATTTATATTAATTTTGTTTTTGTTTTTTTTTTCTATAGTGGAAAACCAAACCATTGACAATAAGTCGCCCATCATAAGTCCTCCGAGACAACAAGTGCTGCCATCTTATGTGACACAACAGCCTCCACCACACAGTAACCAAATTCATTTACAAACAGACTTTACATCACCACCACCAACTCATCCCCATGGATTCTGGCCACCACAGCAGGCTTTCCCCAATTCATGGCAAACGCAGTTCCGTATGCCAAGTCCTGCACCACAAACTAAAACTACAATAACAAATACTACGACTTGTAATAATAATCCACCTACATTTAGTTCATCTAGTAATAGTACTATAAGATCACCTTCGCCACGTTGGAGGTCGTTCAGTAATAATACACGCCAACGATCACCTTATCAGTATGGGAATACTCCAAGAAATAATTACCCAAGACAATTCTCTCAAAATGCTGTATGTTAATATAATAAAATATATTATCCATTCTCTAATTATTTAAATTTATTTATCAGAATGGAAATTTCTTTGGTAATACTCCACAAAATCCACAAACGCCATCATCATCTTCATCATCATCATCGTCGTCAACACAAAACTGGCCACAATTTAATCAAAGACCTCGATTTATACCTAGACAGCATATGCGTATGAACAGGCCTCGCAGTTCTGTTCAAAATCAATCTAATGGGACTAATCAGGTTTACGATACAAATTTTTTAGTATAATTTTTTTATATATTATATACCTAATTAAATTTTGCATTTTATTTGTATAATTAATTAAAAAAGGTATTTGTAAAAGAAATTCTAGACTTCATAAAACTATAAGATAAATAAAAAGTTTTTATTTTAAATTTTAAATTATTCATTTAGGAGTCAAATGCAGTGACAGAGTGTAAAACACGAAAACGTAAATTAAAGTCACAACAATCTGGAGAACCACAGCGTGCTCAAAAACCATGGAATCGTGAAGATGCAGTAAAAGCAATTGCTGCTGAAATGGAACTTCGAACGCCTAAAAATAACCAGCAAATTATGATTAGGTTTCCAGATCATGAAATTACACGTCAAATTGTACAGAATTTCCATACTGATATTAAATCTGTACATTTTCATACACCATGTAATCCTAGGTCTGTTAAATCTTCATACAATTTGTTAGCTTAAAAAATATAAAATTTAATTTTTAGCTTTTTATATTTTATTAAAATATAGGAGTTTGAAAATAATAATTTTATAATCTAGGTATTGTTATGTACAAGTGCAACCGCATGCCAATATTGAAAGTGTTGCAAATCATTTGAATGAAACAGTTTTCCAACATGAAAAGTTACGTGTAGAAATTAAAGAAAGTCAATTTGAAGAAAAAGCATTCCCAGAATGCATTGATCCATACACGTAAGTATTGTAATTTATAAACTATAACAAATTAGATACATTTTTAGAATATAGTATATTATCAACATAATTTATAAGTTGTACTTTTAAAAATTAAAAGAATAAGTAATTTTTTAGTGCAATTAAAATAATATAAAACCTATATTACTAAAACAACAATTGTGTTTTAAAATACATTTTTTAATTTAAAAATATTTAAAATATTAAACTACATTTATATTATGTATTTTTTTAATCATTGATACAGTAATATAAATTTTATAATTATATTTCTACATTTTTTTACATTTTTTACTTAATACTTAATTTATCCTATGTTTAAAAGCAAATACTGATTTTAATATTAAATAGAATACTTATAATTTGTTTCGTATGATTTATTAATTTACTAATTTATTAGTTTATATCTTGGAAATTTGCCAACAAATATTACATCTAATGCAGTTAAAGATGAATTTCCAAAAGCTACTCGAGTTGATATTGGATTTGCGAAAAAAATGAAGTACACGAGGTAACTTAATAATAACATTAAAATCAATTGTATTTTATATTTATTCAAATTATTTTTATATTAGATATGCATTTATTAAATTTTCTAATGCAGAAGATGCAATACAAGCATATAAAGAGAAATATAATTTAGTTATTGATAGTAGATCAGTTGTATTAAGATTTAGACGTGGTAAAGGAAATGTAAATCCACCAGGACAAGTAGATAAATTAGTGAGTTATTATTTACTTTTTCATCTTTATTTAATTATCGGTATTTAAATTTACATCTTTATTATAGCCAAATGAGATGAATGAATTTGATATGCAAAGTTTACGCAAAAAAATTAAAAGGGAACCTATAGAAGTAAATATAGGAGAATATTTTTCATTCTCTTAATTTAGTATTACAAAAAATATTTTAAAATTATTTTCTTTTCTTAGGAAAATATTGAAGAATATGATACTCCTGCAATTAATATATCGAGAGTTAAGCCTGAATTAATGGAAGAAGACGAATATGAACATGATTCAGTATATGAATCTCATATACCTTATGGAAATGATATTAATATTAAATCTGAGTGTCCAGATTATGATGAAGAATATGATCCTTTTTATGAAGATGAAGATACTTCAAATATTTCTTATACTTTTAGGCCAAATGAAAATGTTACTGTAGATGTAGTACTTGCTGAAAATAATAGTGCACAGTGCATTCAAACAAATCGAATCAATGACATTACTATACCAACTGTAATTATTCTTATTAATAGTATATATTTTTTCTACAAAAAAAACATAAATTATCACTAATAAAAAACAAATTTTGTGAAGTTCATTTCGATATACTAATAATAAATTAGTTATTACTATTTAAAATGTTTAATAAAATATAACCTATATTTAGATGTAAAAATCAAAGTAAAAATATCAAAATTATATCATATATAAAAAATGTATGTAAATGCTCAATAAAATTTTCAGTTTCTTAAAAAAATAATTGGGATACTAGAAATATGACAATTAAATAAACGTAATTATCTAATCAAAGCTTATTCCATTTGTGGTGACCATTATATCTGATCAAAAAATATCTTCATATTCTTAAAAACTTAAAATAAAAAATCACACATTTATTGTTAAATATTAAATTTTGAAGAAATTTTGTAAAAAAAAATTTATATTTTAAAGACTGAGTAAACCCATATGCATCTTTTTTGTAGTTTGTATCTAAATATTTTTACTACCAGAAAAAATGGTTCAATTATGAATAGCATGTAATTCCAGTAGAGAATATTATTTAATTGGTACTTTATTTAAGTAATTTTTCTAATTTCTCACAATTAAGTTTCTGAGATAGGAAAAACTACCAAAAATTAATATATGAAAATTCAGCAATATTTACGGCAACTGAAATTTATTCCAACATTTTACAATAACTTAGGCAATAAAGAACTTAGAGACTTGAAAATTTTATTAAGTATTCAAATAGGTACTTTATATATATGATAAAATTTTTAAACTCTTATTTTGTTATCTAAATTAAAATGGGTATTAATTTTAATAAATATGAGTATATGAAAATTTTAATCAATATCTATATTATCTGACTAAACTTTGCTTAGAATTGTTTTTTATCATTGCATTCAAATTTTAATGAAATATAACATTAGTATCGGCTCAGTTTTTTATTATGTTTTATAATATGTCATTAATTAAACATTTTCATTTTTCAGTATAATCTATTTAAAATTAAAAATTTTATATGTATAGCTTTTATGCTTTTAATATTATAATACAAATCTATAAATATAATTCTTAAATACTATTAAGAATTTCAATTTATAAGAGTAATTTAAATTGGGACCATAAATATATGAATTATTTTATATTTATATTAATTTATATATGGTTATATTTATATTAAATTTTAAAAACATAAGACTTTAAAATTAAAAATTTTATTAAACATTAATAAGAATTACTTTAAGAAATTTTATAATTAGATTAAGTTAAAATAACATTTCCAAATTTTTATTACTTATGTAGCCACGTGAAATATTTAATATAATTTATATGAATACTCAAAAAAATTTTAAGAATATGTTTTATATTTCTTAAATTATAATCTAAGTTATACTTTCTTCTAAATTTTATAGTTTTTTTGTCATTTTTTCAATAGTTTTCCAAACTTCTAAGAAAATTAATTAATGACCTATTATACCAATTATATGAAATTATCCACTGAAAGTATACCTCATTTGTGGTAATTGAACCATTATTTCCCCCCAAAAAAGTGTCTTCATATATAAAAATAAAACATTGTAAATTCAAAATTTTCTTGGTTTTGTTCAGAATCTAAAGTATAAATGATGATAATTAAAATAGCTTATTCACTATTTAATAACTTTTATGGATTTTAGGGTATAGAGGACGAGGATAGACAATGGAATGAAAAACCAGACGATGAAGAAGAATTTGATATGCCATATTCATTTGTATCTAATAAAAAATTGGTATTAAAATCAAACAGAGACATTACTTTACCTTCAACTGTAAGTTTATTTAAATATATTTATTAAAGATAGATAAAAAAAAGCATGGGAAGGGATACAGGTGTGTGCAATCATAGTGTTTAATTTTAATTATAATTTGAATGCAACTACAAACCATTTCATTAGAAAAAACTATTCTGAGCGAAGTTCCATCTTATGCTGTTTATACGTCATTTTTTTCATAACATTTTCGATTTACTAAAAATATCAAATTTAAACAGCTATAAAATAATTAAGACTAGGGATTTTTATGTAAATAAAAAGTATACTTAAGTAAAATTTTCAGACCTTAATGCCAAAAATTGCCAATTTTATCAAACATTATATTCAAAAAAACGAGAATTTTACAAAATATTCAAAGTCCTACATTTTGTAGAAAAATTAACATAATGGTTCCAAAATTGTACCACATATATATAATAACAATGTTAACACCCAATAAAATTTTAAAGTCTCTAACTTCAAAATTGTCTGAGTTATCGTGAAATATTGAAATTGAATACGTTGAATTTTTAGTTTTCGTGAAAAATGATGTTTGACATTTTTACTACCGCTTAGGATCAATTTTGAGAAATTTGAAAAATGACCTGAATAAAGTACGTAGTTGGTACTTTCCAACCAAAAACATATCTATTCGTAAAAATCAGAGTATTATTTTGGGTAGTAAAAGTGTCTTCATAGTTCAAACTTAAAAACAAAAGAAAAAAGACCACATCCTTGTAAAACCAATACATTTTTCACTTCGCTCAGAATCTAAAAAATTTGAGACTTGAGATTTTTTTGATATTTTAATATTATGTTAAGTAATATTTGAGTATACTTCAGTAAAAATGTTCATACCATAAAACCAAAAATTGCCAATTTTATCAAACATTATATGTATAAAAATCATAATTTTACGAAATATTCAAAGTTCTATATTTTGTAGAAAAATAAATGTAATGTTTTTAACTCTTCAATCTTAACAGTTGTTTCGTAGTTATTATGTTATAATTTTTGACTGAATATATTTTAAGAGGAAAGCTTTTTGTATAAAGTCATTTTGACCAGTCACCAACTCTGGTCATCTAAAATACATATCTGTAATTTTCTTGCGGTCTGCAAATATTTTTTGTTGAGTCATATTGTTTCGATTTTATTCACTAAAATAAGATCATTTTCAAATATTAGCTGTTAGAAACTCTTTGTATTTATATATATATATATATATGTATATATGATAAGGATAATGTTTGAATTATGGTTATTTCAAATTATTGTTGATATTAGTTAGATAATGTTAACATTATCCATTTCTTAACATATATTGAAATAAAATTGAAAACCAAATTGGCCTTTTTTAAATATGTCTGTCTAATGTTGGTGTTAACCAACTCAATCTGTATAAGGAATCTAACAAAAATAAACATTAATTTTTAATATATATTATTTATATTTTACCTAATATTTATAATATAATTTTTTTTTTTTATGAAAATTATTTATTAATACATGATAGTTTATTGATCCTGATAAACCATTATGATACAGTTTAGTACCCATTGTCTTCTTGTGACTACATATTAATTAAGTATACCTGGCGTCGACTGTTTAATTCATTACATACCATTGGTTTTATAACTAGACCTTTTTTCTTTTGGTTTCAATCTAGTTTGATAAGGAATACAAAACTTTAAAAAAGTAAAACTATTTCTTGTGTAACAAATTATATTTTGTTTTTTAATTCACCAAGCATTAGGTTTTTCTACCATGCTCTATAGTAATATGTACTACATATTACAAATCGTACAATTCTTTATTTTTAATATAATTAAGTACATCATTATTATTTCCTGATAGCTCAGAAAATTTTTCACAATCACCAGTTATCATGACATCATAACGTTTTAATTGATGATAATTTAATGTTTTTTTTTTTATAATTTAACAGATTTTACCTCATTAATTAATTTGTTATAGTTATTACTTGATAGAAAACCAGAATTATCCTCCCTTTTTTCGTAATTGATTAATTAAATTTTTCATAAAATTTATCTTTTGAATTCAAATTATAAGTTAAGTATAATTATAAGTTAAAAGTAACTGTTTTAAATATAATAATTAAAAGAATAACTTAATGAAAACATTACAATGGTAATTTGAATCGATTTTAATTGATTGAAACCTATACGTTCATGTTGTATAATAGTAACTGATTATAGTTCAACTGATTAGCCACATATGTATAGATAAACTTAATAATACCTGGATAAAGTTGATATTTTTAAAAATTATTGACATACACCAAGTTTAACGGGTAATATTAAAATTTCTTGATTATTATCAACATTATCCACAGTTCGGACATTAGTATATATATATACGTATATAAAACATACAAATACAAAAACTAAAATAAAGGTTTATAATGAAATTCAAAATTTTATTATTTTAATAATTTGAAATACCATATAAAGAACCATTAATTGTGAATAAATTACTCATATACTCATAAAATATTGAAAATAATTAAAATTACAAAAACAAGCAAACTGTGAAAATAGTTGATTCAAAAATAAAGTATTAAGAATTATGCTATTAGCTACAATTATTGGAAAACAAGAAAATATTAAGTACTGAAGATGATAACATTGTTGTTAAAATGTGTGTTTACTAAATAAAAGTAAAATTTTTGTGGATTTGGGTTCTTTATAAGTACTCGTATATAATATATCTGCTAGAAAATATTCTTATTAATTATTTAGTACCTAATAAATTAATTTCATATGATTTATATTCAATTGTGCCAAATTTTAAACACATATATATGGTTTATTATCATTTATTTATTCAAGAATGAAATTCATGATGGCAGTAGTGATAGAGAAGATCAAAGATGGAACAACTCATCAGATGATGATGACGATGGTGGTTGTGGTGGTGCTGAATACAGTTGGCAAGGAATAAATGACAAAAATAAATCTACAAGTCAAACTAATGGTAAATTGTAATTCTAATATTCAATTGGTATTATTTTATAATTTATAAAAAGCCAATTAATTAGTAAAATTACATTTAGATTATGAGAAACAAGAATATAACTTTAAAAAATCAGATGACACTAGAACTGTTAAATGATTCAAACTGAAATTAAATATGAGGTATGTCTTAATATCATTTTGTTTGTATATCCACTTATATGTATACATTTAATAATCTAAGAATCTATTAAACTGGAATAGTGTAATATTTGAATATTAGTAATATACGAATAGAACTCATGAATAAGATAAGTTTAGCCGATGAGTCATTCGTGATATATAGAGTCTTTAGATGGTAAATAAATTGTGAAATATTAAAAATATAATAATTAATAAATATATAAAATGCAAATGCCAAATACAACCAAAATAATTTTTATTCTCAGGTTTGGGTTATTTGGCATTTAAGTAAGATTTAAACGGCACCTCGTTATTATTGGCCGAGATTTCTTTAAATTATTTTTTTTTTGTTGAAATTTATTTGATTAAATTCCATCTATGAAATCCCCCATGGTTGTTTTTTAATTTACAGTCTTGTTCACTCAATGTGGCCAAAAGGGTATTTAGGTTTGTATCGGCCCAGTATTGGGGCATGTCAAGACGCAAAACTGATGTACGTGTACTGAAGCAACATAAGGTGAGATTAAATAAAAAAAAAAATGGAATGCACTATGAACGTTAAATTAAAACTTAACCAGATCTAAGTAAACATTTTAGTTCCATTTTAATTTAACATAATTAAAATATACTCTACTATTTACGTAAGTATGTTTTAAAATAAAATTGATAAACATACAATTAATTAATAAATAAAATTCATTAAGTAAAGATAAATAAAAATTTGTAAATTTAAAAATAAGTATTCATACTATGAACTACTTACTATATTATAAATTATAATTAATATAATGGAACATGAAAACAAATTAATTGAAATGAATTTTTAATATTCATAAATATCAAAGTTACCTATTGGATTTTTTAATTTTGTATATTATTCAATGGAATAATCTATTAAAAATCATATATATGAAATAGTAAATGAATAATTACTAATAGTTACAAAAATATTTTATCACAATTAAAATATAATGTAAAATTAATATTTTTAATTATTTTCTAAACTTTTGAAATAGTTTTTTATATAAATTAATTTAACAGAAATATTTACTTTAATGTTAATATTATGATTACATTTTTAATAGTTTATTACATAATTATAAATATTTTAATAATTTGGTGCACTATAATAAAGTTAGAATATAAATAAATTAAATTAAATTAAATTAAATTAAATTAAATATTAAATAAATGAGATTGTTATATAAATTGATTATATTTTGTTTAAAATATTTATTTAATATATTTAAATAATATTTTAATAGTTTATTAAATTAATTAATTGTACCAAAGATTGATGGATTTAAAATTAAAAAAAAAAAAATTATTATTGAATTATAAGTATGTATTATTCATTTTAATTTAATATATACATGAAGAATGATGTAAATAATATTAAATTTTAAATATTTTTATTTTAAAATTATTAATAAATTAAATAGGTAACATAATGTTGTACAACTAAAGTAGGTACATAAAAATAATAATAATAACTATAAGTAAAATATAATATGTACTTAAAATTATTTCTTTAAATACATATATAAAGAATTATACATATTGTTATAAATCAGTTCTAGATTTAAATTTTATTATTGCAATTTAATATTCTGACTTGCATTTTTATATTTAAATCATAAAGACTTTAGCTATAAAATATATACTGCAAATAAATTTTAATTTTACTATAAAATGAATAAAATTATCAATGAAAATTACTTATAAAACAACTTTATTTTCTAAGTAAAAAAAATTATAAATCAGAAATTTTATTTCTACAAAAATGTTTAATAGTACTTTAGATCTGCAGTTATTCTTTATAGCTATTATGATTTTATTTTATCTTAATAAATTTATAATTAATTTAACATATTATTTTACTCATTGTTGTCTGGTACACATTCATCAGCATCACATAATAAGTATTGTTTGTATCAAAGTTTATATAGATTATTTATATATTTAAGAGGGAATATAATGCAATATTGATATTTAATATCCATTATTTAGGCACATAAGTATTAAGTGGGGTATTAAGTATATTATATATTATTTTTATTTATTAATTTTATAAACTATGTAGATAGGAAATTATAGAAATAATATCAAAATTTTAATATGTACAATGTACATAATACAATGAAATATTATTTTTTATAGATTTCATATTTAAATATCAATATATTTTGTCATATTAACTTATAATTTTCATTATGCATATTAATTTGTACAATTTAAAACCATATAATACTGTTTTGAATTTAGCTATTTAGACTTATTTAATATTAATATCTTGCTTGATTTGTTTTTATATTAAATTGTGATATCACAATTAAATTAATGACTATAATTATCCTTATTATATAACTTTATAAGTAAACATAATAGTATTACAACATTACAACTTGCATTACTTTTTACTTGTATATTTTACCAATGTATAAGATTAAACTAAAGATATACATAGGTACTTAATTTCACAAGTTTAAAATATAAAAATTATATTGTTATTTAATTATTGTAATATTACACAGATAGGAATTGAAAATATAACTACTACTGTGTCAATAGAACTTACTATATTTATTAATTATACATATAGAAAAAAATTATATAATTATCAATTTTTATTAAAACTGAAAACAATTAATAAGCTACAGTTTTAATGTTTATTCCCATTGGCACAACACAACTAGGCATCAAAACAAAAGGATGCTATATAAAAAGTTAAATAAAGTAAAATTCAGATTTGTTTTTTTATTAGTATTTTTCTTTACTTATGGGTGCTTTCTTTAACTTAAGGAGTACTAATGACCCAAAGCACCCTTCGTAGTTGCCCCAATGAGTATTCGTTATTAAATATACATATAAATTATATAAACAATATAAAGATCGTTAATGTGTTTTTATTGCATAATACAATGTTATATATTTGTATTTGTTTTTAATTATAAATTTAATAAATATATTAAGTAATTAATTTTTATAAACTATTAACTCCTATTCTAAAATTACTATTATTTTTTTTAGTATGTATTAAAAATTAATATTAAAACATAATTTAAATCTTTATTATTATTGAGAAAATGAAGGGTGCTAGTGTAGCATGCGATCTACCGCTTACATGTGCTCTACTCGTGGTCTACCCATTACTAACCAGTTCTTTATCTAATTATAAGCAATAACTTCATTTTCGAATTTTTTTTAAAAACATTAAATTTTTTTTTTCATTGTATTTGTTATTAAATTTTGTAGTTTTTGATACAATCACTTTTTTGACACACTTTTGATCTATTGGTACATATTAGGTACTATCCGCACCAGTATCAAAGATGGGCTAGGTTTTAGGTATTAGGTTTGATATATTTATTTCGCGATAAGTGCCACAAGGTGACATTTGAGGAAGCGAGCTTTCCCCACTTTTGAAAACTATGCGATGGCTGATGTTCCATATTCCATACATAATGCTTCGCGAGACTTATAATTATTTTATGATACCCATTACTAACCAGTTCTTTATCGGTAATAAGTGGCTCATAAATCGCATTCATCAAAAACAGGCTGGTAGATCGCAAGCTACACCAGAAACGAGATGGTAGATCGCACGCTACACTAGGACCAAATGAAGAATACCTACATTATTGTAATTGAAATAAGATGCTTCAAGGTTTAATTATTTAGTAAAAGTGAATTATCTTTCTTAGTATTCTTAGTATTTTAATACCCTTGAGTTTGTTTTAAATTTTGGTTATATACACCAAGCTTAATAACAATCTGAGTTACTATATACTTACAATTAAATAATATAAAATATCTATATGTAATTACTAATTAATATTCTATTCGTTTTGTAGGACCATTGATCATAAAAAATTAAGTCAAAACAAACATAAACTGGACTTAAAACACACACCACATTTTCTATTTTCCAATTCAATCTATTGGATCATCTACACATAAAGGATTCCTTCAAACATTCCTTCTTATTGTTTATGTCAATGTCAATGTGATATACGTGTAATTGAACATTTTGAATTGACCATAATTAAATATATGAACTGTAATAAGGTAATAATCTTCTTGGTTTATTATACTACAAATTCTGGTTATCATGAATAACAAATGTTTAAATTTTATAGTTTCTAATAGTATATTTAGTTCTTAATTTTTCTGTATTAGATTAATTTTAATATAATAACATCGTTGAAATTTTGTTATGTATTTCACAAAACTACAATTATATTATATATACAAATTATATTATATTACATATTATATTACAATGTATGTTCATGAAATCATAATTACAAGTACAATTTAGACATTTAGTTTAGTTTTATTTAATTTAATAAAACATAACTTTTAAAAAAATTCAAATTTCTATACTTACATATTTCATAATTATATATTTATATATATATACCTATATTTTTATAAATGTACTGTACATAAGATGTTATATCATATTACAGTGTACTTTATTTTAATTCTTTTTTGGCGTTTCATATACACATACTTCCATATTTACTCGTTTATCATACACACTTAATACATACATACATCATATATTTATTTTTTAATTACCATGAACATCATTATATCGTTATATCTTATTACATAGTAAATTGTAACTACTATAAGTAATATAATATAATAACAAAATTATTCCCTTCTATTTAATATAAATAATTGTCAGATATAATTATTATAATATATATGAAATGTATTGAAAATATGTAAAGATATTTATAAAACTAAAGTAAAGTAAAGTAAAGTGTATTGATGTAGAAAAATGTATTTGCATTAAATGTAAAACATCAGTTATTATATTTTATAAAGGGAATGTTTATTAGGAGAAAAAAAAATATTAGTAATATTCTTATGGCAATTTTATAAATATGTCTGAACAATCCAATAGGGGGATATCATTGTATCTCTATTCTCCGTACACACAAATATGCAATGTCTATGTATTACAAAATTGTATGTTTTGATTTTATGTATATTAATAAATCTATGTTCATTATTTTCATATTTTACTTAATATTTTATGAATAGAAAAAAATTATTTTTGCTCCAAATATACCTAATATTGTAGTATAAGAAATATTATATTATGCTTATATTAAAATTAATGATCATAAATGTAATAGTTAATTTTGTAGGTACTGTACATTTGTTGATATTTGTTAAAACATAAATAAGAATAAAATTTATCTAAAATTGTATAATTATTTACTATAACTAATTAAATGCAATATGTATTGGAACATAACTTATTTTAAATTTGATTAATATTAATCATTTATGAGTATATTATGCATTAATTTAACAATTTCCAATGTCAATTCATAACAATTGAAAGCTAAAAAATAATTATGTTAAATTATTGTTAATTAAACTAGATTATTTGTTTCTATACAGAATTGTATTAAGTTTTTTAGTATTAGTACTACACAAATGTCAGATATTAGGTATATAAATCGTAAAAATATTCATATTTTTATTATTATTTTACTATTATAGTACTATTATTTTGCTTGTATCATATCTTATACCTAACAGTTTTTAAGTTAAATTATCCTGATTATTTTGTACTTTTTTTTATTATTATTATTGTTATAAAATAAAGATAAATATTACTCTTTGATTTATAATAATATATCATTACATGATTTAAATATTGTCTAATATGTTTACTACTTTTTTTTTTTAATACAAAATATTACTATTTATTAGGTATTTAATATTTATACTTTTTTAATTTTAATTATTTTGAAACCCAATATTTGGAATTACATTTTTATTGTTTCCATTATTTAGCACTGATGAATTTTTATTTTATTTAATTAAAATATAAGGTTATAATTTTATTTTTATGCATGAATAAACTACATGTATAGATTTGTCAATGCGTTTTGCTAATTTTTATTTATTTTGTCAATTTCTTCTTCGCCTTGCCTCCCAAGTATATGGGGTTGGCCCGATTTATTTGATCCTTTAAAATTTTAAAATTTCAATACTCAAACATTTCTTAAATTCTGGTATAATATTATTAACGTAGAATAATAATATGTAAAACTAACAATATGAGAAGGTAACTAATATTTTTTAAGGCTTGCCAAGAATATTACAATATAAAATAATTTTTTAAGTTTGTTATAATTATTTAATATGTCCATACATATATATTACACAATGTAATATTTCAATATAAAAATTAATAGATATCTTTATTATTTAAAATAAATAAGAACATTAGTACATTTCCATACTTTATAAGTTGGATGTAACATCAAATTATAACAGTTTAATATTTTTTAAACATAATACTTTATTCTTAAACAATAAAAAATTTAATTTAATATATTTCAACAGCATGTTTAACTCTTAATTAGGTATTTAATTGTTACACAAGAAATTATCTCATTAAATGACTTAATAATAACAATTTGTTTTTTAAAGTAGATAACCTAGGCGATGGTTCAGTTTTACAATAATTAATACGAACATATTTCATAATGAATTATCAAATGATAGATACCAAATACATTATATTGTAATAAATTCGTTACAACATAAAAGTACCCAACCTATTATAAAATGGGTTGAATTTTTTTCCACTTTTAAGCACTTTAACAAGGACAATAAATTTGAAAAATACATATATCTTAAAATAATTTTTTTATCACGTAGGTAGTGTATTAGAACCCCTATTAATTATTTTTTAATTTTCATTATTCCTTTGGCCCTGAGATACCTCACAATTAACGGTACGGACACAAGAGTTATTGAAATGCGTACGGGTGCGAACGATTTGTGTATGGCATAAGCGATTATAAACTGACTTGCACCGGCTACGATTTTGGTGCTTTCGTTCGCATCCGACATGCCCATCCAACCGATCCACTGTTGGACATCAACACCATTTGAGATGAAAAAATATACAGTGCCCAACGACATCAACGAAATACCGACGTGAAACACGATCAACACAGAACCATATTCTTTAGCGGCTTTCTTAAATTTTTCACGGGGAGTCAAGTCCGACGACTTCGCATGACACGGGCGAGTAAATGTCCCGTTAAGAGAACACCGTGTGCACGATTCAAACGAAACGATCGGAATAAATAGTGTTTGACGTTTCTGTGTAAACGGTGAAGATTTGCAAGAATAAAAATTACCAGGGAAACGACGTCTGTAAATAGGAGCGATTACTTTCGGAAACGATGTCAAAACTTTAAACATAATGGATGTAAATGGACTTACTGAAAAACACACGATTAAAGTCACTCGGCAGTTTAATCGGTTGTTTAATTAACAAAAATTTGTAATATTTTATTTATTTTATTACACAGCCATGATGACCATGATGACCAATTATTATTAGATATTAATTAATAATAAATAATAATAATATTATTAATGAACATTAATTATTTCATTTAATTTTAATCTGTGCTATAATCATGAACTAAGATTATACATTATACAGGTATGGACTCTGGACACTGGACACGAGCACGGAGCAGGGGGTCGATTCTACTAATGCGTAATCGGCGTATTGGTCGTAATCTATAATTACGCCGAAAACGTTAACGAAAACTTGTCGTTTTGAGCGTAATCTGCGTAATTATTCTTTTATCTGTTATCAATTAGTTTGTTATTCTTATCATATTGTGTGTTTTCAAAATTATAGTATCGTGTTCTCGTCGAAGATTAATCCTTGTGCGTTGTGCATTATAAAATGTATACTCTACGTTCTTTATTTTTATAATACATTATATTATTGACTAGTGACTACTATATAATCAGAGTTGGGCAAGATACTAAAAAAAAAGTATTTTGATACATGATACACTCATTGTAAGTATCTTGATAGAAGATACATGATACATTTAATTTATTTAGATTATACAAGATATAAAAAAAAGTATAAAAGATACAATATACTTTTACTTTCAAAAATATAATTTTTATTTTATAATGAGATTATTATTACTCCTATTACAATTTTATGAAAAAATCTTACTAAACAATAAACATTATTATATTATAAATAATAATAATACATTAAAAAAAAATATACACATACAATATAACATATAAGATATAACATGTTACAATGTAAATAAAAAATAAAAAAATTAATTTATGTAAGTTTGTGTGCATATGTATATTATATAAATTATTTTATAGGAAAGTTGGATATAAATTATATAATTTCATTTAAAAATCAAAAATCAAAATTGCTGTTTTATTTTTATTACGTGATATAATGATATTATAATACGATTATTAGTATATTACGTACATGTAGTATAAACATAATTATATTTTTGAAGTATCATGAATCTATATACTTAAAAAGATACATAATATTGAGATAAATTGTATCTAGATAGGTACATGATACAAGATACTTTTAAAAAATATATCATGATATAAGATACAAGATACAATTGTATCTTCGATACATATATCAATGATACTGCCCATCCCTGTATATAATCAATATATAATATATAGTATATATTCTTCTTCTTCTTCTACTGGCATTTCTACTCTCTAAGAGTTTTTGCCGCCATTACTACACTTCGCCACCTGTCTCTATCCTGAACTGCCTCCCTCCAATTCTCAACTCCAAGAATTTTTAAATCTTCTTCTACCACGTCTATCCATCTTTTTCTCGGTCTACCTCTTGGCCTTTTACCTATGGGCTTCCATTCCAATGTCGCTCTAACTACTTCATTCTCTCGTCTTCTCATTATGTGTCCTAACCATTGTATCCTTTGGCTTTTAATGAAGCTTGTTACTGCCGTTAGTTCCAACATATCGTACAACTCTCTGTTGTACCTCCTTCGCCAATTCCCCGTTGTTTCGTCAAAGACAGGTCCACATATTTTCCTACATATTCTGTGTTCAAAAGTGCTCAGTTTTCTCTCTGTTTGTTTAGTAGTCGTCCAAGCTTCGCAACCATACGTTAGCGTCGGTCTTATAATGGCTACGTATAGTCTTGCTTTCGTTCTCCTTGATAACATTTTGGTCGTGAAAAATTTTGTCAGTGCATAGAACGTTCTCTGAGCTTTATTTATTCGAATACTTATTTCCTTTGACCAGTCATTCTTTATACTTAATGTGGCTCCCAAATATTTGAAATCGCTAACTTTTTCATATGGTAAATTTTCCGACTCATTAGGGTCCTCCCCACTCTCAATTAGTTCCATTATCTTTGTTTTCTCAGTGTTAATTTCAAGACCTATTCTTTTCGCTGCTTCTTTTAACACTCTGGCTGCGTTGGCTGTGTCTGAAAGCGAATCACCTATTATGTCTAAATCATCAGCGAAACCGAGAACCTGTATCTTATTCTGGCCGATTAGTAGGCCACCTTCTTTGTCCTGTAGTACCCTTATTACCTTCTCTAAAGCAAGATTGAAGAGTACTGGGGACAGGGCATCTCCCTGCTTTAATCCGGTTTCAACTGTAAAGGTTTCTGATGTTATATTTTGTATTCTCACCCTGTATTCCGTATTTTCCATACACATTTTAGTTAGAACTATTAATTTTTTTGGGAAACCGAACTCGTACATAATGTTGTAGAGGCTCTCTCTATGGATACTATCATAGGCTTTTTTGAAATCTATGAATAGTTGCCACATATTCTGCCGATATTCGTACCTCTTTTCAATTATTTGGCCTATTACGGATAGTTGTTCTGTGGTTGAGCGTCCTTTTCGGAAACCGCATTGGTATTCACCTAAACAGTGGTATATATAATCAATATAGTATATATAATCAATTGAAATGAATAACGTTAATTTCAACATTCGATTGTTGCTTGATGATGAAGTACGAGAAATTGAGTATGAGGAAGAACAAAGAAATTTGTGTCTAACTCTTAAGTTAGATAGATTTTCCAGTCGTAGCAAGAGTGCCAGACAATGAATTTCGGAATTTATAACATAATTATATATAAATATTATAAATATATAACTTGAATCTATTCTGTGATAACACAATTACGCCTTTAAGAGAATAGACAAAATGATAAACGTCGATTACGCCTAATATGATTACGCCGATTAGTCCGATTACGCATTACTAGAATCGAACCCCATCTCTTATCCGTCGGTCATACAATGTAGCGGAGCTCCTTTAAGCGGATCTTTCGCCATCTAGTGAATAATTAACAAAACTAACAATATAATGATAATAATCGATAAATTATCAGTGATAATAATAATGGACCATGTTATTATCATAGACATTATACCTTATAAGGCATATGCGTCGATAGGGGGTAGCGATTAGCGAAGGCGACTGTTACCCAATCTTTTTTTATGGGGTAGCAATCTCATATTTATTTTTGCAACCCCACTAATTACTGTAATAGACGTATAAGTATAATAATTGACTATAAATAAATATTAAAAAATAGCATTATAATCCCAACAAAAAATTTTTCATTATTGAAACGTCTGAAAACATATTTGAGGTGTACAACTGGTCAGGAACGATTAAGTAATTAAGCTGTATCATTATTTATTATAAAAAAAATAATAATAATAATAAATAATTATAATAATAATATTTATTTTTTATTTATTATTTATTATTATTTATTTTTTTATTATTTATTTATTATTTTATTTTTTTTTTTTGTATCAATGGCTGTATTAATGTACGAGTATTATTTATTCATAGAGATATAAAAATTGATCAACTGCAAATTATTAAAGAGTTTGATGAGTTATTTGCTATTAAAAGAAGAATAATGATATTACATTAAAATTTATCTGATGTTAATGGTTTTATAAAATACAATTTACTTGGTATGTACATCAGTTGATTAATGATTTCAATGTTTTCTTTTCTTTTTTTTAGGGATATGTTTATAGGTACTTTATGTTTCTACTATTTTTATTATAATATAATATTATGTATAGAAAATTAAATAAAGTTATTTAAATTTACATAGTGTTACTGAGTATATAGATATATAAATTATAAATATCTAGACAAAATAGGTGATGCTGAAACTAAAAAAAATTTGGTAAAAATTAACCGTATAAACTTCACTTGGTGTACTATTATACTCTATGATTTTGTTAAATAGATATTGCATATATTCCATATTTCTTAAAAATTAGATGAGTATAATATTATAAATAAATATAATCAAAATATATTATATAAGTATTTCAATACTATTTGCTACCCCATTAAATTTGGCCAAACGGCCCCACTGTTATAAGGTCTATGGTTATTACTTAATTACTTAATTACTTAATACTTATGGCCGTTCTTACAATGTCCGGTAGTGTGCTGGTTAAATTTGTACTGATAACGCAGTTTAACGGAAAGATAACCGATAGAATTCTGTCGGTTAAAAAACCGACCGTAAAGTAACCACCATTTTACGGAGACTAATCACCTCACCAGTAACCGGAGATTGTAAGAACCAACTGTCCGTAAAATATTTGACTAACCGCCGGTTAGCGTTTAAGTATTTTTAATCATATACCAATAATAATATTTTTTATATCGCCTGCTACCTTTTTTTAGATTTTGAGCGAAGCCAAAGCGAAGAATCGATTAGTTTTACAATGATGTGTGTCATTTTTTTTTTTTTTTTTTTTTTTGTTATGTATGTTGACACTTTTTCTACCCGAAATAACACACGAATATCAAATGTTTCCGGTTGGAAAGTGGATGTAGTTGGTAATTTCTTTAGGTAATTTTTCGAATTTCTCAAAATTGACCCCAAGCAATAGAAAAAACGACGAAAAAATGGCATTTTTTCACGATAACTCGGGCACTTTTGAAGTTAGAAAATTGAAAATTATATTGGATGTTGTGTAGGTACTAATGTACTATATACGAGTATATGTGATAAAATTTTGTAACCGTTAATTTAATTTTTCTACAAAATATAGGACTGAATATTTCGTAAAATTCTCGTTTTTATGTATGTGTAATGTACTAATGTGTATATGATCTTAAATTCTAAACTATAAAAACAAAAAAAAATCACAACACAGACGCAAGACATAGGTATGTCTAGTAGATCGTATATATAAATAATTATTAATTAGTAATTTAATTAACCTTAATTAACATTTTAAAACACAATAAGATGAACGTTGTTAAATAAAATTCAATTCACCGAATCTGGTATAGTAATATTGTTTAATTAAATGAATTAGGTTATTCATATTATAACTAATATTATATTATAATTCAATTATTATATTCTTGGTACTATTTTGACATAACACCAATCGATAAAGTTCGATTTTGATTTTTTTTCAAAAGTCGCTAAAGACATAAACCTAATGTTATTTGGCAATGGGCATTTGTCCGATGGTAATATTCTTTGTGTTCGCACCAGTGTAGATATTACGGTTTTCATTTGAAGCATACTGTATTTGACGCCGATGCAATTCCGGTATCCCGCGCTAAACGGTATGAATGCGTATGGGTGTCGGTTGTGACACATGTCCGGCAAGAAATTGTCCGGGTTGAATTTATTTGGCTCGGTATAATACAGTGGACTGGTTTGTAAAAAGAGCGGCCATATAATCAGAGTAGATCCTTAAATATTAATATAGTGAATGTTAAATCACAATCATTATAAATAATTGTGGTTATAAATTTATGATACGTACCCGCAGGGCACAGATTGTCTCCTATTTCCATTTCTTCGTCCAAACTTCTTGCAAATAGAGGCACTGGTGGGAATAGTCGCAACGTTTCTTTGATTACCCGTTCGAGATATTCCATTTTTTGCAAATCCTCGAAGGTTGGCGGCCTATCTGGATAGCCAACAGAAAATATCGACTCTAACTCTTCGAAAACCTGAAATTCAACGAAATTATACAGTCATTTTAAAATAAATACCTATATTATTATACTGTAATATTAATATATTATGTTTACTTTGTTTTGAACGTCTTGATGATGGGCTAACATGACTATTGCACAAGAGATCGCCATGTTTGTTGTCTCTTGCCCTCCTAAAATTATATCATTGCTTTAATTTAAATTTATATGAACATATTAGAAATTAGACCCATGTACTTATACTCGAAAAAATACAAATCATTACCAGGTTTGGAGTCAATGGCGCATTAAGGATTTTGGCGCCTTGGGGCAATTTTTATTTGGCATCCTAACCAAATAATGTTGACACAAACACATACACGCATATCAATGTATCATGTACAGAAATGTATACTATAATTTATAATATATTTTTATACTGATATAGTCGGTATATCAATAACAAAAAAAAGAAAAAATGTGTCTGTCTAAATAAGATAAATAATAATTTCTCACAATATTGTTGACGCCCCTAAATTCTAGCGCCAGGTAGTTGCCACAGATTTCCCCCTATATAACACGCCACTGTTTGGAGTTAGGTATTTAATGTGCATAGTTAATTTATTTTTATTTAAACATGAATAATACTTTAATTGATTTGGTTTTCATGATTTTTTTTTATAAGTAGTTAACATTGTTTTATATGTTATTATGATATTATGTTATATTATATAAGTGAATAATTGATAAAATTGATTAGTTAAATAAATAAAGTAATTTGTAATATAATGAAATTTAATAATTTCAATTAATTTAATTATTTTTTAGGATTTTGAAAAAAATACTACTTACATCATATTTATATATTTTATAACTTTATAAGGTCCCGTTAATTCATCGCATGTCAATTCATCATAGCGTCAAATCATCGCGTTTTATAAATACGAATATAATATATAGGTATGGCGGTATGCCACAGGGACGCCCGTATAGAAGATTATTCCAGTGGGTGCAAAAATAACTAGTGAGAATAAAAGCTGTGGAGGGAGGGTAAAGACGCCCACACCCCTTACTATATTAAATCTATTTTTTGGGTTGAGACTTGAGAGTAAATTTATTGATGGTTTTTTCTATTTGTTCTTCAGAAAACTATGGGCTGTCAAATAATGTAAATTAAGTAGTCCCAAACTACTTAGTCTCTCATTACCCATTTTATTTCTTAACCAAATTTTTAGACGGCGTAAGATGGCAAGGTGCTATACCTGTAATTATTACTATCCATCAGGGTTGTTTTGTTTAAAACAAAATGTTGTAACATGATTTAAACATGTTTAAAACAACTAAATAAAACAAACTTCAAATTGTTTTAATCATTTAAAACAGTTGAATAAAACAAGAAAAAAAACAAGTGTTTAAAACATAACAAAAAAACAAAATTATAGCAGAATTTTAATTTTAATTTTCTTAAAAATGTATAGGTATTTTATTCGGATCACATTTTATTTTCCTATTTTGATTTATTTATATTTTATGGCTATGCAATCTGTGAAATAACCTGGTGTTTATTTTCTCAAGAAATTACTAACAGAAAGGGAAAAAGTTTAAACAAGCGGTTCCCTAACATTATCAATTTATCATCTTACGGTGCCCTTTTGAAACTGAATTATTCTCATGGTGCCCCTGATTAAACCGATTATTAACCGAATTGTGTTTATTTATGTACTATAGGTATATGATTCCAATATATGTGATAAAATTTTGCGTTTTAAATATTTTATATAAAATGTTAAAATTTTAATCAATCCTTCATTATCTGATTGAACTTCGCTCAGAAAATCGTATTTTTCGCATGCAATGGTTTATCATTGCATTCAAATTCTAATTAAAATTAAAATTAAACACTATGATTGCACACCTGTATCCCATGCGACAGGACTACACTACAGGAGTATCAGCTCTTTTTTTTATTTTACATATATGCGACAAATTCATACTCGATGAATTCCTATCGCGATAAATTTGTTTGCTCTGTGCTGTCCTAGATTAAATGACGTGCGATTATTAACGTGTTAAAAATAGAACGTTAAGAATATAGAAGACAGAATCCTTTTGTATAAAATTTTATTTCATATTATAGAGTACCTACTACACTATATAGCTACTAATACTACGTACAAATTTACCAGCAATAATTGTAACGAGCTCATCTCGTAGTTGCTGATAGGACATTTTATGAGAATTATCTAAAAGAATTTCTACAACAAGTTTCATTTTTCGTCCAATAATATCTTCACTCTCTAAATCATTAGTAACATTCATTTTTTGGTTTATTTCTTCGATCTTATCTTTAATTACTTTGTCTATAAACTTAGTTATAATTTTTTTAGACTGGTCGTGTTTTTTATATTCTGTGGACAGTTGAAATAACATCTTACTTAAATACCATGGATGTGCAAACCTATATTTCCATGTCTAAAACAATAAATAAGTAAGATTTGTATTTATATTATCATAATTGTTTTAATAATTTTAATAATTTCATTATAATAAAACAAATTATTTACGTATTTAACGCAGTTATATTAATATTTTGAAATCAATGTTTGATTTAAATAAAAATTATTGCTTACGTGAAGAGCTATGTTTAAATTTTTAACAAATAAATGACTGCCATCCAATTGTGCATTAAAAGTTACACCGATAGCTGTTCTTCCAATCATTTCCATGGTTGCCATACTGACAGGAATACTAATGTCGCATCCATTAGATTCTAATTCACATTTCTTTCGTAGGATTTCCTTTAACACATTAGCTTCTTCATAAAATATTGGTATATAAGACTTTATAATAGTAAAATTAAATCCTCGGGATACAATTTGTCTAAATTTTTAAATTTTATTACTTCTAAACAATTATACAACAATATTTCATCGTACATTCGAACGTATCAATTTTACCTATTCAACTTCCATTTTCTAACATCATCAATTGAAGCTATTCCTTGTCCTACAATTGATTCTCTTAACACCAAATATTCCTTCGACTTTCTTAGTAGTTTGGTATTGTGAAGAACTTGTTCAATATCTTTCGGTTGTGTTACAATAATATATAGTTGATTACAAATCCATATTTTAAATAGAGATTTTTCATACCTACGATTTTTTTTACGTTATGTTAGTAATGTGTTCTTTACATTCTAATTCATAGTTATGACTTATGAGTTGGGAAAATGTAAAAGTAGTTTGTGCAATCCATTATTTAGATTATTATGGAGTTACCTATATTAATAATTTGTTATTAAATGTTGTTCATCTATGGAATTTTATTTACAAATGTGTTTTATTAAAAATAACATTTAATTTAATTACAAATAACGATTTAATCATTTAATTAAAGAAATTATAATATAATATATATATAAATTATTTCTAAATAAAAATGAAATTATTATACTTTGATGAAAGTATAAAACTAAAATATACGAGTAAATTAAACAGGTATTAATTTTCTACAATTTTGTTAGAATAAAATTATTAACTTACTTGCGGTATAATTCCAATAAATTGTATATATATTTTCCTGGTCCTTGTAAAAGCAATGACAGTGAACCAATAAGAAATTGCCCATTGGGTCCTTTTATTTGGTTAGCTAACATTATTTTTCTTCTTATATTCAACCATATTAGTGTAATAATAATTATTAAAACCACTAACGTTATACACCACATTTTTAGTTCTTTTAAGTTTACGGGTCGAAGGTCGATAAAGAAAATATGTATAAAACTGTAACATTATCAATTAGGTATTGCAAATATTCCTGGTATTTATAGTATAAAAACAATGGTAGGTACATTGATATTTCCTAAAATAATGAATAAAAAAACATATTTTTTTTTCAAATTCTCACCTAACTAAATAATGTTGAATTTAGTGAACCTACTCGTGAGTCGTGATGAGTATTCATTATTCACATTAATTAGCCAAAAAATAATTATTATAATATTGAGAAATTATAATAAGTAATTTAATTTAATTTGTAATTTGCATGTAAATATAGATGAATTGTTCTAGAAATTATATGTATTAAAATATTATATGAATATAATTACATTTGACTGGAAGCGAAAATATTAAAATGTCCTAAAAAAATACAGTCTGCAAAAGTGAAATTAAACCAAAAATAAATAATATACGAAGGACACATGAATAATATATAATAATTATTTAAACAAAAATCAAATTTTATTATAATAGTGATAATTTCATGTCCTGCATTAGGATAATATAGAATGTACTAATAAATAATTAAAATTTAAAAGCAGAAAAATAATTTCAAATTATAGTTGTTGATGAAAAAAAAAAAAGGAAGGTGGAAAGGATACTGGTATGGTAGGGATACAAGTGTGCAATCATAGTAGTTAATTTTAATTAGAATTTGAATCCAATGATAAACTATTGCATTCCAAAAAACGAGACTATGAGCGAAATTCAGTCAGATAATGCAGTTTTTTGTCATTTTTTTCATATTTTTGGTTAAACTAAAAATATTAACTTTAAAATGCTATAAAAAAAATTTGAGACTTGGGATTTTACTTATATTTTTATATCATGTTAAGTAATATGTAAGTATACTTCGGTAAAATTTTCAGACCTTTCATTTTCAGACAAAACCCAAAATTGCTAATTTTATTAAATATTCTATAGATAAAAACAAGAATTTTTGGAAATATTTAAAGTTCAACATTTTGTAGAAAATTTTACATAACAGTTCTAAAATTTTATCGCATATATATTATATAGTATCTACGTGAATTCAAAATAAAATTTCAAGTCATTAAGTTCAAAATTGCCTGAGTTATCGTGAAATATTGAAATCAATCTCGTCAAAATTTCGGTTTTCGTGAAAAAGCAGTGATTGAACAAAATTTTTTATATAAAAATTCATTGAGAAAACCAAAAGCGCGGTGGGCAGATGTTATAAAAAAGGATGTTGAACAAATGGAGGTGACTCTAATTGGATAAGTCTAGCACTGGATAGAGAAGGATGGAAGATCGGTTATGAAACGGGATGGTGTTAAAGGCCAAAAATAAACCTTTTCTAAGAAGAAGATTGTAATACTTTGAAAATAGTAAAAGATTTTATAGAATGCATATAATCAATATTTAGGTGGTACCTAATAACGTTTATTAATAATTATTAATTAATAACTATTACTTTTTAAGCCTGGTTACGGAATTCCATTACTGTTATTACTGAGTAATACAGGTTAGGACTCTTTAAAGTCTAAACTAACATAATGTAGGTAGGTAGGTACTCAATTTGTACATAACTTATTCATTTTATGTCCACCACAGAATAGATAAATAAATAATAATATACGAAGAACACATGTATAATGTATCAAGCCCGTATCCAGGGGGGGGTTTAGGGGTTCAACCCCCCCCCCCCACCCGAAATTTTTAAAGTTGTTTTATATTTATAATATAACAAAGACTAACTACAAAATTTATGTATAAATTATATTTATACTTTTCCCAATTTCCCTAATTTACATAATAAACAATTTATATCGCAAAAATACTTTAATTATGTGAAATGGTTAGCGGGTTAGCGGTTAGGCATGAATGCATGATGAAGTAATAGATCTATTCAGGCAGGCTGTGAATCTTATTAGTTCAGAGGCCCAGTAAAATTTTGAATTATAGACCATAATCGTTTTTTTCACTTCAATAAATACTACATTTATGTATACTGTATAGTTTATATATATAATATTGGTATATATACAGGTATCCCTGGTCTATTTACTCATTGTATATGTAATATCTCTGCTAAAAATTATAATTTTTAAATTTCGTTTTTTTTTAAATATTAATTAGGATCAGTGGTTCTCAATCTCTTTAGGACCACAACCCAAATTTTCTACCAAAAATCTATCGCGACCCCCATAGTTTTACATTTACAGAATCAAAAAAATAATTTCAAAAAATCAATTTCAACAAAAAACAAATACCTGTAGTAATAATAATTTTTATATTACTTTATATAAGTACTTAATACTTCTATTAAAGTTCTATAGTCAATAATTCTATAATTTATACAATTTAAAAAACCATATATTTCTTATACACTCTGTACCTACCTATAATTAAAAAACATCTCGCGACCCACAGTTTGAGAAACACGCTGAATTAGGTAATAATATTACAATATTATAATTATATTATTTATATTACAAAGCGAAGCGAATCGAATAAACTTATAATTTCAATTATTTTAATCGTGTTTACAAAATAATTATTTTTATTAATTAATTTATTAAATTATATACCTAATTATATTAAAAAGATAGATAACATTGATAACATTATTTTTCTTATGACTTTTAATAAAATGTGTGGTAATACTAATTAAAATAGGGAGGTTTATACATATCTATGCTCAGGGGCGCAAAATGTCTTAATCCGGCATTCCGGCCCTGATGTAATTGGTACTTTATGTTTATGTATCTACTATGCAATAGAAAAAACGGCATTTTTCACGAAAACTGAAATTTTGACAAATTCGATTTCATTATTTCACGATAAGGATAACTAACTACTAAGACAATTTTGAAGTTATAGACTTAAAAATTATATTTGGTGTTTACATAGGTACTATATATTATATAATATGTGATAAAATTTTAGAACCGTTACGTTAATTTTTCTACAAAATATAGGTACAGGTAGGATTTTGAATATTTCATAACATTCTCGTTTTTATGTATATGATTGATAAAATTGGCAGTTTTGGGTTTTAACATCTGAAAATTTTATTGAAGTATACTGACAACTGACATATTACTTAACATCATATAAAAATATTAGAAAAATCCCAAGTCTCTATTTTAGAATCTGAGCGAAGCGAAGAATGTATTGGTTTTACAATGATGTGTGTCTTTTTTATTTTTATGCCTGAAAACACTTTTACGACCCGAAAAAATGCTCCGATTATCACGAATAGCATATGTTTCCGGTAGAAAAGTGGATGTAGTTGGTACTTTATTTAGGTCATTTTTCGAATTTCTCAAAATTGACCATAAGCGGTAGAAAAAACGACGAAAAAATGACGAGAAAACGACATTTTTCACGAAAACTGAAATTTCGACGAATTCGATTTTAATATTTCACGATAACTCACGAAATTTTTAAGTTAGAGACTTGAAAATTTTTTGGGTGTTCACATAGCTATTATATATATGTGATAAAATTTTGGAACCGTTACGTTCATTTTTCTACAAAATATTGGACATTGAATATTTCGGAAAATTCTCGTTATTACGTATATAATGTTTGATAAAATTGGCAATTTTTTATATTAAAGTCTAAAAATTTTACTGAAGTATACTTACATATTACTTAACATCATAGGTACTAAAATATTAGAAATATCCCTTATCTCAATTTTTTTTTATAGCTGTTTTAATTTGATATTTTTAGTTCAAACGAAAATTATAATCTGATTGAACTTCGCTTTCGAATGCAATGGTTTATCATTGCATTCAAATTCTAATTAAAATTAAACGCTATGATTCGCACACCTGTATCCTATGCGTCAGGAGTATCAGCTCATTTTTTAAAAATTATAATTGCTTTGATAGTTGGAACAAGAAAGCGATTTTTTTCATCGGTCCATAATACATTTGTAATAGAAAATATTCTCTCTATTGCTGCATTGGTTCCCGTCATTGCTAGTGAATATTCTACTCAGGGCCGGATCTAGGGGGGGGGGGAAGTCGGGGATATATCCCCCGGCGTATAATTTTCGTGGGCGTATTTTAAAGGTTTTAAAATGCACTTTGAAACAAAAGTCATAAATGTTATTATTACCAATATTATTTTTTCTAAACCTGAAACTTAGAAATATTAACCATAGATTTTAGCTTTAAATACACCATTAAGAAATTCTTTTAAAAATATTACTTGATTATATAAAAATTAATTTTTTTTGGTTTTCAAGCTAAAATTGTTCAAATAATTTATTGGTCCAGTATATTGCAAACGGCTTTATAAATGGTTGGTGCTCAGGCTCGCACTACTATGTGAGTGTGCTTGATTTTTCATAAAAAAAAAAATAATACTAATTCTGGTCATTTCCCTGAAATTTCCTGAAAAGGGCGTATATTTTTAATTTTCCCCGGGTGTTAAAAAGTTAAGATCCGGCCCTGATTCTACTATTATACAAATGTATTTACAAATTTTCCTGACGCATAAGTTAAATTAACTTAGAAAAACACCTAATTAAATATTATAATTGAAAGTGAAATATTAGTGCGTTATGAATTTCCAGAATATACTCGTAAATTTAAATTATTTGACGATATAATATTTGTGTATTTCTAAAACGGTAAAACGTATAATATTAGCAAATGTATACTTACATACAATTTTATGTATCAACGTTATGTTGTGTGAATGTTAAACATATGAAAACTTATTTGAATACTCGTTATGCGGAGTTGTATATAATTCCTTATAAAGATAAATATGGATAATAAAATATTATTAATATAGAATATACATTTTTGTAATGTCGTTCAAGTAGGAATAAAAATGAAATAAATTTATATAAAAAAAATTTAAAATAATGATTTACATTGTATTTAATTAATAAAATTATAAATTTCCTCATTATAATTATAATTAATTGGAAATGATTACACAATAATGATAATAATATATTTATTATATTAAGAAATATATATAGGTACATAATTTTAAATATATTTTACATCAAATTTGAAAATATATTTTATTTTATACATTTTGCTAATTAAATAACCTCATCTGTGGCCTAATTAATAAATATTTTAAATTTCATTAGTTAACTTTTATAAGTTTTTCTAAAAATGATTTAAAAAGGTATTTATTAAAAAAAATTCATATCAATTTATTTACATTAATTTAATTATAATTTATAAAATTCATTATTTAATATTTATGAGAGCTATTCTTGAAGTTAATATTTACGTCAATACTGAATTTTTTTTAGATTGGTTATTAGTTCGTCATTACTTCATTAGTTATTTTGATTATCAGTTATCTTATTATGTGTGGCAAAATTTTGGAACCGTCACGTTAATAATTTTTCTACAAAATATAGAACTTTGAAAATTTTGTAAAATTCTCGTTTTTATCTATATAATGTTTGGTAAAATTGGTAATTTTTGGCATTAAGGTCTAAACATTTTATTGAAGTATATTTACATATTACTTAACATCATATAAAATTATTAGAAAAGTCCCTAGTCTCAATTTTTTTATAGTTATTTAAAAGTTGATATTTTCAGTTTAAACGAAAATCTTAGAATCCATACGAATATTCTTCTTTTTTTTTTTTTTATTGTTTTTGTCCTAGGACATTATAACATTCTTATTATTATTTCTCAATACTTTTACAATAAAAATTAAAATAAAAGCCAAAAAAATTGGAGAAATTTTTGAAAATTTTATTGAAGCATACTGACATATTTTAACGAATTTTCAAAATTTTAGGAAAGTCTCAAGACTCGTTTTTTTTATAGATATTTAAATTTAAAATTTCATTAAAATTATTTATATTTAACGTAGAGACTGATAAATGTAAACAAATTAATCGGTACCTACATATATTATCTGATGAACTTCGCTCAGAATCGTTTTTCGAATGTAATGATTTATCATTACATTCAAATTGTAATTAAAATTCAACACTATCGTCTTTACATCTGTATCGCTTCCACACCACTACACCAGTATCCCTTCCCTTTTTATTTTTACTTTTTAGAAATAATAATAATTTTTTTTTTTAAATCAAAGTGTTCATTATTATTAAGCAATTACCAATCTGTTATTAATATTAGGTAATAAATAAAACATTATAACCACAACCACTGGTCTACCACGAAAACATAATAACCACAGATGATATTAGATTCACGATAGTCGATTATCGTCAATTATAAGTGAAAACTAATAAAAAAAAAAACTAAAAAATATTCGTTTTTAAAAATTTGAATAATGCATACTGTATAGGTACTACCTACTATCTAGCTCATAGATTAATATATACTACAAAATAGGCCAGGCTCCAGTCAGAAAAACAGAAAAAAAAACACATATCATTGTAAAACCAATACATTTTTCCCTTTGCTCAAAAACTAAATCATATAATCATAAATTTTAATTTAACCCTTTACAATATACGAATATATAATAGGGAATAGTTTTAATTCTGTATAAATTACCAACATGTTATTATATTTTTTTAAAATATAGGTACATTATATATGTTATGTTTTTTTATAAAGTATTAAAACAATTAGGTAAAAAATAGATAATTCAAGAGTGTCAGAGAGTTGAACATTTATTTTAATAAAAAAGAACATAATACGTTAAATACATTGTAATGTAATAACGTGAAATGTGAAATGTGTATAGGTACTTAAAACCGACCTTAAAATTAAATATAAACATAAATACAAAGTACATAAAAATATATTACAGTCATCGGGATGTAATTTTGAAAAATATATTATATAAGATAATACCTACATAATATTTTTTTTTATTATTTTGTTATTCTTAACTCTTGTACATTAATAATTAAACTAACCATACCTACATACATATATATAATTACAGTTACAGCTTAATGATTATTATTGTCAATAAATACATAATATTAATAAGTAATAATTTATAATTTTAATCTATTTGGATGTTTTCTGACCTTTCACTTTTTATAATGTTTTTTCTGTAGATTCTACTTTTTTCCTCAACCGGGCTCAACTGTTTCTTCAACTTTCTCAATAATTTTATTCTCCATTGTATTGTCTTTTTGTAATTGTTCCTTACCTACTTTATTCTCAATTCCCACTATAAACTTTTCCTTACTTAATCTATCCATAATTTTATTAATATGTCTTGAGCAGTCAGACCAAAAAAACATCAACTAGGCTGGAACGGTTAAGACTAAAAATACAAAGTTGTGATTATGATGTATTGATGTAACACTCAATTCAAATAATTTAAATATGCTTAATGTACCATATTTATACCTAAATACCTAAAATCAGAAGCCATATTATGTACCTACTCTTTGGCGTGATATTAGGCGGATGATTTGTTCTTCCGATCACCGCTTTCTTTTTCGCAATAAGTGCACGTCGTTTCGCATTGACACAAGCACTTGACCGAGCCGTCAGCGGTTGTATCGATATTATTACCGTCAAGAGCGGTCTGCATCTTTACCCGCACATCATTATTCCCTGACCTAACTTTTTGTACCTTGGATATAGTGCTGATGTTCTCTTTGCGGGCCGGCATCGTTTTCTTTAGCGATAGCTGCCTCGAACGATCCGATTGCTGTTCACGTAGATTGCACCCGCTTCCGTCGCTGTTCGTTACACTGCTTGGTGCCGCGATGTCTGCGGCGTGCGGGAAACGCCACAGAAATATGCCACCATCCGCGCTCGTACTTACCACAGACCTCCCGTCCGGACTTACCTTTACGTTGGTTACGACGCCCGCGTGACCTGCCCCGACGTGCGTAGGCACTCCTTCGTCGTACAGCCAAACCTTAACCATCTGATCCGAACTCCCGGTCACGATGTATTTTCCTATAAATATACAATATTCTACAGTTCAAACATTATTCGTGTAATTGTGTAGGTAGGTACTAGGTACCTATATAAAATATAATATACGAGTATAGATACCTATATGTAATACATACTATACAATAAACTTAGGAATAATTGTAGTATAGTCTAAAGTTGATTTTACACATTTAATGGGTAGACCATGGTTAAATATATTATTTCCTGAATGGAGATTAACTTTTCAAATATATAAAATAAGGTAGTCAACAACTAAGTTTGGATTCGATCGTTTAAATGAATGTAAAATTGATGAGTTAATGAATAAATTTGTCAATGTTTTTAATATGGATCAATGGATTATAGTCAGTGTATTAAAACATTTAAATCTAAAGGAGATGGAACGATCTGCTATTTTATAATAAGTTCCATTTAATGAGTGGGCTAGCCCAGTAGTAGAAGTACCTAAATAAGAAAGCGTCTGGTATTCCACTATGTGGTGATTTTAAGACTTCCATAAATCTATAAGTCTAAAAGTGGAACAATATCCTCTACCTAGAGTTGAAGATGTTTTTCAAGCGGTGTCAGGTCACATGCTATTTACTATATTCATATTGGATTTATCTAATGCATATTTACAAATATTGAAATATCAATATGTGATCTAAGTAATTGATTATTAACAATAATAAATACTCATAAAAGAAGGTTTACTAGACTACCATTTGGAGTGGCTAGTGCACCAGCACTTTTTCAAAAAATGATGAACCAAATATTAAAAAACATTCCCATATGCCATATGCGCCTGCTATTTAGACGATGTGATCATTTCTGAGTTGAATGTTGAAGAGTGTGTCGCAAATTTAGAGTAAGTATTGAAAATACTAGATACCTTCAATGTAGGAGTAAATTTAATAATAAAATAATGTATTTACATTTAAAAAATATACGCACGAACCGTTTGGTGTAACGTCGAGCGAGTTGAGAGCAGAGGCTGAAGAACCTTCAATTTCGCGAATTAACGATCCATCGAGAGCTTCCCAAAATCCGATGTACCTGTTAGTACCACAAGTGAGAAGTTGAGCTCCGTTAGGATGATACTTGGCACTGGTAAATATCGTAGATGAAAACATTATCGATAATCGTGTGAACCGAATGATATCCCAGACGACACACGTACCATCCGCGCTGGCCGTAATTGCTTCGTGACCCAGTTGGTGCACGTCAATGGAGCTCACCGGGCCCTTATGCTCTTTGAGCACAGCCTGTAACGTGCCATTTAGATTGTCTACTTGCCAGACGCGGACCTGACCCTCGCCGCCGCCGCTCAATAACTTCTTGCCGTCCTTGGACATGGCGATAGCTGACACTCCTTTGTTGTGACAGTTGTTTATGGCGTATAGTAGCCGACCGGTTTCCGGCGTGAATATCCGGATGTTGCCGTCGTTCCACGATGTGACAATCTGCGAACCATCAAACGAAAACAGCACACCAGAACACGTGAAGTTCCGGACAGTGATCCGCAGCAATTCCTGTAGCGTAATTACGGACCAGACACGCACGTCGTTTTTGCTGGCGGTTGCGAACACCTTGCTGTAATTGTGAGGGAACGCTAAATCGTACACGACTGATGTATGGCACGTAAACAAACACGTGACGTCAAAATCGTCCATGCGGATGGTAAAGAGTTCGCAGTTTACCGTTCCCACTAGTATAACATTCTTCATCAGCTGTATACTGGTTACGGACGAGTCGACGTTGGCCGACTTGAGGACCACTAGCAATGGGTGCGTGGGAGTTACTAACCTGGTTTCAAATTTACAACCATTGTTATTCTTCTTATTACTGCCGCTGGCTCGAAGATTCTGCTTCACCAATTCTACAACACCGTCGCCTGATCCCACAATCATAATGTTATCTGCGATCAAGTACAACGAAGTAATACCTTTACTGTACAATTCTACCGCGGTCGAACTACTACGACGCTTTTTGATGATCGGATACTTGGCGAAGCATCCGACCAGTGTCGGCGAGTTTGTCGGTGTCACGACGGAAATGTCGGACGAGAAGTTCAATTTAATTTTCATGATGTCCCCTGTACTAGTACCGCAGTATGCATACTCATCCAAATTATCGATTTCGGAACAAAGTATTTTCCGTTTGATTTTGGCGAACGATGCGTCCAACCATTGAATGTTCCTTTGCTCTTTGTTCAACGTCCACATTCGTAATATGTTGTCGCCTCCTACGATGAAACATTCACCACGCAAATGCATTGATTTGAGCACCGTTGTGGAACCGGCTGTAGACTTCACTGACGACGATCCGCACAAAATCTCCTTCTTTTCAATATCATACACAATGATAGAACCGTCATCAAGACCACCCAAGGAAATTAAGAAATGTTCACAGCAAGAAAACGCAACAGCCTCTACGCGCACTTTGTGCGACTCGTATTTTGTAATTATCTGACCAGTTTTAAAATCCCATATAATTATTGGAGCCCTAAAACCCATGTAGTTTACTTGTCCAGAACCAACATATTTACCAGATTTTGATACTGTAACGGCCGATATAATATTTGTGTGCCCTTCAAAGAATCGTTGTGTCTTTGAAGACCAATTATAAACAGTTATATTGGTCCCGAGCGGATATACCAAATGAATTCTATCAGGATGTATTATAAGTCCATTTAATGGATTACCATCAAAGCCAATCAGTGACTGTAATTCAAGATCCTGAACAATTATTTCATTATCCATCTTGTGATCATATGGATTTGGATATTATACTGAAATGTATTATTCACTTAAATAAAAACACAATAACACACACACACATATATATATAATATAATTATATACAATAAAACTCTAAGATAGAACTCGATCAGTAGTAGGTTGGTTGATAATAAATTTTTTGATATTGGACATTTCCATAGCAACTAAAATGCCATAACAAACAAACATAAAATCAAAATGTTACTTATTTTAATTATTGTCAGTTTAAAAGAATAATATAATAAATAATACAACAAAATGTAACACACACGTGTAGGAATAAATATTATATTTTTATTTAAAGGACATAATAAGATGCACACATTATATTATATTTAATTAATGAACAATAGTTTTGTATAACACAAAAGTTCATAAAT
The DNA here is from genome assembly GCA_021307375.1 of Tetraneura akinire. NCBI lineage: Eukaryota > Metazoa > Arthropoda > Insecta > Hemiptera > Aphididae > Tetraneura > Tetraneura akinire. The sequence continues at coordinate 34,867,033 of JAIUCT010000001.1, read as the reverse complement.
TAGCTAAGAAAAAAATTACATTTCAGTGTTATATTAAAAACAATTATTTGATTAATTAAAACAATCGATTATAATATAATAAACTAAAAAAACAAATTTCAATCAAATATATTATTTTCAAAAACATACTTATACTTAATAGATTATTTTTTATTTGCCACACATGCCCTGTTTTAATTAGATATATAATGCATTTATTCCTCCTCTCAATTATCATTAACAAAAATGTATAAAACACCAACAAATATAAATTAACAAAAACATAAGATAGATTTTTTAAATCTAGTTTTTTGGTATAGAAATATATTCTAAAATCTACCTTTAACTATAAAAAGTAAAGATATAATTATTAAACTATTTAAAAAAAAAGTTTTACTGCATTATTTATTGATAAAATCATCATATCAAACAGGATAAATATATAGATTCAAATTTCAGACTGAATTATATAAAATATAATTATCTATACTATATTGTACAACAATTATATAAATAATAAATAAACTTATTGAAAATAATCAATCTTAACTTAAATTAATTAAATAACCTACACATTTGTATCAAGGGTATCTGATATCCAAGCCAAAAAGTATGTTTAATAAACTATTTAAAGTTGTCTAATGGTTATTCAATTCAATAAGTACAAATCAAGAATAATGCTAATTTAACATATTTCTATAAAAAGAAAGTTCCAATATTAATATTGAATTTGAAAGATGGAATGATAATTGTGATGATTGGTTATTGTTGAATACTCAATTATGTTTATTGCACATTAAGTATACCTCGACTTTCTAATGATCCTTTCAAAACATAAAATAATTGTAACTGTTCTTCTGGCCGTAGAGTAAATACCTAAACATTGAATTTATTTAAATTATTGTAAATGTTAAAAAAAAAAAATAGTATGTTCTTTAAATACCTGTTGAACAGTTTTTTGTAATGTAGGTGTGCTTACAAAACTGTAGATATATACATTAACAAATGTAGCCATAAGATATTGGCAATCAAAACGATCCATAATACCTCCATGTCCTGGGATAACATCACCAAAATCCTAAAATTACGATTAAAAACATAAGTAAATTCATAATATTAAAAAAATTAATAAAATAAGACTAAGTACCTTAATTTTAAATGCTCGTTTAAATCCACTAGCAAAAAAACCACCAAATGGTCCAATTATAGAACTGAACAAGGACATCCAAAATGCATGAATCATAAAAGGATAAATAGTGATTTTATTTGATATTCCAAACTAAAATATTAAAAATATATATTATGTAGTATATAATATAAATATAATTTTAATGCAATTTCATATAAACGTTGATAGACAAATAAATTAATTCAGCATATAGTTAATACATACTATACTTATAGCATGTGTAATGAAATCCGGTAAAACATATTCATGAAGAGTAAATAATGGTGATGGCTCACAGTCAATAATCATTTTACCAAACTTTTCACTGTACTCAACTGGACATACAAAATATGAGTATTGACAAAGAAAATATGAAATCTGTTATAAATATTAATGTAAATTATACAATATTAATTAAATATAATAATAAAGTATTCAACAATTATTATAGATACTCACTACAATACCACAAATTACAGTGGCTATGCCACCACCAATAAATCCTTCCCATGTTTTTTTTGGTGATACTTGTATAAGTGGTGTTCGTCCAAAGAAAAATCCAAAAACATAAGCCCAAATATCATTAAGTATAATCATTGATACAGGTACAATAAACCTAAAATTAAAATTATTCTATAATACTTAAATATTAATCTCTAATGAAGTATTAATTTACTTATGTACTCGTATAGTATATAGGTATGTTACCAGAAATGTTGACATTTCCTGGAGAATTTAAGAAAAGTCAGAATCATTATTATAGTTCGGGCTTTTACAAGAGAGATATGGTAAATCTTAGGATATACATTTACACGTTGGCAAAAGTCCGAATAATACAATTTATATTATTGTACATTTTTTTTTTTTTTTTTTTTTTTTTTTTTTATGAGTGTTAAAGATTATTATGTATTTATTTGAGAAAATCTATTAAATTACAAGTAATATTTATATAAAAATATTAAATGTAATTAAACATATAATAATTTAATAATATATAAAAATATATAAAAATTATGTTAATAAAAAAAAAAAAAAAAACAATATTAATTTATTTATTAGTGCATACTTGGTTATTATGACACCTATAATTGCATAATACTTTTGGAACGACATTTACATCCATTTGTATTACATTTTTTAGTACAATCACATCTTATTAACCCTGGTCCACCAGTTAAAGATAACTGAGAGACTGCTTGTCTAATACCTATTTCATTATTGGGAATGGTTGCTGAACGTACAATTTTTTTTTCACATAGTGTGAATTGGTTCCTTGTAAAAAGTTGTGTAAGTGTTCCGGCTTTAGTACCTAAACGATAGAATTTTTCTCCGTCACTCCTTCTAATACAATTACAAGTAATGACAAGTACTGAACAATACTGACTGTTTTATAATCACTCGTAAAAGTCTGCCATCAAATCACTAATATCACAATCTGAACTGAAAAACTCTATTCTTATAATAATTATAACACAAAAATAAGTTTATTATTCCCATACTATATACTCGTAAACTACTAAATAACATATAAATTATTTAATATTTTACGATAAAATTACTATTATATTATTATGGGAAAAATATTTACGATTGTATTCATATTTTTTTAAATAATAAAAATTATACACAAATAAATAATATTTTTTATATAATATACATGTAATTGTTTTTTTAACATATCTAATTGTTTTCGTCAAATACTTATAATTTAACATCAAAAAATTAAAATTAAATAAATAGTGTACAATAATATTAATTATTATATTATTTGGACTTTTACCAACGTGTAAATGTATATCCTAAGATTTATCTCTTCACTATAGATCACTTGGTAAATGCCTGAAATTCAGACAATTGCCGTGAGCTATCGGTAAAACTTAGGTTTAACCGGTAAATCCTAGGTTTTACCGGTATTCATACTTTTACCGTAACATATATATAACTAATAGATATGTATGAAAATTGTCATCCAAAATTTGTAATTCAAAATAATGCCATGGAAGTATAATATTTTTAATTATTTTATCATTATTGTCTATTATTGTAAGGAAATGTTAAAACTTCTTAGGCTATAATGGCAATTCCTAGCTGATTTAGGAATTGTTATCATTTCCGGCAACATATATACTTATTAAATACGGCTCAATATCTGGTTGATATAAAAAAAAAAATACAAATACACTATTATAAATAATATATATTATATATTATTGAATATAATATTGTAAATAAAAATACATACCATATTAGTCCTTCAAATATGTTTCGAATAATAAAATAACTTTGAGATACAACAATTAAGAGACAAACATGAGTCCAAGCAAATAAAGAGAATTGTTTCATATAATACTTGCGCACCAAAGATAAAACAAACCACACTAGACCAGCAATGTATAAACTGAATGAGACAAATCGGTGATAAGTAATTAGCATTTTCAAATATTCCTAAATTAAAATAACATATTAATATTAATTTTAATTTAAAAAAAATAATAATTGCTAAAAACTCACTGTTCTATTAACAACAACTGCGAATATGTCAACAAGACTTTCACCATAAAAGAAATAATTAGAGGCCATCAAAAAATACCAAGATAAAGAACGAAACCACGGTAAACCATGAATACGATAAACAGAATACCCAATATTAATAATTTCTTCAAAACATTTCACTTGCACAACTAAAACCTGAAATTTTCAAATTTATATTAATTTTAAATAATTTAATATTTATTATTAAATTTCATGTGGGTAATAAAAATTATAATTTATTCGTATGTATATTAAAATTCTATAGTAAATTTTAACTAAAATTATAATTTAAAATAGCTTTATCATAATAATACATTGAGTATTGAATAACCATTATTTTTAACTGTTTTATTCAAAATAACAAAATATGTTGAGTATATTTATTGATAAACTTTAATTAGTAACCTGATTATTTGTATAAATTTACTTAAATTTATAAAAAATAAAATATTCTATAGTTATAGTTTATATAATATGATAAATCAATAATCATTACTTGATAAATACATTATAACAATACAATAACCATGAGTTGATTATAAAATAATTGAAATGCCAATATTTAAATGTAATTTCTCTTTTGTAGTTAATTATACAAATATTCTTCATACTGTTATAAATTTGAAACTAGACACAATTAAATATATAGAATAAAATAGTATTGAATGAATATAGCGTAATATGATTGATATTAAAATCATAAAAAATTAATAATATTAATATTTATTTTTAAACTAAAGTAAATCTAAATAGATATAAATGAAAGGAAAATAATTTATATTTTAATATAATAATTGTATAATTAATACTTTTTTAATAATATAAGTTTAATAGCCTCCCTCACATCATATACACACAAATTCAAGATACTTAAAGAAAATTATAATCATAATTAGATTATAATACCTAATTATCATTCTTGTTATTTTTATAATTAATAATTTAATAATCATATAATTATAAGAAAAATAATTTTTCTTTAAATAGGTACTAGTACATATTTTTAAATTTGAACTTTATAATAAAAAAAAGAGCTGATACTCCTGCCGCACAGGATACAGGTGTGCGGATCATAGCGTTTAATTTTACTTAGAATTTGAATGCAATGATAAACCATTGCATTCGAAAAAACGATTCTGAGCGAAGTTCAGTCAGATTATAATTTTCGTTTGAACTAAAAATATCAAATTAAAAAAGCTATAAGTCCTATATTTAGAAAAAAAATTTAAGAACCGTTCCAAAATTTTACCACATATATATAATAGCTATGTGAACACCCAAAAAAATTTTCAAGTCTCTAACTTAAAAATTGCCCGAGTTATCGTGAAATATAGAAATTGAATTCGTCAAAATTTCATTATTTCTACCGCTTATAGTCAATTTTGAGAAATTCGAAAAATGACCCAAATAAACAAGCACGTATTCAGGATCAATTTTCGGGGGGGG
>JAIUCT010000001.1:34843796-34856855 GCA_021307375.1 Tetraneura akinire | reverse complement strand
AATAATAATAATAATAATAATAATAATAATAATAATAATAATAATAACTCATGAACAAAATGGTATAGTATCAGACGAGTAAAATAGTTGACTAATATAAAAAAAAAATAATAATTAAAAACACAGAATAAAAATAAAACTACCAAGAATCACCATAATTTTGCTATACTTAATTACGATAACTCTTATTTTGACGAATTTATTGTTAAATATTTTACAATAACTCTGAAAATGTTGAAATAAAGCCTTGAAAATTTTATTGAGTGTTCACAAATCTATGTAGGTACTTTTTATATACCGTGATAAAATTTTGAAACTCATACGTTGATATCTAAATTTAAATGAGTATGCATTTTAATAAAATATATACGAAAATTTAAATCAATAATTTATTATGAATACCTATATTATCTGACTGAACTTTGCTCAGTTTCGTTTTTTCGAATGCCATGACTTATCAACCATTAAAATTTTAATCAAAGTAACATCTAGGTAACACTATCCCTTCCACACTAGTATCATCTCATCTTTTTAATAAATAATTGTAAAAATTTTTACAGTGAAAATTAATATTATACATGCTACATTTTATAATTATTATTATTTATTAAATAATAAATACAATGCACTTTAGGTTCTGAGCAAAGCGAAGAATGTACCTACCTATAGCTTTTACAATGATGAGTGTTTTTTTTTTATATATATCTGAAAACACATTTACTATCCGAAATAATGATCCGATTTTCACGATTAGGGTATGTTTCCAATTGGAAAGTGGATGTATTATTGTATTTGGTACTTTATTTAGGTCATTTTTCGAATTTTTCAAAATTGACCCTATAGGCCTATACGAAAGAAAAAACGGCATTTTCACGAAAACTGAAATTTCAACGAATTTTATTTCAATATTTCACGATGACTCAGGCGATTTTGTAGTTAGAGTATTGAAATTTTTATTGGGTGTTCACATAAGTGATAAGTATTACAAATATATGGTAAAATTTTGGAATAATTGTCAATTACGTTAATTTTTCTATAAAATATAGGACTTTGAATATTTCGTAAAGTTCTCGTTTTTATGTATATAATGTTTGATAAAATTGGCAGTTTTGGGTTTTAAGGTCTGAAAAATTTACTGAAGTACACTCACATATTACTTAACATGATATCAAAATATTAGAAAAACCCAAATCACAATTTTTTTTTATAGTTGTTTAAAGTTGATATTTTTAGTTTAAACTAAAATCTTAGAATCCATACAAGTATTCTTCTTATTATTTCTCAATACTTTTACAATATAAATTAATAGAAAACCAAAAAATTTGGAAAATATTTGAAAATTGTATTGAAGCCTAATTACATTTTATTTAACTAAATTCCAATTAATTGTGAATTATTACATTAACGATTTTTTATTTACCTATAGCTGTTTAAAGTATAAAAAAGAAAGGGAAGGAATACTGGTGTGGAAGGGATACAGGTATGAAAAGTGTTGAATTTTGATTACAATTTGAATGCAATAATAAATCATTACATTCGAAAATCAATTCTGAGCGAAGTACTGTCAGATTTTGGTATTTAGGTAACTCATTTAGGGGTTTTAATGTTTTATAAAGAATTATTTATATTGAACGTAGAGACTGATAAATATAAAAATTTTAATCAGTAGGTACCTACAAAATATATAATTTGATGAACTTCGTTCAAAATCGTTTTTTACGCGCGAATGTATAATTAAACAATATATCATTGCATTCAATTGTTAATCAAAATTCAACACTATCCTCTTTACACCTGTATCCCTTCCACACCACTATCCATTGCCTTGCTTTTTATGTATATTTTATATCCTAAAAATAATTTATATTATATTTAATTTTTTTTATGTGGCACTATATTTAGGCAGTTCAACAAAAGAAGTTTTATTTTACATGTTAGGTTTTACTGTTTTAGAGGAAGTAATGCTAACGCAGTCCCCTCCGGGTCGTCGATTCAAAAAAAAAAAAAAAGGAAAAAAGGTAGGTCTAGAAATATAATATAAAAATTACTAAAATTTTATATTATTACAATTATAAACATTAATGTTAAATATTGTAGTTCATAAAAAATTTAATTGTACTAGGTATAGTTATAAACACTATTATATATGTATGTACTTACCTATTACCTTAGTATATTAACATTTTAATTTAAATGTATTTGTAAAATTGGAATTTATACAAAAGTAGTTTAGGTTTTAACATATAGGTATATTGTTTTAACATTTTTTTTTTAAAAAAATTAACTTAACTTAAGTTAATAAGTTATATTCATTTTGTTAACCTAATAATTAACTTAACTGAAATATAAATATATTTCATAAACTATTAACTGTAAACTTTTTCTTATTTAAGTTAATTAACAACTCAGTTCAAATTCAAATGATATTCTTGCCCAGCCTTGTATTTTTTTTATTTATATGAAAGCTGGATTTTCAATTTAGTTTTTAGGATAATAAACGTTGTCTGATTACCACAAATAACAAGTGGGATTTTAATATATTATTAAACTAGGTACAGTTACACCTTACACTACAAAAGTATTAAAAAAAGTTTCCAAACACTAAATTTGAACAACGGTAAATACTAAATATGTTAATACAATAATTTCGATTATTACATTCTATAAACGAATACAAATCTGTTATACTTTTTTTATTTATTGTAATTTGATCATTGTATACAAATATTAAATTCTTAACTATTATACCTATATTAGAAGTTTTTTACATTCTTTAGACATACCTGATCGTATATATTCATAATAGGTACACAATGACTAATTCGTTATACATTTTACTATTTTAGAGTATACAATATACTATACCTGAATGCTACCTAATAAACTAATGATTATTATGATTTTTCGCTATTTCTTATTTAATAATGTCTATATATTATACTTATACATGCAACTAATTATACAAAATACAAATATTTCAATATTAATTATTATATCGATGTATGATGTATCATACATTCATAATTTATTCCGCGCGTGTTATAATGATATACCTTATACTATATAGAAATAATAATTTATAAATATTTTATAGACACATGTAGGTTATAAAGTCATTTAGTATCACATTATTTATTTATTCCCGATCGATATTGAATATTGAAGTTCAACTAATCAACGTTTTACAGTTGTACCTATATATAATATAGGTATATATACTTGTATGTAGTAGTAGTTACCATTTTCTGTAAAAATATATATGTATATTTTTCGTTTTTTTGATGTGGGATTTAAATAATAAATAAGTAATAATTATATTTACAAATAAACTATGGTAGGTATTAATACCTAATTTCATATAATACTTTCATTTCTATAATAATGTTAGTAAATATTGAATTGAAGTTATTATATTAATTTGTTAAAAACATAATAATTAAATTAATAAAGTAAAAGTATGATTACTCATTGATAAAATATTGTAGAAAATTCGGTCGGGAAAGACGATCTAGAACTCTAAAGTATCTGTCTCTCTTTTTCTTGACTTTACAATTTTGTAAGAATTTTGGCCGCCATCGTCATCATTCTTCAATCCTCGCGATCCTTTACTCTATCTTCTCAATCCGTCACTCCGAGTGTTTCTAAATCCTTTCTTATACCAATATACCATCCTTCCAACGCTTTCTAGTCCTCTTGGTTTTTTCCCGGTCGGTTGCCATTCAATTGCTGCTCTCGTACATAGTGGTTTCTGCTTTACGCATAGTATAATCCAGCTATTTGAGTCTTTAACACTTAATGAAGCTTGTTAACAATGGAACTTCAGTGCTTCCTCTTATTAGTTCAATATTTTTCCTTTTACGCCATATGTTTAGCTGATTATCAAACACTGAACCACAAATCGTCCTAAGAATATTATTTTCAAAAATTAGCAGATTCTTTTTCTAATTGTATAGTAGTAGGCCATATTTCATATCTATAAGTTACCGTTGGTCTTATTATGGTCAGTGATAAGCCATTGCATTCGAAAAAAGTATTTTGAGCGAAGTTCTGTCAGATATGCCCATTTAGGTGAACAAGGGATTTATAAGCATTTATATTGAACTTAGAGACTTGAAAATTATATAGGGTGTTACGTGTTAATTTATGTACTACCTATATGTGTGATAAAACTTTGCGTTTTAAATATTTAATAAAAAGTGTCAAAATTTTAATCAATCCTTACATTATCTGACTGAACTTCACTCAGAATCGTTTTTTCGAATGCAATGGATTATCATTGCATTCAAATTATAATTAAAATTAAACACTATGATTTGCATACCTATATCCCTGCAGCAGGAGTATCCGGTAACCTTTCCCTTGCTGCTATAAAAATATAGTAACAAAATAATATTTTGAGAACTAAATTATTTAAGCAAAGGAATATTATAACATAATATAAATAAAATATTTTAAATTAGGTATTAGTAAGAAACTTGAGCTTGTCGTTTTGTATACAAAAGTGGTCAATAAATTTATAATGATTTATCATTGCATTCAATTCTCAATCAAAATTCAACACTATGTTCTTTAGACCTATATTTCTTTCACAGTAGTATCAACTCTTCTATTTATCCTATTAACACCCACAAAAAAAAAAACAAAACAATCTTAAATGTAATATTATATATTATATTATATATGTATTATTATATTATATTCACAATTATATGGAACAATGTATTTGAGCTTCAATCAAGTTATCATAATTTTTTGTCAATTTTGTTCAACATTATTGTAAATATTAAGAAATAATAAGAAGATATATATATATATATATATATAGGTATATATTATATACATACTTTAAATAATGATTTCACTAGAATAGTAAAAATAAAAATAAATATATTATAAAAAAAAAATTAAGACATAGGATTTTTTTAATATTTTGTTAACATGTTAAGTAATATGTAACTACAACTTCAGTAAAATTTTCAGACTTTAGAACTCTTAATTGTCAATTTTATATAACATTATCTAGATAAAAAGGAGAATTTATTAAATATACAAAGTCTTATATTTTATATAAAATTGAATATCATATTTCCAAAATTTTATCTCGTATATATACGAGTAGTACCTATGTGAGCAGCCAAAAATTTCTCTCTAAGTTCAATATCGATTGAGTTATCGTAAAATACGAGTATAAAAATTGATTTTGTCGAAATTTCTGTTTTCTTACTATATTTTATATTTTTGGTTGTTCTTTCTTATGGCTAGGATCAATTTTGCGAAATTCGTAAAATGACCTATAAATAAAGTACCAACTACATCCACTTTCTATAACCGCAAACATATGCTTTTTGTGAAAATCGGAGCATTATTTCTGATTGAAAAAGTGTTTACATGCTTTAAAAAAGACACTACATCATATTGTAAAACGAATATATTTTTTGGTTCGCTCTAAATCTAAAATATGAAATAAATAATTAGGTAAAAATTTACCAAGACAGACAAACTATAGGTATATTTATATATACATGATGTCAAGCACTCTGTAGTCTGTATTTTTTTTTTTTTTATATAATATATATAGGTACTAAATATACAATAGATAATTAAATATGAATAATTTATTATACGACTTTAACACCTTTTAAACAATTATTTATCATTGATGATCGATGAAGTCCATTGTAATCGGCATTGGCATATAAAATAACTACCTAATGATAGCCGATAGGTATATTATAATTATAACTTTTACATAATAATATATAATATACTATATACAATGTATAAAGTTAGGTAAGTACCTATAATAGATAGTTGCTAACTTACTCGTATCTATTTTATATTAAATATTATATATGTTTATTGTAAATATATATAAATACACCATTACACCAACACCATAATGATAATATATAGGTAGTGCCTATATTTATTATAATATTATATATTATATAGGAAATTTTTTAAATTTAATATAATTATAAATATGTCATATAAAATAAAATTATATCGACAGTTTATTATATCTTTTGTCGGTTGTTACTGTGACTGTGTAAGCGTAATAAAAGTTACGACTGAAACTATATTATTATGTATACATAATATACATACATATCAATAATTTAAAAAATCAATACCTACCTATATATTATCGTGTTTTTTCTTTTTAGGTGCGTGTGCCTCGTTTAGAACTCGTTTATATATTTAACTATTGTAAATTATAAAATAGAAATATAAATATTAAATTTATAATATATAGGTAGGTACCGTCCTATAATATAAAAAATACAATCAGTGTACCTATCATTTATTATGCAGGGGCATATAACTATATATAATTCTACATTTGTTCACGTTATAATTTTCGTTCAATACATTTTACATAGGGTAGGTATTAAAATTATTTTATATTTTTATTACAATTTAATATTTATAGAGTATAAATTATATAAAGTAACACATCAATATGTTTATTTTATTTTTCCTTATTTTTAATTATATGTGGCAGTTAATAATATTATGTACCTATTAAAAAACTATGTACCTACCTAATAGGTAATGATTATAAATTATAATTTTAAACATGTTATAAATTTGATAAATTTTAAGAAATAAATTATTATTTACTTCATAGGTATTACTTCAAAATATATATTTTTTTTATCCAAGCAAATTATATATGGTATATGACATAAGTAAATAAATATATTTTCATACTATAATAATTATAGTAAGTATAGTTATAATTATTATCTTAGAACATTACTGAATATACATTTATTAATAGGTATAATAATATCTATTTAACAATAATATTATATATTACGCTTATTGTTTATTAATTTTTTGCATAAGTTCTTTAAATAATAACTAAAAATAATAATAAAAGAACTAATATATATTATATATTTATTGGTATAAGCAGATATAATTTTTAATTAATTAAATACCTATTTTAAAACAATTACATACTATATAATAATATATTTTTATTAATCATAATAATTGAAAATAATCCAAACAAATATATGAAGTACTAATTACTAAACACAGAAATATATAAATCTATAAGTAATCGCTTCATTAATATATGTATACATATTATATATTTGGCTATTTAATATTATTATTGTACCTAACTATAAATTTATTTTAGTCTAAATCACGTTTTAATTATTTAACTATTACATTATCTTCCACACCAGTACCCTTTGTCCCCGCCCTTGCTTTATATACTATAAACAGCTATATATATATATATATAAAAAAAAAATCTAAATGTAATAGTTCACAATTAATTGGAACTGAGTAATATAAAATGTAGGTATTTAAGATTCAATAAAATTTTCAGAATTTTTTAAAAAAAATTGTCAATTTTATTTAATATTATTGTAAAATATTGAAATATAATAATAAATATTTAAATATCGATTTGTTTAATCATGTTAAGTAATATGTATTATAAGTAAACATAGTAATATGTATATACTTCAATAAATTTTTAGACCTTAATGACCAAAATTGCCAATTTTATCAAACATTATAATATAATATATATATAAAAAGGAGAAGAGAATTTTACTAAATATTCAAAGTCCTATATTTTATAGAAAAGTTAATGTAACGTTTACAAGGTTTTTCAGTTTTTCACATATATATAGTACCTATGTGAATACCCAATAAAATTTTCAATTCTCTAACTTCAATATTACTTGATTTATCGTGAAATATTGTAATCGAATTCGTCGAAATTTCAGTTTTCCGTTTTTTCTGTCGCATGGGGTCAATTTTGAGAAATTCGAAAAATAACCTAACTAAAGTACAAACTACATCTACTTTTCGACCGGAAACATATGCTATTCGTAAAAATCGGAGCATTATATCGGGTAGTAAAAGTGTCATAAAAACAAAAATTCACACATCATTGTAAAACCGCTTATCTAAAACTCATTAGGTATCTAAAAGGGTAATTAAAAATCCTGAATACAGTAAAAAAAACTATAGCTTGTACAAGAAAACAAAAAAGGAGAGTTCATAATTAGCTTAAAGGTAATATTATAATAATAATATGAGCGATATTTACTTATTAAACTAGATAATATACAAACTATAAAGTCACACATATTATACATAGTACTATAAGTAGTATAGTACATAATACACACATTGGATAAGTAGATATTTAACGGTCTATAAAGGAAATTTCTAATTTATGATTTCATCATGGATTCTATTTGTGAGCAAATGTAGATATATTTTGTAGGTACTGAAAAAAATCAAAATATTTTATTTTAACAATAAAATAATAATTTTTCGGAACCACCGAAGGAATACCCATATGATTATGACTATAATATATTATTGTATAACGTATAATACCGTCATACCAAGACCAAGTAACGGGGATATAGTGTTATACAATATTTGAAAGGATATAGCAATAATTTTTATATATTATTAGGTAACTAAATTTAAATATTTTTCCTTAAAGCTTATCTATCAATTTTCAGTTAAAATATTTCGAAATATCTTAAATATGAAATATGAATATAATAAAATATATTTTTTGATATTGATATTGTATATTATGATTCAAGCTTCAACTACACATCGCGTATTCGCGTATTATTACACTGCGTGGTGCTGTAGGCAACGACGATCATACCGTCGTCATATTTCCACCGACTTTCCAAAGAGGTTCGGTTTTTTGGTAATAAGCTCAGCCGCCGGTCACCACACCACCATCCATCCCTTCACGGCTGATGTTTCGTCGGAGGGACGCACGCGGATAATAACGTGGTAGCAGCGCGTGTACATATAGTGCGCGACTGCGGTGGTGGCGGCCGCCGCGTCATCGGCGCTACCAAAATCAATAATCAGTATTGTTTATCGATTTTTTTTTCCCTACGACCCGTTACATCGGCGAAGCCGCGCGCGTTTCTCGTATACCTAACCAGTAACCACCGTGCGTGTGCAAGTACATGTTTTTACGGTAACTGTTCTGACGCGGACTCATATATAGTCGTTTGTCGTTCGCCGCTCGTCGTATAGCCGTCGCTATTGTCGTCGCCGTAGTCGTGTGCAGCAACCGGCTCGCTGCAGCCGGACCAGCAGCAGTCGGATTGTCGTGGACCGCAGTGAGACGTGATCGCGTGCAGGTAACCACAGTAAAACTTTAACGTATTATTTACATTAGGTACCTATATAGGTACCTACACAAAAAATAAACTGGTATCTACACCAGTATATGGTATACATTACACCAGTAAAGAGTAAACGTACGTACAATGTGTAAAATTTAATTTTATTATATAATATATAGGTACGTTTACTTTTAGTTCTTGCAAATTAGTCAATTAAATCATTGCAATTTAATTCATTTAACATTTTACTCTCTATTGGAAGTAAAGCTAAACTGTTCAATTTATCATGAGTTTGGTAGTTGTGGGTAGATCTAATTAAGTACAATTTTAGATAAGAAATTTATGTTAAACAGCCGTCATAACTCATAAAATACGAGTATACCTACGGAAAAACAACAATAAAATATTACAATATTGTTAACAAATAATATTATATTATATTATATTATTATTATATTATTCTATATAATAATAAATTCTATATATTCTTTGACTATTATTTGTTTTCTAAAAGTAATAATTAAATATACTCTAATATGAATAAGAAATATATTACCTACATGTAATATTATTATAAATTTTACAATAATAATATATTATAGGCAGTAAGGTAAATAAAAAAAATTAATTTAATTTATAAATTTACCGCCCCTCAAAATTTGCTGCTGTAGGCCCGTGCCTTTTTCAAACTTTAATTTTTTTGTAATAATATTTTAATGCATTATTATAATATATTTTAAGTATCTACTATATATTTTTAAAACGTTATACAGATTGCGTCGTTCCTTACGTGCGCTAGTTAATTTTTTCGAAATCTTTTAAATTCCAATGTACAGGTATCATTAATTAACAGGTACATATTCAGCGGTATGTGTGCTAATATTGTGATTATAAATTATAATAATAATTAATAATATGATTAAACCGGCTATCCCAATATTATTTATGATGCGATTAGAATTCTTTGGTTTTACATATTTGTATAACATAAAGAATAGAAGATAAGTCTCATTTATAAAGATATAATTTAAAATTTTACACATTACAAGGTTATTGGTTAAAGGTTAATCCATGTAGTAGGTACTGCAGTTAACTGCAGTATAATGTACCATGCGCGTATGTTAGGTACATATAAGATATAACGTATTTTTATGATCATTTACCTATATAATAAAGTATCGTCATTATACACACCTATTTCTAAAGTTATACCTATATATTATAATAAAGCTCAGTGTTTATTATAATATTATACCTACTCTTATTATATTATAACGCACACTATTATAGTACAAATGTAGAAAATTCTTACCTAGAATTTAACTAATTTATATAAAACAAATTTCTTATTTCCATATTGTTAAGCTTACGTGAATATTATATTATAGAAATATAGATTATAGAATATAGTGAATAGATTAGGTTATACTTAAATAAATACTATACCTACCTAAATAAATATTAAACTGAATTCAAGCAATTTATTTTGCTTAATATATAATCTGAAAGAATGTATAATCAAATCATAATTTTATATTATATTTGTGTACCTACCTATGTTAACTGATTAATTGGATTTGCGTGTATAAGGGAGGAGTTGAGTTCAAAAGTTCGATACTCCCTCTAATAAATCATGCATGAAGCATTATACCATTGATTATATATACTAGTATTTATAATCAATGATTATACCTCTGTAATAATACATTATATGTTACCTATAAAGTATAGACGACAATAATTTAATATATAGGTAGGTATAGTATCTAAACACACAAGCTATAATAATATATTAATGAGTAAGGTAAAGGTGTTTTTAAACACACTATAATTGATTATTATTAGTCACAAAGAGGTCACAGGTTTTTATAATTATCATTTATTGTCTACGAATTATAGCTACTATTTATATTTTTATAACAAAAGGCTTAGACTATAGGATTGTTATGTCTTAAAAATTATGAAAAATGTATTATACCTACGTATACTTTTTGTAGTACCTATAACCTATAGGTTAGTACGTATTATTAGCCATAAATAGCAAGGGAAGGGATACTGGTGTGGAAGGGATATAGGTGTAAAGAGGATAGTGTCGAATTTTGATTACAATTTGAATGCAATGATAAATCATTACATTCGAAAAACGATTTTGAGCAAAGTTCATATCAGATAATATATTATTGTACCAATTAAATTTTTTACATTTATCAGTCTCTACGTTCAACATAAATAATTTTACTGAAATTTCAACTTTTGACACCTACAAAAAAAAAATTGAGTTTTGAGATATTCCTATATTATTTAAAATTTTCAGACCTTAATAGCAAAAATTGCCAATTTTATCAAACATTATATATATATATAAAAGTCCTATATTTTGTAGAAAAATTAACCAAACGGTTCAAAATTTTACCACATATATATAATAGCTATGTGAATACCCAAAAAAAATTTCAAGTCTCTAACTTCAAAATTATCCGAGTGATCGTGAAATATTGCAATCGAATTGGTCGAAATTTCAGTTTTCTTGAAAAATTCCGTTTTTTCGTTATTTTTTGGTCGTTTTTTCTACCGCTTTGGGTCAATTTTGAAAAATTCGAAAAATGACCTAAATAAAGTACTAACTACATCCACTTTCCTACCGGAACATATGTTATTCGTGATAATCGGAGCATTATTTAGGGTAGTAAAATGTCTTCATACTTAAAAAAAAAAAAGAAAAAAGAAAAAAGAAAAAAAATGAAAAAAGACAGACATCATTGTAAAACCAATACATTCTTCGCTACGCTCAGAATCTAAAAAATAAAAATAAAAATATAATAAATAATAATTTTTAAATTTGGTTATTGCTATGCACTTTACAAATATTATTAATGAGAAACTATAATGCTTGGATAGTTATAGTTATAGGTATAATCGTATAATATTAATATACCAATAATATATAGACGTAGGTACTATAATTCGTACTATGTATACTACTTATCGTACTATAATGTCGCCTGACACTTGTCATCCTGCAGTTTTAGGTGTAATATAGTATTTAATATTTATGTCTTCTTATTCAAATCTGAAGCTGGTTTATTAATAAAAAAATTTTTTTTCAGACACACTATATATTATATTATGTCAAACATGGCAAATGCAGAAAATTATCAATTAAAATGGCATAGTCACGGTGCTCATTTACATTCCACAATTGCAACGTTACATGGCACTACAGCGTTCACCGACGTTACGCTAAGCACGACTGATGGTCGCAACGTATCGGCACACCGCTTTGTATTATCAGCTTGTAGTGCATACCTAAATCAAGTATTTCAGAGCTGCTTATCCAATAATTTGGTCATCGTCCTACCCGCAGACATTAGTTATCGTACACTCTGCATACTATTGCAGTACATGTACAGTGGTGAAGCAACCGTTACCAACAGTCAGTTGGATCGGGTTTTGAAGGCCGGCGAGGTGTTGCGGGTGAGAGGATTGTGCCGGAGTAATGAAAATACTGTGGGTGTTGTACCCAGACAACAGACTCCGGATAACAACAAGGATGACAGTAATAGGTTGAAACAAAAATCCAAAGTGGACATGCCACTTTCGGTGAGATCTGACGGTAACGAGAACAAAGAGAACGAAAAAGACAAAGAAAATGACGACGGAGAAGTGAAAAAAGAAAATTCGGAAAACGAAGATCCTATGCACAATGCTCTACAGTTGGAAATCACAGTCAAAGAAGAACCATTGGAATGGAATGACAATGATCGGACTGAAATGACAATTCAACCGGTAAAGTAAAATATAATATACTATAATATTATTTACTTATAGCTAAATGTATCTAATTATTAATAATTATATAATAATACCTGAACTTATTATTATTATTATTATTATTATTATTATTATTATTATTATTATT
>JAIUCT010000001.1:34665799-34843786 GCA_021307375.1 Tetraneura akinire | reverse complement strand
TATTATTATTATTATTATTATTATTATTATTATTATTATTATTATTAGGTACTTACTACCTACCTAAATGACATAAAATATTAATTTTATACAAATGATTTTTAGGAACTATATTCTAATTATGATGATGATGATGAAGAAGCCGATTCTGATTATTATGCTCCGTTGACATGCGATATGTGTCAAGAAACATTTCGCACTCCAGCCCTTTGGGTTAGACATATACAAACTCATGAATTAGGCTCAATTACAGATTTACCAAAAAGAAAACGAAGAAAAACTACTGTACG
This sequence comes from Tetraneura akinire, assembly GCA_021307375.1. NCBI lineage: Eukaryota > Metazoa > Arthropoda > Insecta > Hemiptera > Aphididae > Tetraneura > Tetraneura akinire. The sequence goes on along the minus strand of JAIUCT010000001.1, from coordinate 34,843,496 downwards.
TATATAAATAATAATGCATATATATTTTAAATTTAATTTATACCAACCTAAAATATATAAATTATGTATATTGTATAAACAATTTACCTACCTATCTATCTTTAAAATAAAATAAATATTATACCTGTATTATAATTCCATTGGCTAACATTAATTTCAACAATTCAACATAAGTAGGTATTGTAATCTATAGGTTATAGGTATTTGGTTTTATACTGGGTTGTGTGGTGGTATTAAAATATATTATTATATTATGAACAATGTACATACCTATATCTATAATATTTTTATATTATGTTATAAGCAATAAGCATGTTTATTTAAACCACTAATCAGACATTATTCTAATATATATAAATATATATAAATACCTATATATATTTTAAACCTATTACCTATAGTTTAATTTATTCAAAAAATTTTTAATAGATAGTACCTAGATAGTACCTATCTACATTTTTATTTCATAGTTTGTATGAATATACTTTTTGAACAGAAATAATAATCCGATTACCACAAATGAGGAATGATATCGAATATATCAATTTCCGGACATTTGATCCTCCAGTATTTATATTTTTTCTGGACATTTGACCTCTCTCTGTGTAGATATACATTTAATTATGAATTGTATTTTATAAGGGGACTTCGGTAGGTAGTGAATATTTAAGAAGTATTATATAGAATTATAGACAATAGTCAATAATCTAATTTATTTAATAACGTTCCGTGTAAGTGCATATAACTAATTAGCGTTATAGTGTGTGTAATCCCGTGGTGCAGTATGCGGGATTCGAATACACACTCGCACGCATACTTTTTGTGTTGAAGAGACCTAAACTAGTTCTAACATGTAGACTTTAGTTTTATATAAAAAACAATTTTTCATATATAAAGATTTTTATTTTGGATCATATGAACTACATTATTAAAAATATGTTCTAAAATCATATATTTCCAAAAATAAAATTTTCAAAACATTTATATTTTATAAAATGTAAAAGATAGATTTATTGTTATAATATAAAAAAATTAAAAACTAGTTCGTAATTTCGTTACGCAACGTTCGCAACGAATAACTTCGCGTTTTGATTCTCTCTAAATCGAAATTTCAAATCTCCGTACTAAAATTGATCTACTTGAGTCCAAGGTTCATGCTCTTGAACACCTCAAACACATCAATTGTCCCCTTCACCCATATCACGGATGTCATTCAAGAATTTACTGAGCGTAAACGATGCAAGCTCAATGTTATTATGTATGGTCTACCCGAATCCAAGTCAAGCGATCACCTTCTAAAATTAACGACGATAAAATTATTATACCTACATGATATATTTAATAAACTCTCTACCAATGTGCACGCTGAATTCAAACCGTTTCGTCTTGGAAAACCTACCTCCACTTCATCACGACCTCTGAAAATCATCTGTGGCTCCTGTGAAGCTGCTTCTACCGTTCTTTCATCCTATCGTCCAGCCAAAACTCATAAATTCTCCCCTTTGCCACTTGCCATCATAGTACGTGATGAAACCTTGTTTGAACGTCAGCAACTTCGAAACTGTCACTTAGAGCTAGATCGCCGTGTTGCAGTAGGAGAACATAACCTAACCATCACGATAAAAAACGGTTCTCCGTGCGTAATGTCCCGTCAAAAAAACGACGTCCGAGTTCATCATCGCCCTCAAGCTTAATTAACATCAATACCTCCACCACTCTCAACATCAATGGATACCACCAGAATTGAACTAAACTTGTTAATTTCAATTGTAACATCTCATGTTTTAACTATATGTTTATTGCTCTTATTGAAAATTGGCTCACTAATAGTTTTTACTCTCCTGAACTGGGTCTCTATAATTACAATGTATTTAGATATCACAGGTACTCTCAAACCAGCTCCTTTAATCGTGGTATTCGTGTGTTAATTGCTGTGCGTAAGGACTCAAGTTCTTCCCCCCCTTCTTATTCCTTATAATAATGTTGTGCAACTATTTGTGCGCTTCTCTCATAATTCCTTAAATATTATTATTTGCAGTGTTTATATACGTGTTTATATATATAAGAGACAAGAGCAAGAGTGTAAAATCTTTAAGAGCATTTTCAGTAGAAGAGATCCGTCCAGTACACGTACACCAATTACAAATTAAGTCAATGCTGAAAAACCATATTTAGTCACACTCAAAATTGAAGGGAAAAATTTTACTACGGAATTGAATACTGGTTCAGTTGCTACAGTCAAGAAAAATTATAGTCATTAAGTCAACTACAAATAAACAGCCAGTTCCTTCAAATGTCCATTTCAAATGTTATAATAAGCAAATATTAAATCCATTGGTTTATGTAAATGTTACAGTTGAGCATAATATAAAAATTTTCAATATGAAAATGTATGTTGTAAAAGAGTAAAAATGTATCATCAGTATTGGGAAGAGATTGGTAGTCAGAAATTCAACTGGATTGGAAGAAAATTTTGGATATCAAAACTGTTTCGACTAATCCAGACTCAACTAAAATAATGTCAGAACTACAGAAGTCAATTCAAGACTATTCAGATATTTTTGATACAGATATTGGACTGGTAAAAAATTATACATTTAAACTATAACTTAAAGAGGATAGAGTACCAGTTTTCAGGAAAGCAAGGCCTGTCCTATATGCTTTACTGAACCGCCTTGGCAGTTTAGAAAAAGCAGGGGTCATTAGCAAGATAGATACTTCAGATTGGGCCACTCCGGTAGTACCAATCGTTAAAGTTGACAACAGTATCAGGCTGTGTGCTGACTATTCTTCTACTGTTAAACAGGCTAACACGTACCACGCAGCATCCTTTACCCAAATGTGAAGATGTTTTCACACAATTGAGTGGGGTAAGACCATCAGTGTTTTGGATGTTTTATCAGCCTTCTTACATATCAGTAGATCAATTAACGGCAAAAGTACTAACAATAAATAACCACAAAGGAATGTATACAGTTCACAGACTTATGTACGAAGTCAGTGCTGCACCTGCTACATGGCAAAAATACATCGAATCAATTCTATGTGAACTGGTGGGAGTTTTTGTTGTTCATGATGATATTATAATCACTGGTTCCACTAACGAAGAACACCTAGAACGATTAAGAATGGTATTTGAACGATCTCGTGTCAATGAGTTACACCTTAATAAAACAAAATGTAAGTTTTTTCAAAAAAAACTAAGAAGTATAAATAATATAGGATATAATATAGGATATAAAATTAATTGTCAAGACATTCTCAAAACACCAGAGAAGATAGCAGCTATACTAGAAATTCCACCTCCAACTACAGTCAAAGAAGATAAAGCATTCCTAGGTACCTTTTATTATAAATTTTTCAAAAATTTATCGACTATTGCAGAACCACTTTATAATCTTACCTTAATCTAGAACTCAATCAAGTTTGTTTGGAACAAAAGTTGTCAGTCCAGTTTTCAGGCCATCTAAACAGAGTTACCTCTGAAAGTATTCTCACACCTACAATCTACTAATCTACATATTGCTGGGTGGAAAATTGTAGATAACATACAGTCATACCAATAAACAATTTTTATTTATTTTTATTTTTATAAAAGAACGGGCTTTTGCCCAAGTACAGATAATAAAGATATAATAATATATACATAAATAGTAACAACGTTAATACAAATATACTTATAGAAAAATGTGTAGGAAATTATTACATTGGTACGATAATATTACTACAAATAGTCAAAAGAGACGGGATTCTCATTGGCAATGCGCATTATTCTTAACATGGGTTGATTACAAGAATAGTTGGTAGTACAAATAGGGACATAGAACGGATAAGGTGAGCGTGAATGGAAGCAAGGAACTTTAAAATTTAATTGACATAATAATTCAGGAGAGTCAATTGAACCATCAATAAGTTTTCTTAAAAAAGTTTGATTGGCATTAAGACGCCGATCAACTAGAGAAGAAAGATTTAACTTGATAAGTACACTGGCTCATAATCATGAGGTAAATGTTAAATTTTAAGCATCCAAGCAGCAAAATTAAGAAACTTGCGTTGCACTCTTTCAATTTGATTAATGTTACTAGAAGTGTAACGATCCCACACACGGCATACTTCAATACTGATCTAACGAGCGCACAGTAAAGTGCTATAAGAGAAGCTACCAGATTAAATTCCCTGGATATCCTTTTTACAAAACCAAAAGTTTTTAAAGCCTTACAACATTATTTCTCTACATGGTCGTTGAAATTTAAATCCCGGTCAAATGTGAAATTCCGAGATCAATAATCGTATTACATTCGTTTATGAGTGGGTCTCCATACAAGTTATAGTTAATAAAAAGGGAGAACTAATTCTGTAAAAAGACATTGATCGGCATTTAGTTACATTGAAATCCAAACCAAGATTATTAGCCCAAGTTCCAAGCGCATCTAAATAAGTAAATGACAATCGCTTATGGAGCTAATCTTTAAAAATAATTTTAAATCATCTGCAAATAACAAAAAACGACTATTGGGAACTACACTATGTAAACTAGGTATTAATGAATAGGGAGAAAAATAGCGGCGAGAGATGACCTCCCTGAGGGACTCCTGAAGGAATATCGCATACTTCAGACTTAATGCTAAAATACTTTTACACATTGCTTACGATTAGAAATGTATGAATTAAACCAAGAAAATAGCGGTTCACCAAATCCACTATTCTTCAAAACTATCATCAAAGCCTTATGATTAACGATTAACCTTGTCAAAAGCTTTATTAAAATCAGTAAAGATTACATCTACTTGCTTACCATTTGCAAATGCATTAAAAACATAATTTACAAAGACAAGGTTACAAGTAGTAGTTGAGCCAGTGGCGGCTCGTGGTGTTAAAAATAGGTGGTGCGCAAAATAATAATAAATAAGCATTGATTATGTAATATATTTTTACTGTTTTAAATAAATAATATATCTTATTAATATATAAATAACTTATAATAACTTAAATTTTAATTTTAATTTAATTAGTTTTATATATAAAATCGAGTCTTCTCTCTTTAGATTCAGCAAATAGGTCTATTACTTTATTATTAAAATCAGGAATATTCATAATAAAATTTTTAAAAAAAATACGTACGAAAATACGTACTTAGTACCATATTATTAGATAGGTAATAATGTAATATAGTTAATATTATTTTCTATACAAAATTGAGCAGATTATTTAATGATTATACTTTATGTAATAATTCTATACCGTGCAGAAATCAGAATACAAATGGAAAACCTCCAAATTAAACGTAAATAACGTTAATTTTAAAAATCGGTTTGCAGTAGTAACTGCGCACCGAGTTGCATTGTATTTCGCGATGCCCCCACTCGTCGACCATGCGTATTTTATATAGCTGTGTGGTGTTGTCACAGTGTTGCGCACCGATTGATGTGTGCATATTGTATAACTGTTATTACTTTAGGAGCAATAATATGTTCATGACGTATTAGTTCGTTACCGAAAAATATTTTTGAATAATGTTTTTTTAATGGCCTCCGATATTTTTAATGAACAATTTATAACGATTAGGTTTTAAGAAAAATTATAAAAATTATTTTTATAAAATGGCATGAGCCATGAGGTGCGCTTGCACCTGCGCACCTAGGCACGAGCCGCCACTGAGTTGAGCGACCAGGACGAAACCCGTGCTGCTCGTCAATTGTGGTAGATACATTTTTCAGGTAGCATATGGTGCGAGTTCCCTAATATTTTTTATAAATTTTCACAAAAATACCATAATCAGTGGCGTACACAGGAATTTGGTATTGGATTTGGATAGTCATAAACTGAAATAATAAAAATGTATAGGTATTATATATTAACTATAACAAAAAGAAATCTTTCATTATTATGTTGGTCTACTTATCTACTTTATTTTTAATTTATTATTAGGTACCTATCAGCAGTGGCGGATAGGACTATCTTATGTTACCGGGCATCGAATTAAAGGGCCACCAAAAAAATTTTCGTTCCCTACCGTCGCTTTGCCCATATTATATTTATATACGTTTCTACTAATATTTCATACTAAAATTAAATACAATTTATTTTAGATCCTGAGCGAAAAATGTATTGGTTTTATCATGGTGTGTCTTTAGTTTGTATGAAACATATTTTCGACTAAAAATAATGACCTAATTATCACGAATAGGATATTATGATTCCGGTAAAGAATATTATCTAGAATTCTAGTTAGTACTTAGGTCATTTTATGAATTTCTCAAAATTAAAATCACTAGTAGGAAAAACTACCAAAAAATTCGACAATAATCATGGAATCTGTAATTTTGACGAAATCGATTTTAAATAACACCAAAAATATTGAATTTAGTGAGTTTTTAATTTACTAATATTTTGATGTTGAGTCACTTGTAGAATTTTTTTTAAAAATAATTTATTTTACTGTTTTTAACAGTAGTTTTTACAGTAGTTTTACTGTAATAAAATTTTCAAACTGTATAGTTACATCAATTTTTAATGAAAATATTGAACTTCGTTAAATTTTCAGTATTTTCTTTATAATGTATGATATATTGGCAATTTTAGGTTTTAAGCTTTTAAAATTTTATTGATTTATAACTAAATATTACTTCAAAAATCATAACTTCATAAGTATAAATTTATTCTTAAATCGATAATATATGTACCTACCTATATGTGTAATCTATATACAATTCGAAATTATACTGTAATAAATATTTCATGTAATTCAAACTTAATATAAATAGTTGATCCAGGGTCACCAGGGGGCCCCATACGACGAGGTCCACCGGGAAAATTCCGATTTCCCGATAGGACTATCCGCCCCTGCCTATCAGTCTATGGCATCGGTTCTTAACCTTTTTATAGTTGGGAGTTGCGACCCCCAAAATAGGTATAAGATATGGTCAATCACTTTGCGACCCCCCTATATATTAAGTACAAATTTGAACAATATAAATATTATATCATTATTCAAATGAAATGTACCATTTTAAATATCAATTTATGAATACTATAATGTAGTAGGTACCTAATTTAATTTAAACGTTATAATGTTATAATGTTTCGTGTGGTTGGGAAATCCATTGACGGTAGAGTATTGCCGTATTGACAAAATATTATCTACATTTAATTGACTGATTATTATTGTTATAGGTATTATTTTATGTATCGAATAATAATTTTACGTGTACCCATGACAGTCGCACGTCGTTCATTTTGTAAAACTCGTGATATTGTATTTAAGTAAATCAGCGTTTTATTATTTTTGATTTACGCGAACCCCAGGTTGAGAAACGTTGGTCTATGCCTCTATGGCAGGGGTGGCGAACCTATGGCACACGTGCCAGAAGTGGCACGCCAAATTAAAAAACTTAAAAAAATATTATTTAATATTTTAAAAAAAATTATATTTTAAAACTTTAGTATAAGAAATTTTAAAAATCAAATTTAAAAGTTTTTAATAATATGTAAGAAATTGTGTTCATAAATGTTATAATAAATAATATTTATTTTTTTTATAATATGTATTTTAATAAAATTAATTTTTTTTTTTTTTTTGGCACGCCAGCATATTTCAAAAAAATTGATTTTAAATTTTGGGCACTTGAACCAAAAAAGGTTCGCCACCCCTGCTCTATGGTCTATCACTGAATTTAACTTCTAAAACATATCTAAATATAAGTACCTACATATTATGTTGAACATCCTTTCAAAGTTAATAAAAAAATGTCAATAGGGGAACATATCCCCCATCATCCCCTCCTGCGCACACAACTGATTATAATATTGTATATATTTTATATTAGCTGGTTACTATTATTAGTATTATTAGAAGTGGGTAGATGAAATTTTCATGTTTTACCATCTAAATTATTTTATCATTATAATGAATAGGTACATTATCGATTATCCTATGTCCTATCTATATTATATTGACACATTGTAATAATAGGATGTATAGGTATTTATTTTTCAAATTATCATGATTTTTTTTCTTCTGTACTTGCAAACTTAAAATGAATAAATGATAAATCCTGATTTTGGGATTTATTTTGCTATAAAATCCGTTTTTTTTTTTTTTTATTATATTATAATATATTTATTAAAAGGTCAAAACTAATAACCTACTATTTATATAGCTCAATATAAAATTTAGTGTAAATAAATTGTAAATAATTATAATTGTATATAATAGAATGTAAATAGATATCCGTGAAAACAAATTTTAATTATTAAATACTTAAACATAGGTGGATTAAAATTTATTTTTCTGATTGACACAACCAAGGAGATTAGCTTTTCCAAGTCCTAAATATTTACATGTATATACTGTATTCTTAAGAATATTGTTCAACTTAAATTCTTTGTAATTTTTAATTGATAAAAAGAGATTGGGTTAAAACAAACCTTTATTTTTCTTTTATAAATGTTATACCTAATTAGTTATGTTAATTAAAAAATATTATGAAAAGAAGATAGGACGATTATCTCCTTTATTATTTTTTAATAATATTAATTATTGTTAACTTATTTTTAATTTTTTAATTTTATATATTATAATAGGATGAAGATGATGGTGGCGAGTTACCACCCTTACGCTGTGAACTTTGTCAACAAGAATACCAGACACCAGGCGATTGGGTGCGACATATTCAAAGTGCACATACAGAAGAACAGTTGGCTATTACAAATAGTTTAGCAAGCGGTGGATCGGGTATATTACCATCTGCCAAACGACCGCGGCCAAGAATAATGAATGGTCGCAAAGTGTGTCCAACTTGTACAAAAACTTTTCCATCACATGCAAGCATGTTGATACATAGTCGAACACATACAGGTGAAAGACCATACCAGTGTGGCGTATGTAATAAAGGTTTTAATGTAAAAAGTAATCTCTTAAGGCACATGAGAACATTACACGATACAGTTATAAGTCCAAATGCTATGGTTGAATATTGTAATGCCCAAGATGAAGTACCACCTACGACATAAAAAATTGTTTATTTCTAAAATTAAAGAATACACCCAAATTGATATTAACTAATTGCAAAATTAATTTTATTCTATTATTTTCAGTTATAATTGACAGCTAACAATTTTTTTATTAAGAGACCTTAATTTTTTTACTTCCAATTACTTGTAAGAATATTGTAACGTGTGTTAAAAAATAATCATTGATTTTATTATATTATAAAATCAATGAAAATGATATAATTAGTTCCATTTTTATTTTTATTATATATTTATATATATTTTTTTTTTTTATGATAAAATGTTATTAGTGTTTTAGTGCAATGCTTTTTAATCTTTCCATTTTTTTTTTTTATATATATATATATATATAACTTAATTAAGTATATCATAGTTTTGATACTAGTACAAAATAAAGTAAATTTATTTTTTAACAATGATAAAATGATCATTGTCTTCCTGCATATATTAAATTATATTATAATTTTGTGTACAATCTTAATGAAATGTATATAGTGATGTAAAAATAATTAGGAATTCATTCCATTTTACATTATTTTTCAAATTTTCTACTTATAGCAAATAATTATTGTATTTATTGAAAAAAATGATGTAAACTTGTAATATTAAAAAAGTACTTTTATTATTTGCTCAGTAACTCCATAATAATTACTATAAATTATATTTCATTCAGTAATTAATTTTTTTTACGATCTTATAATGTTGTAAATTTAATAGGAATAAAATGAAAATACAAAAAAATGAAGTTTTTAAGTATATAAAAAAGAAGTGTGTTAAAATACTAAAATCGTAAGTTTGTCCTTAAGAATAATATTAAAAATATATTATGAAAATCAATCATCTTCTTCAATTTTAGGCGCTAAATAATACCGGATACAACCCAATTCTTCAATTTGGTACTCTACAACTAAAGGCACATCTCCAGACATAGATAAAATAACCTAAAAATTAAAATTCATAATTTAATGTTAAAACATTTTTTTGCAAAAAATAAAAAATATAATACCTGTGAAGATAATGGAGTTGCTTTACAAAATAAATTCAAGTAACGGCAAGCAAATGTTAAACATACAGCCTGTTGCATCTCAATGGTAACTCCTTCTTCTTCTTTATCAATTGATGATGTTTGAGAAAGTTTAATATTTGCTAAAATTAATTAATGAGTTTTAAAATTAATAAATATTTCATAACTAACATAGATACAACGATGGTTTACCTGATCCTATGTCTCCTGATGTAGAAAATTTAACTCCTTCTTTAGTACAAGAAATAACAACAGATTCCCCAAATTGACTTAAATCCTTACAAATTTTTGCAAACTCAGCTGAAGGCATCTTAATTATACAAGAATAATTGGTTTCCTAAATGTAAATATTAATAGATAACTATTAAAATTACAAAATATTTATTAAAATTAAAAAAAAAAAATTTTTGTGTAAATATTTTATTTTAAATAATATTATATTATTTATAATAATAATTAATTTTAATATTCCAAGTAAAAATATTTATATTACACATTCAAAGATCAAAAAAGAAAAATTAAATTTTTAATATTAACTTTAGGATTTAGATTTTGAATATATTATGCGTATTTAAAAAAAGAGCTGATCAGGGGCGTCATTTCAGCTTTTGAAAGGGTGGGGCAACTGATTAAATTTGCAAACTTCATATTTAAAAAATCATGGTTACTTTTATATTTAAGGATGATAGAGATAGATCTAAACAATAAAAAATTTTTCTGAACAAAACATAAAAGGAATCAAAATTAGTATTGTCATGATGATAAACAAAGAACATGAAACATCTCAATTTATCCAATTAAATAATAACATTTCCTATACGTTAATTAATTAAATTAATATTATTATTTGTATTTAATTTATTTATTTACTTACCCAATAAATTACCTATCAATAAGTACAATGGAATAATATTAATTAATTAAATAAATATTAATAATTTAATTATTTGTATATTTAACAGCACATAAATTAACATATTGTTGTAAAATCAATGTATATCTATATTTAGAATTTCTCTAGATATTCCACAGACATCTTTCACATAATAACGATTATCATAAACCAAGGAGCCAGTGTTTACCAAAATTTTAATAAACTGTAAATCTATCGTTTAGTAATTATAAATATTTATAGTGAATGATATTATCTAATTTCTGAGTACAAAATAATAAATACAAATTTAATATTTACCAATTTTAGAATTTGATCATCAGACAAAGAATTACCGACTTTTTAACATTCTTAGAGTAGGGCTTTTGCTTTTGCCATAGTCTGCCCCTGCCAAATGACGCCCTTGGAGCTGATACTGCTGTGGAAGGAATACAGGACTAATGAGGATAGTGTTGAATTTTTATTAAAATTTGAATGCAATGATAAATCATTACATTAAAATAAAACGATTTTGAGCTAAGTTCATTAGATAATATATGTATTGAATACATTTTTTACATTTATACTGCAGTCTCTATGTTCTATATAAATGCTCATAAAATCCCTAAACTAGTCACCTAAATACCTAAATCCGATAGTATTCTGCTCAAAATTGTTTTTCGAATCTAATGATTTATCATTGCATTCAATTTTCAATCAAAATTCAACACTATCCACTTAACAACTGTATCCTTTCCACAGCAGTAACAGTTCTTCTTTTTATCCTTTAAATCTAACCTAACCATTCCAAAATTGTATTTCATATAATAAGTACATATATGAACACACAATAAAATTTTCAAGTCTTTAAGTTCAAAATTACTTGAGTTATCGTGGAATATTGAAATCAAATTTGCAAAATTTGTAATGATTTTTTGGTCGTTATTTTTATCCCATAAGGTTAATTTTGGGAAATTCGTTAAATGACCTAAAAAAAGTATTAATTACATTTACCTTCCAACCGGAAACACATGCCATTCATGAAAATCAAAGCATTTTCCGAATTGAGAAAGTTTTTAGATATAAAAAAACGATGTCATTGTATAACTAATACATTCTTTATTTTGCTTAAAATCTAAAATAATGAAAATAACAGAAAATTTATGTGATACAATTTTTATCATTTTTCAATTACAAATGTTAGTTATATGAAATCCATTATTACTAATTATAATTTAATTTTACAATTTTTTGTAAAAAGTTTATTCTTAAATAAATGACAACCTGTTCATAAATATTTTGAAAGGCATACGCAAGATGTACAATAAATTACCTAATAATTAGGTTTTAATTTTAGATTTTGAGTGAAGCCAAAAAATATATTTGTTTTACAATGATGTGTCTTTTACCTGTGTAAATACTTTTTCTACTCGAAATAATGCTACAATATTAATGATTAACATATATGTCCGGTTTGAAAGTAGATGTACTCGGTACTTTATTTAGGTCATTATTCACAAAAACCGAAATTTCGACGATTTTGTTTTAATATTTCACGATAACTCTGACAATTTTGAACTTAGAGACTTGAAAATTTTATTGTGTTCATATATGTACTTATTATTATGTGATACAATTTTGGAATGGTTAGGTTAGATTTAAAGGATAAAAAGAAGAGCTGATACTTTTTGGATATTCACATAGATATATTGAAAAAAATAACAAAGGATTTATCATAATAAAATAAATAGATATCACAGGGTCGGACAGGCGTAAAAAGGCCATGTCTACGATCTGATCAAAAGGCCTTAAAATTATACTAAAAATTCTTAGCTCCGCACTCTATTTTTATATTTAATTAAGATAACAATTTAAAAAATGGTAATTAACAGCAATACCACATGGTTTGCATAAATATATTTCATACTTTCATAATGTGAATTCTAAATAATGTTGACCAAATAACAAATAACACCAAGTTGGCTAGCCACTGTCATATTGAACATTAACTACTAATTACAGTTATCTGTTATTTAGTGAATCGCAGACATATATTGGTAAACAGAATATTAAATTATTTTATTTTTAATATATTTCCTTAATAAAAACACCTGTCTACTTAACCTTATCGAGACGTTTGATATTTTTTAAAAATAATATTCATTTATTTTATCACAAAAGAACCCTTGAAAGTGTTTAAAAAGCTACTAAAATAATGGTGATATTTTTTAATTTTAAAATATGAACAAAGTTTGGAGGCTTAAACTATCTGGAGTTCCAGTCCGGGCCCTAGGTATCATCACGTTAAGACATGTTTAGTATGCGTTATTCTTCCTCACTTGACCTTTATCATAGTTTACCACTTCATATTGGTAGATTTTTCTAAATGTTACACTGCATAGTATTCAGTATAATCTATAATGAACTTTTTAATTTATTACAATAAAGAGTGGTAAAAAATGATATAAGAGAAATGAGAAAATAGCTAAGGGTGTGTATAAAAAAATCTGTGATGATGTGTTTTTATCATAAGATTAATGTATTAATTTTTATCAATATTGAACTATGTTAGCTATTCACATACTGGAATACCAAGATGTTCTTGATCCAAATTCATGAGTTTCATTTCATAATCCGACATTTTTTCTTGGTTAGCAGTCTCGAACATAATAGTAAGTAAATCTGCATTATCTTGTGCTTTAATAGTCATTATGTCATCATTTGAACAACATTTCATAATTTTAACCATACTAAAATAGTAAATAGATGAATATAATTTAGGTTATTTGTATTTAGGTATTGTAATATACTATTTATGTACTAGATATTCAACTTTTTATACCTTTCTAAATTAATGCCCATTGATAAATTTCGGTCACAACGAAATTTATCAAAACCCGTACTTTTTAAACACATGGATACCAAGCTAACGTGAGCGTCGTCCATAGCTTGTAGTTGAATTCCAGTATCGGAACAATCAAACGTAGCTTCTTTTAAAAGTTCCTTGATGGCTTCTAGAATCTTTTTGAGCGGACCGCTTTTTAACAACCTTGCTTCAAACATAGTTAATAAAATTATATAAAATAAATTAACAGAAACTTCTGAACACAACTAGAACTGTACGCGAAGTAATTAATGGCCGTCAATGGTCGCCAGTCAGTAGATTTTAGATACGGACTACTACGGTAGGTAGTAGGTACTTAGGTTAACTGTAAACGTATAGTAGGCGCTTATACCTATGCGCTATGCCTATATAATAATTTCATAATATTCACAAAAGATAATGTCTAGATGGCGGGAAAATTGGCGGTACTTGACAGTGTGACAAATTGTAAAAACAATTTTTTTGAAAGTAAAAATTTATTAAACGAATCGTTTTACTTTTATTAATTTTAATGTATTTCGAGGTACATATTCCGGTTTATAAGCTAATTCAAATTTTTAGTTCTGAAGACCGATATAATTATTAATTATTATAGAAAATAGGTATTTTACTATTTTCACAAAAACGTTTATGCAACATGCGTTGTTTGTCTTTACCACGATTTAAGATATACAGGTTAGAACTCTGCCTATGAAAACATGACCGGTAAATCTACTGTTGAAATCAGCTGTTAAACTAATGACTAGCGCGACCAGCGGAATTATTTGTAACTAGAACAACATGATTAATAATTATCGTTTTCATGTACCAACCAGAACCATAAAATTGAAATGTTAACAAACATTTTATCATATTATGCGTATGAGACAATTTAGTTATATGCAAAACCAAAGCAGTAAAAAGGAAAATAAAAATAAAAAAAAATTATCAAAATTAGTTAAAAGTTAACATAAAGATCATGTTGTTAATAAAATTGTTTATTTGTTTTGTTTTATTTATTTACTTTATTTATAATTAGTAATCACATTTTCACACTTCAGTGTTCAGTCTATAGTTTATATTTCACTTTTCACTTTAAAAGTTTAAACTTATAAGATATTTAATAAGGGGTAAAAAACTAAAAACTAAAAAGTAAGAGCAAAAAATTGACCATCAGAGAGAGTTCAAAATGATAGATGAAACCCGATAATTAATTCATTTTCATTATTACGTAAATATTTTAATACCTTTTGCAAAAAAAGCGGGAATTTTTAAAGTTGAATAATTATTAATCATGTTGTTCTAGTTACAAATAATTCCGTTGGTCGCGCTAGTCATTAGTTTAACAGCTGATTTCAACAGTAGATTTACCGGTCATATTTTGGGATTGTTTTCATAGGCAGAGTTCCAACCTGTATATCTTAAATCGTGGTCTTTACCATGGCTATAGCCATGGTTTTTACCCTTTTTTAAGCATATCAATATTAGATAATAGATAGTATAATCACAGATAGCATAATACATTATGATACATTTATGTTATCTGTGGTATAATCTGTGATATGGATATCAATGATATCACCACCACTGAGTTTCATCTACTATGTGATATCACTAGATCTGGTAAGGATTAAGATACACTACTGTAATACGAATGTAAAAGTAAAATGCAAAATGAGTAGTTGGCACTTTGCTAGTTTACTACTTTAGTACTAGTTGCACTACACACGACATAGTCAATAGTCGTTGCTCATAGACGTTGTGCTATTGTTAATTGTTAGCTGTTGCTTAATTCTTATTATATATTAATTATAACTCACGTTCGCTAGAAAAGTTGGAAAAAGTTTCATCTATGTTTCACAATTTAACTATACGCTAATTGTAATATTTTCAAGTAAACTTAATGTTCTTTAAGACTTTATTGTACTTAGTCGTTTTTATTTATATTTCTACATCTTTTGAAGTGCATTAAACATTAAATTTTTTTATTGTATTCAACAAAATGAATTTCAAGTTTTTTTTTTATCATTCATTGCTACTTAATTATATATTTATATTGTATTAATTAATTAATAAACTAATTATAATAATGAGTGTTGTAATTAATTGGAGTCCACGAGACGTGTCTGATTGGTTGGAAGAAAAAGGTCATAGTAAATATTCTAAACTACTTACAGAAGATCATTGCATTGATGGCCGTGCTCTTTTACTTATTAATGAAACAGACTTAAAAACTTCTCCAATAAATATTAATGTAAGACCTTTTATTAATTATTAAGAGTTTTTTAGAGAATAGTTACATTATAAAATTTATTTTTGTTTATTTAATTATTCTAGGTCCTTGGGGATATAAAACGTTTAATGTTGGATATTCGTCAATTGAAAGTAGAAAATCGACAAACTCTTTTACAACTTGGATTTGACCCCATATCATTGCTTACAAAACCCGTATTTGGCCAACAAGTTTATGGAACCCAATTTCGACCAGATGTAAGTACTATACCTATTATGTTTTAATATCTCACTTTTATTTGTATTTAATTATTTAATAACATACTCACAAACCGGCCAACACTGAAAATTTACATAATGATTTAATGAGCTAAATAGTGCAACTTCAATGGAATGTCATTAAATTAAAATAAATATCAAACTATTTCATTTTCAAAGAAACAAGCATCTAAATTCTCATTTTTAATTATAATAATTAATGCAATCATGTTTTACTACGCTGTTCCCTAGTCAAAGATCTTAGTACTTATTTCTATTAACTCTTATTAATAATTATAATTTAGCCTCTTGAACTATTACTATGGCGGTGCATACTACTTGTGTCCCGAATTGATAAAAATGATTAATTTGCGTATAATTAGTATGGATGCAAGTTATCCAAAAATTATTATCAGTTAGTTACATCTGACTAAAATATTGAAAAATTGATTCAAATTTTGTATTTTTAATATTATAATTAGGTTGAAGTTAAATTAATAAATATATTATATAATACAAATTAGAAGGTAGATCATTTACTATAATTATCTAAAAAAAAAAAAAAAAAAAGAGCTGATACTCCTGCCGCATGGGATATAGGTGAGCAAATCATAGTGTTTAATTTTAATTAAAATTTAAATGCAATGATAAACCATTACATTCTAAAACCGATTCTGAGGAAAGTTCAGTCAAATAATGTAAGAATTGATTAAACATTTATCAGACATATAGGAACCATATAGGTACACATATAGTACATAAATGAACAACCTATTTATTTACAATTTTCAAGTCTCTAACTTCAATATTGCTCTAGTTATCGTTAAAATTTCAGTTTTTGTGAAAAATGCCGTTTTTTCATCATTTTTTCTACCGCATAGGATCAATTTTTTAAAATTCGAAAAATTACCTAAATAAAGTACCAACTACATTCAATTTTCTACCAAAAACTTATACTATTCGTATTAAAATGATTATTCTAAGCAATAAAAAAAAATATGATCATAATATGTACCTATATTATTATAAATTATAATTTAACAAAAAATGTATTTTATATTATATTTATTATTTAATCAAACTATGTTACACTTTATGTCCAAGACCATTTAGAACTTTTGATGCAAAATAACTTATATTATAGTTTCTTATCAAAATTTGTTTGGGATGCAAGTAATATGCAGTCTACTATCAAATTAGTTTGTATGTTTATCATACTAAATAGTTATTGATATATTGCTTACAACATCATTGCAAATTTAGTCAAATATAAGTCATAATCATAAATTCATAACAATAAATTATAATATAGTACTTATTTGTTAAAAAAAAAAAAAAAAAACACTTGAATGTTCAGTAAATAAATAATTATTACTAATTATACTTTATTCTTTATTTACTAAGTTTATTTAACTAAAATGTGTAGGTTATTCAAAGTTAATAAGAAGAAGTACAATTAAATTAATAATTGTATAGATAAATAGTTTTAAGTGCCTATTGCTATTTAATATTTTCAAATATTTTTATTTAAATGCAGTAATAATTAATTTGAAAAAAAAAACTGATACTCCTGCCACAGGGATATAGGTGTGCATATCATAGTATTTAATTATAATTATAATTTAAATGCAATGTGCCAATGTTAAACCATTGCATTCAAAAAACGATTCTGAGCGAAGTTCAGTCAGATAATGTAGGTATTGATTAATATATTCCCAGTTTTTCGTCATTTTTTCATCGTTTTTTCTAACGCATAGGACCAATTTTGAAAAATTCGAAAAATGATCTAGATAAAGTACCAAGACCATCCACTTTCCTACCAGAAACATATGCTATTCGTGAAAATCGGACCATTATTTCGGGTAGTACAAGTGTCTTCAGTCATAAAAACAAAAAAATATAAATATTAATTTTAAACAGCTATAAAAAAACATGTTACCATGGATTTTTTTAATATTTTAATATGATGATTCAGACATAGTAAGAAAAAAAAAACGCAAAAAAAAAAAAAAACGGCGGTCACCCATCCAGCTATCGATGCCTGACTACGGTGCTCAACACTGAGATAACGTTCGAGAATATTTCGCCGACTACACCACACGCGTCTCCCATAGAGCCACGTTTTTGTGAATGCCAATTTTTCGTCATTTTTTTCATAATATTTTCGTTTAAACTAAAAATATCAACTTAAAACAGCTATAAAAAAAAATTGAGACTAGGGATTTTTCTAATATTTTGAATTAATGTTAAGTAATATGTAAATATACTTCAGTAAAATTTTCAGACCTTAATATTAAATATTGCTAATTTTATCAAACCACAGATTAAGTGACACTTAATCTGTGATCAAACATTATATACAAAAAAACGAGAATTTTACGAAATATTCAAAGTCCTATATTTTGTAGAAAAATGAACGTAACGGTTCCAAAATTTTATCACATATACATAGTACCAGTGGCGCAACCAAGGGGGTGGACTTAGGGTCCGGACCCCCCCCATGGGCCGTATAATGTATGGTTTAAATAAATATTTTTTATAGATACTATAACAGTAAATAATATATTATTTTCCATGATTAGAATTTTTTATCATATTTTCTAAATATTTATCATTTGCGGAACTAGGAAATGCTCTATGCAATTAACAATTTCTATGGTTGGACCCCCCCTTGGACAAATCCTGGTTGCGCCACTGCATAGTACCCATATGAACACCCAAAAAAATTCAGGTCTCTAACTACAAAATTGCCCGAGTTATCGTGAAATATTGAAATCGAATTCGTCGAAATTTGAAAAATGCCGTTTTTTCATTTTTTGGTCGTTTTTTCTACCGCATAGGGTCAATTTTGAGAAAATCGAAAAATGACCTAAATAAAGTACTAACTACATCCACTTTGCTACCGGAAACATATGCTATTCGTGATAATCGGAGCATTATTACGGGTAGTAAATGTGTCTTCATACTTAAAAAAAAAAAGACACACATCATTGTAAAATATTTGAATTAGAATACCTATATAAGTATAAACATTTTTTATAATTATTAATTTAAAAATCTTTTAAATTTAACTATAACAATTAAATGAATTTATCAGAACACACCTATTATTGATTCATTAAAAAAAAAATAGATAAAAATATTTTGAAATTTAATGATGAAACCATTTTAGGTACAAATATCATGTAAAATAAATATGGAATATAACTGATAATTAAAAAAACAATTAGTAAAATTTGATATGTCATAATTTGATGCTATGCAAATCAGTAAATTAAATACAAAGAATACATTATAATTATAAATACAAAATTGTTTAAAATTTTTATATGTTGAAAAATGAATTTTATTTTTATTTTATGAAGACAATTTACAATTATAAGTACATATTTTTCCTTGAAATATTAAATTTTAGTTACTAAAATTAATATAATTTAGCCACTTAGGTATTTAATAATTTAAATTTAAATATCAAAAATATTCAATTGGTTTCATTAATTTCATTCTCTTTTAGTTTTTACCTTTCAAAAACTAAGGAAGTTATTTTATTATGTTTTTTTCTATTAAAATGTATTATTAAAAATAGTAGGTACATTTATTAAAAAGTCATAGTTAATAAATTATGATAAATTTTAAAATAATGTATAATATACAGTTACATTATTTAGCTAAATTGATTATAATGGGTGATATATATTTAATAAATGTTCATAAAAGATAAATAATTGAATACTTGTGACCTTGAATATTTATAAAATTAGTTTAATGCTAATCTAATTTTATTAACACTTAATGAGATTGGCAGATTATACTTAAGTAATAATTACTACCATTATACTATTAGTGTAATATTAAAAGTGACAATATCTAATTTTAAATGACCTTTCAAAGTAAAAGTATTTGAAATAATACTAAAATTAAAATTAACGTTATAATTATAAAACAAAAATATTAAGGTGTAAGAGATTTTTAATATTATATAAATAATTTACTGTTTATAATAATTAATAATTATATTATATACCTATTACCTATTATTTATGTTTATTTTTAATTACAATATATTATTATTTCCTTTTTTTTTTTAAATTTTAAAATAAAAGTTAAATGTGAAAAAGCAAGGGAAGAGATATTGATGTGGAAAAGGTACAAGTTTAAAGAGGATAGTATTAAATTTTCATTAACATTTGAATACAATGATCCTCCTTTCCTCATTGAGCTCATCATAATATTTTTAATGGCTTGGCCGCCATCGACGACGCCAGCCTTGCGTCTTCTGCCGTTTTTCCCGGATTTTGTCCAGATCTACCTAAGCACCGGGGGGTCGATCGGTCCCCCGGTGGTGAATTTGTCTGGAACTGCTTATTCGTCCAACCCAAAAGTTAAGAAAAATAATACCTATAAATTAAGAATATGCATTAAGTCAATGTCATTAATAAATACAAATATAATATATTTTATTTTATTTTACCTATGTGTATTTTATTTCATGAAAACTTAACATTTTTATTTATATTATTAATTATAAATGGTAAAATATTGTTTTATACAAAATTAAAAATACAAGATAATGTTATGTCTAAATTATATACATAAATAGCTATTACCTATAATAATAAAATATTATTAAATTGATAAACTAGTAAGTATTTATTTATTTTTAGCCATTCAATTTTTATGATGATATACATATGAATCATGGTTCAGATGTCACAAATGCATCTTCTCATAGTTCAGAATGTGAAGATGATAGGCGACTAAAACCAGAGGTATAGTTAAAATTTATTTACTAGTACTATTTTAATACCTAAGTAATTATTTTTAATATTATTATTATTTTATCTAAAGTTCATATGAAGAAGTTAAATATTTCTGAAAATTTCATACTTATTATAAAGTATAATATTATGTAATGAATAATAAGTATTCCGTATATAGTATATTTTTGAATTTCCTAACATTGATATGCATATTTATAATTTATTTTATTGAAATTTCAATTTTAAACACCAATAAAAAAAAAAATTGAATCTTGGGATATTTCTAATATATTGATATCATGTTACGTAATATGTCAGTATACTTAAGTAAAATTATCAGAACATAAAACCCAAAATTTCCAATTTTATCAAATATATACATAAAAATGATAATTTTACGAAATATTCAAAGTCTTATATTTTGTAGAAAAATTAAAGTAATAGTTCCAAAATTTTATCACATATACATAGTACCTATATGAACTCCCAAAAATATTTTCAAGCCTCTAACTTCAAAATTGCCCGAGTTATCGTGAAATATTGAAATCTAATTCGTCGAAATTTGAAAAATGCCGTTTTTTCGTCATTTTTTTGGTCGTTTTTTCTACCGCTTAGGGTCAATTTTGAGAAAATCGAAAAATGACCTAAATAAAGTACCAATTACATCCACTTTGATGAAAAATTCAAAATGATTACCTATTTAAATAAATACTTTTAAAATACGTGCTTATAAAAATTATAACCCCCACCCTCGAAAAAATTTCTAGGCAGCCCCTGCCTGTTAATTATAAGTATTTATATCTAGCCAAGTAGCTTGTAGTACCTAGCCTTGTAAGAAAATTTTAAATATTTAAATTTTACAAAAGTCTCAGAGGCTAATGAAGTATTGACTATTAATGGTGACGGAAGGATATAATATTATAATGTTATATACTTGTATAGTTGTATTTAAAAATTTTAACTATTTTAAAGTAATGATTAATCAATTATCTTCATAAAAAACCCATTCTAAATGAAACTCAGTTATTCTTAATGATCGGATATACTTATAATAAAATAATATAATTTTTATTTGCACAGAGAAATTTTGTATATTTTTAATTTATTTTCCAATAATCTCTTGAAATTGTTAAATTTTGTTATTTTATATTTTAAATATAAATTTCATTTTAATTTAATTTAAATTATTATTTTATTTTAGATGTGGAAGGCCCTCATTGCAATGGGCTATCTTTTTACTGTAACATGGATCACAGCATTTGTTATGGTGATTGTTCATGACCGTGTACCTGATATGAAAAAATATCCACCGTTGCCAGATATATTCTTAGATAATGTACCTTACATTCCTTGGGCATTTCATATGTGTGAATTGACTGGCACCGTATTATGTTTTGTGTGGCTCACAGTACTGGTCTTCCATAAACATCGTTTTATTTTATTACGACGATTTTTTGCACTTTCGGGTACAGTCTTCCTTTTACGGTGTATCACAATGATTATAACTTCCTTATCTGTACCTGGCATACATTTAGAATGTACACCTAGAAAAAAACCAGCATTTTTAGATGGTAAATCAAATTTAGTGCAATGTATTTTTATTTATATATTTTATTTTACTTATTATATTATAGATGGAAATTTTCTGGGAGATATGGTATACAAAATGCAGCAAGCATATATAATATGGAGAGGAGCTGGTATGTCAATACAAGGAGTTCGCACTTGTGGTGATTATATGTTTAGTGGACATACTGTTGCACTAACTATGTTAAATTTTTTCATCACTGAATGTAAATAAATATATATATAATATATTATAAATGTTGAAAAATTATTTATTTTATATTTATTTTATATTTCACAGATACTCCACGTGACATATATTTATTGCATACTTTTAGCTGGCTCTTGAATATGTTTGGTATATTTTTTATATTGTCTGGTCACGAACATTACTCCATTGACGTATTCATAGCTTTTTACATTACGTCTAGACTTTTCCTGTACTACCATACATTAGCTAATAACCAAGCATTAAACAATAATGTTGATTCTTGTCGTACACGAATTTGGTTTCCATTGTTCAGTTTCTTTGAATCTTCATGTAACTGCATGGTACCAAATGAATATGAATCGTTGACTGAAATTGCAGAAAATCTTGCATGCTCAACATATAATAATTATTTAGTCATTAAATCTGTTCTTAAAACTCAAATTTTATTATTGCGAGCGTTACCATCGAATCAAACAGCACAAATTGGTTCAACTTCCTTAATTGGCACAAATGCAATTGGAACAAGAGCTTCTGCAGTGCTAATTAAAAAAAAAAGATAAATATACCATAATGTAAATGTGTACGCACAATATCATCTCAATATGGAAAATTAATACTAATTTGTTGGATCAATGCACAGAGTATATACAACATTTGTACTGATTTTTATTCTATTAAATATTTAATTATTCAAACATATTATTTAATAACATAAATAAAACATGTTTGGAAAATTATTAACCAATGACCTTATATAATTATATTTTGGTTTTTACTTTTAACTATATATTATCATAATGACAACTTATAATTAAAATAACTTCTTGATTTATTCCTTAGTAATATTATTACATTTTTCATAATTCTATACATGATATTCCTACTACTTCATTAATGTTATTGTTAATTTTATATTCCTATAGGAAATAATTTCCTAATTAGTAATTATTTTATTTTATTTAATTAAAAGTTTGTTGATCTTCCTATAAATATAAAAATATTTTATTTTCCTAGTCGTAACATTAATATATTTGATTGTAAAATACTAAAATATTCAGTTGTATTTAAATTGTAGACATTACAGATGTATTAGGAGTAAATAAAAACTAAAAAAATGTTTTTCTGTTAATATACATTTTTTTTCTTAAATATTATTATTATTGTTATATAAAATTTGTAATTTGAAATATAATTTATTTTCAGTACATTGTTTATTTGTATACATATATATATATATATAAATATTTATTAATTTATTTTTAAAATATATTGTTATTTTTATAGCTAAGATCATATCATTATTTTATGAATATAAATTGCACTAAATTTTCTTGCCTCTTGTAGTATATAAAAATTGAAAATTGCACTTAAGAAAATACGTTATCATTGATTTATATAAATATTGAGAAAAAAATTACATTATTTATACATTTAAATTTATATTTTTATTAAAATATATAATACATATAAAAATTGATGGATATTTCTTATTACAATTATTAATCTTAAATAGTAAGTAAGTAAAACTATAACTATAGGACAGGCGCGGATACAAGGGGGGGCGAAGGTGGCGCCCCTCCCAAATGAAATAAAAATATAAGATATGTATTTATAATATAAATGAAAATTGGTGAAACCATGCTACAATATTGCAATCTTACAATTTAATACAATTTCGAACGATAATTTGCATTATTAGTAATAGGTTTATATAAGATTAATGTTCACTTGTAAAAACTCCATTTTAAAAATGAACCTTTTCAAAAGTCCCCTCGGCTGGGTTAATTTATACATGTAGGTAGGCCAATGGCATAGTCAGTAGGGTATTATTTTGGGTGTTAAAACACCCCTTTATCGTATTTATGTCAAAAATGTATTATAAAATGGTAGGTGCTATATAGATACTTAAATTAAATTTATTTATTTTAAAAAATGACAATATGATAATATGTAGGAAGTGTAAATAAATACCTAATGCTAGTATGCTACGGCTACCCTACAAGTTATATTTAAATATAATGTTAAAATATCCCTAAAAATAATCATGGGTACTCGTCTGTATGGAATATGGATGTATGTAGGGTAGGTAGATTCTTATAATTTATTTAAATATTATTTATATACAGTTGTTTTTTTCTTCCTCTTTCTTTTCTTTTTATAATCTATAATTGTTAAGCTAAAATGTATTATAAGTACCTATGAAGCTTTAAATAATAATAAAAAATCACAAATTATCTAAAGTTCTTAGGAATTTTATAAAGAATACCCATAGGCGCAACTAGGGGGCGCAAGAGGGTCTTTAGCACCCCTGAGTTAATATTTAGCACCCCTTGTTTTCTTTAGGTCTTATTATAATAATTACAGTAAAATACTGTCAATTTTAAGTTTTAAAGTTTTATTTAGAACTATTTTGTTCAAATGTCTTATAATATTGTAATCTATGAATATAATAAATTGATAATACTGCATGAAACTTAGAAAAAAAAAAAAAATTGTAAATGTCTACTTAGGTATTAGGATAATAAAATATGTTTAATTAGAATTGTAATAGTGATTCATAAAGACATAAATAATTGGGAAATAGCACTTGATGGTGTGGGGGCACGGTTTATTTTTTGTTAGGTACATAATTTTAGCACCTCCAATATTTAGGCTCTAGTTGCGCCTATGAGAATACCTAGAAGTTTAAGACCGGTGTTTATTTGATAATTTTACCAATAAGGCAATTTAATTTACGATGTCTCTATTTTAAAGTTTAAAAACCTGATAATACTGTAGAAGGGATACAAAAAAAAGAGTATTGTATAAAGAGTATAGTATTGAATTTTTATTAAAATTTGAATGTAATTATTATGTATTTTTAACTGTATCTTATTTTATTTCATTTCAAGAATCATAATAATTACAAAAATGTATATCTATACATGATGTGTCTTACATAATTACATGCAATACAAAATACAATATAACATATATGAAAATACCTAAACTACGAAACTTATCACAATACGTAACACGTCTTCCCCCTAAATCTAATTTTACAAATTTAAACGTTGCCTTGGCCTTAACGTCACTCTTGTATCTACGTAAAGCTTCATTAGGAGCAACGATACAATTTTCTGTGGTTTTTTGGACAACCGAACGGAAATTCCTGAAAAGGATCTTTTAGCGCTTATTCTTTAGTTGTTAATGTCTCTTCTCTGGTATCTTCTAGTAGGTACTTCATTAGGTAGTTGTTGTAATTTCATTGAAAAATGGTCTAGTTCTATATTCCACGTTAACCTTGAGGATATGTGAGAATCCACCTGCCTCACTTGGTCAATATGACGCTGCCATAGTTGGCCATTCACCAAAACTGTAATATTTCTAGGGTACATCGATACTAACCACTGAGCCAAACACCCATTTTTTGTTTGGAGCAGCATAATTCCTCACCGCTACTCAGGGCCGTATTTAAGATTTTGGCGACCGTGGGTAACAAAATTTTAGCGCCCCCCCCCCCCACTTTGGTTATAATTAAATACCTACTTAAATATTATAAATATATTATAATAGGTAAAAAATAACAAAAGACGAGCTGATACTCCTGCCGCATAGAATATGGGTGTGCAAATCGTAATGTTTAATTTTAATTTTAATTTGAATGCAATGATAAACCATTGCATTCGAAAAACGATTCTGAACAAAGTTCAGTCAAATAATGTAGGAATTGATTAAACATTTATCACATAATATATAGGATCATATAGGTACGCACATGACTTATTTAGCCATGGGTACGCATATATAGTACATAAATGAACATTCTATAAAATTTTCAAATCTCTTACTTCAAAATTGCCCGAGTTATCGTGAAATATTGAAATCGAATTCGTCGAAATTGTATATACGTTATACGTATGGATTCAAGATTTTCGTTTAAATTAAAAATATCAAATTTAAACATCTATAAAAAAAAATTGAAATGAGGGATTTTACTAATATTTTTATATATTATATTATAATTATATGATGTTAAGTAATATGTAGGTACATACTATACGTATACCTATATACTTCAGTAAAATTTTCAGACCTTAATACCAAAAACTGCCAATTTTATCAATTATTATACCTATTAATTATTACATAAAAACGAGTATTTTACGAAATATTCAATGTGCTATATTTTGTAAAAATTAACGTAATGTTTCCAAAATTTTACCACTTATATGTAGTAGCTATTATGCGAATACTCAAAAAAATTTAAGTCTCAATCTTTAAAATTGCCTGAGTTATCGTGAAATATTGAAATTGAATTCGTTGAAATTTCAGTTTTCGTGAAAAATGCCGAAATCAAATAATGGCCTAAATAAAGTACCCCTAAAAAATAATTGTAAGTCAAATAAAGTACATCCACTTTTCAACCGAAAACATATGCTATTCATGAAAATCGGAGTATTATTTCAACTATTTCAAGTATGTAGTAAGTGTTTTCAGACATAAAAAAAAAACACACATTTCACATTTGTAAAATGTACCTAATATTTTCGCTTCGCTCAGAATCTAAAAGTATTTTGAGCGAAGTTCTGTGTTGTATGTGAAACACACACAAAATAAAATAATATAATAATTAATATAAATACATTTATTAATATTTAAATATATTTAAAAAAACACAAAAACAAATTACTAACATATAACGCAAATACAAATCAAACGGGAGGAGACTAAACACAAGACAGCGTCTTCGTGTGTCTCCTCCGTCTCCCCGTCATTTTTCAAAACCCTATATTTATATCATGTTAAAACTAGGACACCATAAAACTGATGTCATCACAAATTTTTAAATTTTAAATAACATTATTTATTTCTTAATCTAGGTCACATATACAAAAACCCTTACCTAGCATTAATAATGAAATAATTAAAAATTAATACCTAATCTAAAAATTGTTTATATTATTATACTAATACTACATCTGTCAGTGTCAGATATAGTCATTTAGGTGACAAGGTATTTTATGAGCATTTATATAGAACTTAGAGACCTTAAAATTGTATAGGGTGTAGAGTGTTCATTTATGTACTACCTATATTTTATGGTAAAATTTTGCGTTTTTAATATTTCATAAAAAATGTCAATATTTTTATCAATTTCATATCAACCATATTATCCATGGTTTATCATTGCATTCAAGTTCTAATTTAAATTAAACACTATGATTTGCACACCTATATCCCATGCGGCAGGAGTATCAGCTCCTTTTTTTTAATTTTCTATATACGAGTACACCGCTATATACCCGTTTATGGCTCAATAATAGTACCTATACCTAAGTATTGAGCAAAAAATTATAAATAACTAATACCTAATTTAATCCTTACATCAAACCTCCCCTTTCCCTTTGCATAATCCTACGCCACTGTACCCAATACAATTTTCAAGTGTCTGAGTACAATATATTGCAAGTATATTGCCCGAGTTATTGGAGACTACTTATTAAAATTAATTTCTTCAAAATTTCAGTTTTCCTGAAATATGCCATATTTTCGATATTTTTTCCCTATCGCATAGGCTCAATATTTTAGATATTTTAAAAACGGCTTAAATAAAGATATAAAAATAAAGACACTCATCATTATATTCGCTTCGCTCAGAACTTAAAATTTGGTGAAATTTTTTCAATATTTGTGAAAAATCTTAGATTTTGTATTGGGTATACTGAAAGTGGTGAGTGGGTGGGTCTTAAAAATGTTTATTGCTACATCTTTCATGTAGAGTTTGCCACTGTCTGTAGGTATTATAAATTACAAAGATATACAGGTGGTATATATGAGTTAATTAATTATTAATTGTTTAGTCACAGTTAATTAAATTTATAGTATTAAATTTCCTTTAAATACAATCTAATTAATTTGAAAAGTTTTAGTTGTGGTCAATGGTGTATTTAAGATTTTGTCATGGTGGTGATTTGTATTGGAAAATATAAAATTGATTCAAAAGGCTACCTATAATTAGGTAAAAAAAAATTTTATTTGTCTAAAATATCATTTGAAAATAAGGCTAGGGGATTTATCACCCACATACCTTCCATATTTACATACCTAATTGAAAATATTAAATACCTATACAAGATTAAATAATTCCACTTTTAAATCTACTCGTTTTTCATATAATTTGGCCATGATCTTTTTTTATATCATTAAACAATTTTTAATTAATATTTGTTTCATGTTCAATAACAATAGTATGCTAATATTTTCATATTAAGTTTATGAAACTGACAAAATATTAACCAGCCAAATTTGCACAAATTTGCCAAATTTGTTTGTACAAACAAATGCTATAGTAATACACAAAAATCCCAAACAACAAGTAAATTGATTATCACAATTTATTCTGACAGTAATAGAGCATTATTTATTATGAATATAACGGGCTAAACTCTTTTAGTACAATTAATTATAATATGAATCTGAACCACAAAAGAAGCATGATTTAACTACAAGCCAAGTTTTCTTGATACAATTCATTTGGAATATTACCTCACATATCAGATTAAACTTGTATAAATGTGTTTTAAAGTATAGCATTAATCAATAAAAAGACACTGATATTTTTATAAACTTCATTAAACTTAGTTTAATAATTTATATTAAATTATATTTATCCTTTATATTTGAATAACAGTAAGTAATTAGGTACTTAAAGTATTCTATAAATAAAATTAGATAAACATAAAATAAAGTAATACAAAATTTAAATGACAAATTAAACTTTTAATGTTTAATTTTTTAACAATTTATTAAGATCAACAGTGTAATTCCTTTTGAATGAAGAAATAAATTTAAAACTAGACTGTGTTAGCACATTTTTTTTTTTTTTTTAATTAAAAAAATTAAGTACCAATAAAATATATGAAAAGCTATAGACATAATAAAGTATAGTATATTGAATAGCCTCAATTAAAAAAAAATAATTATAAATAATATTTAAAATAAATTATATTTGAGCAAATTAATTATTTTGGGTAAAGCACACCTAAGAAATGTTTTTAAATAATCAACCGGACGGACTGCTTTAGTGAGATTTAAATTTTTAACAAATTATATAAATGTATTTAAACATTTTATCGATTAAAAATTGTATAGACATATCTAAAAACTTTGTAGCTAGTATTATACACACACACACACACACATATATATATATATATATATTATAGGTTTACATTACATGTAGTGTAAATACATTTATATAATATAGCTGATCATTATAATCTAATAAGAGACCAACTGGCATTGTTCCTTATTCTATTGTGTGATTATGTCGAATATTATGTTGTGATTAAATTCAGGTGTTATGCCTTAGTGCACATATTGATACAAATGTATTAGGATGATGTAAATGCAATACAGGTACTACTGTAGCAACTATTCGGTATTCAGTTCTTAGAGTATTTAATGTAGCATTTATAAGTTGTCGACTTATAATTGGCTTTTGATCTTGTAATATTTTGTAAAATATTCGTAACGAGCAAATAGCATCAGTTGGTGTTGATGTTGGTTCTCCACGTAGCAGTCGTTTTAAAGAATAACGGAAAGCCTCTTCCAAACCAATAGCAGAAATAGGTTCTGTAGAAATATCTTGTGAATCAGTAATGGCTGATAATGAAGTGCATGATCCTAAAATAAAATAATTATATTAAAAAATATGTCTATAATTATTTAAGATTTAACTATTTTATTTTAATACCAGATGATATATATGTTACAATTGCAGCAACATTATTCTCATAATTCCAACGACGTCGTATTGATACCCTATAATTGTCAACACAACAACCAGTTTCTTCATCTATCATTAAAAATATATAATTAACATGTTTAATAAAAACTTTACAGATATGTAATTTATTTATTTACATTCAAATCTAGAATTATGTCTATGCGCCCACAAATGCCATTCTACAATAGCATTTTTTGGTAGCCGTGATATTACTACATAATCTACAATAGCATTATTTGTCCTTTTCTCCCATTCAGTTCTAGCAGCATGAATATATTTTGTATGGGTGACATAACATATGCCCTAAAAATAATTATTTTTGTTAAATTCATCATTTTTATTATGCATTCAGCATACTATAAGAATATAATTTACTTGAACAACATCTCTAAGTTGAGTATTAGGATCAACTGCTTTAATAATTCTACTAACATGACGCAATGAGAGACGACACTGCCTTCGAATACCACCTTCAACAATATTTAAAGTACCTGGTACTAGAGCAATTTGTCCAGCAACATAAATAATATCACCAACCTAATTAAACAGAATTATGTTGTATATTAATAATTACTATTATTAGGTTTAGTTTATTTTGAAATATTATAAGGTTCACAATATTATTATTGAAGTACATTTAATTTATTATATATTATATAATATATACAATAAAAACAATACAAATATAAATTATATACTCGCACATTTAATTTCATTTAATTTCACCATTGGAAATTTAATAAATCCAAAAAAAATATTACTTAAATAATTAAGTTAATAAAAATAACATATTTTTCTAACTCACTCGAATAGCTTGACTATATGGTCCAATATTAGCAGGTGCCCAATGTGATATACTTTGTACATGCATTATATGTTTGTTAACTAAAACAAGATTGGAATTTGAAGATGATTTAGATGGTGGTTTATAAGCAACAATATCCATAAGAATTGGTGTGCTTTTTGAAAGAGGAATTTCAACACAAACTCTCACAGGAGGACTAATTCTACACATTATTGATGCATACTGTGCATTCATATTTAGAAACTCTGCCATGTTTTGAACATACAAGGTAACAGCAACAACATCAGTTAGCTCTAAATTTCTTTCTTGTAACAAATCTAAAAATATACGAAAATTAAGGTAATTTTTCAGGTTTATACATGTACTTTAAAATTAAAATCTACACCTAAAAATAAAATAGATCCAAGTCCATTTTTTAAATTTTTTAGAGAATTAAAAAATAAAAATTGTTATGAATTAAGAATTTAATTTGTTACATTATCCTGAATAACATGTGGAAAAAACATAATTATTAATTCATTATAAATTATATAATTACCTCTTAATTTTTCAAGAGCAACTATAACAGGTGATTTATCATCGATCCAATACCCAGACAAAGAATTAATCCAAGTCCAACCATTTGGATATCCAATACAAGATACAGAATCAGTCTCTACAAATTCACCAATACCCACTTGACCATCAGTCTGATCAACAATGATACTATTATTGTCTGGAATATCATCATCAAAATTGTCACTATCAGTAACAGTCCCTAGATCAATTTCCAAATCGTCTAAGTCCATCAAATGAGCTAAAGGGCTACGTACAGGATAATGAGCCAAACGATCACGAAAACTTTGATTTTCATCAACATTCTTTAAAGATAAATTAATATATACATTAAAATTTTAATTAATACACCAATTTTATATCTTAAAAATTAAAATATACCAACCGGTTTTTTTAGTAAGCAAAATTTTTTAAAATTTATATATCCCACAGGAGCAATTGTGTCATTAGTATGCATCACAGTTTCAAACTCTTCACTGAAAAATATCAAATCAATAAATATAATAAAATATTTGTACAATAAATCACATATATATATATACATTATTTCATCAAATTTGTATAAATTAAATAATTAGATAAATAATATACAATTTTAGATTAATTAATGAAAAATATTATATATAAAAATAATTAGTTTTAAAAATGTAATAAATAATAATATTTTATTAATTTTTCTTAGTGTATTTTTAAATAGTAATTACAGTAATAATAGAATTAATTTATATAATATAATATTTTAACATATTTGTTTGAAAAATATGTATGCTAATGAAATTAGAATAAATATATATTGTTAATGTATAATATATTATATATTAACGACCCAGATCACAAAATTAATACAATTTTATTATCATATACATGTTTCAACAACTATGTTAAAAATTGTGTTAATTCTGTGATCGTGGTTTTCAATAAATAACTATAAAATAGTCAAGTTTACTTTAAATATATTATAATATAATTATATTTCTATCATTCAAAAGTATTATAATTATAATAAGTAACAAATAATTTTTATACTTTCTGCTTTATTAAACTAAATGTGTAAAAGTTAAGTACACTTAATTTTATTTTTAATTTATTAAATAAAAAATAAATAATTCTTAAATAAGAACTAAGATAAAATAATACTAAGTTTTTTCTAAAACTAAAATGTTGTCCACTATTACAACATTAATCACTGGAACATACATGATAATAAAATGTTGTATTTTTTATATGTTTGTGATCGAGTGTGTGGATTTATTTGTATACTTACATGATCACCGATTTGGTGAATAAAGGGCAGTCTAGAGTGAATGTTTCGTATTCTCCACCTTCGCCACATATATTTAAGCCATATTTTTCATTCTGGAAACCAACACAAAAGTCAAGGAGAAAACGGGATGAACCTCAATCTCAAATGTGTCAAATAAACATTTCACTCAATAAAATAAATATAACAATCAATCCCATAGTCATCTAATTCCATCCCGATGTAGTAACAGAAAATAACATACCCAATGTTAATTTAATTAAAATTTATATTAATTTCTTTTATCCAAAAGTTAAAAATTAAAAATGTCAAACATTGTATCACTTAGTAATTTATGAATTATCAAGCTACTAAATTCCTATAACTATACCTCATCTATTAATAAATAATAACACAACTTAAATAATGTGTAACAAACATAATTGTAATAAAATTAAAATGACCACTAAACAGACATACGAAGACTAACATTCGCTAAAAAATTTAACTTATAAAATGCATTTCTAAAAACTTCATATTTGAAGTCGCATGGTAATCATGCAATTTAAAATAGTAAATATTATATACTTATATATAAATATATATTGTATACTTTATATATAAATATATAATATACAACTAAATACAAATAAATATTAAATAATTAATATTTCTCTTTACCATTTTAACCAAATGAGGCATAAGCTTATCAATTCGCAACCCCAAATGTTTTGTTGGGTCTAATCCAAGTGCTGCTACTTTAATAACAATTGCTTCAATATTGCAATCAATCATTTCTTGTAATAGTTCTTTTTGATCACGGCGCCATAAATATGACAATGAACAAATACCTAATCTTGAACACCTAAGCATTAAATTATATTAAAACATTATTTTAAATATTTTAAAATTACAATAAATTATATTATATAAATCTTTTAACATACACATCTTCAACACGTAGCCGTTGATAATCAGAAAGTATAGCACCTACAGCTACAGCATCAAATTCAATCTGAATCTAAATTTATACAAACAATGAAATAATTTATAAATTTATTTACATATATTAATCATATGTACTTTAATATTATTAAGGAGATCAAATAAATCTTCAACTTCATCTTCCGGAGTATGAGTATAAATTTTTTCTAATTGTAATGCAACACCATTTGTTCGTTGTCGAAACAATGGAAGTCCCATGGCTTCTGCATATAATTCTATTGCTTGGTGGCCTACACTTTGGTACATGTAACTATCCAATTCATCTATAAAATATTCATTTATATAAATTAATATAGAATATAAGTACATAATTAATATAAAAATATTATTATATACCTTTGCTCTGAGGCTTTAAGTTAGCCAATGCAACAATATCATGTCCTGCTGCTATGCACTGCATCATGTTATAACAGCTGTCCTTACCGCCACTGATCAATGCAACTACTCTCATGTTAGAACCTTACAAAAAATAATTAAACATACATATATATATTATAGTTAACAGTTAATAATTATATTCACCTTTGATATTTGTTTATATATTATATTTTATAGGTCAGTTCAAATAGTCTGTATTCACAGCATCCAAGGAATAATGTATGGTATCATTTCGGTCAATTTTTTCTAGATAATTTTGCCAAATTAACGAACACTTGGTAAGAATCATAAATGTTGCATTAAAATTAATAAACAACCATACAAATCTGGCAGACAATTGTTATTTTCAAGTACATTTCCCTATTAATTGTTCTAAAAAAAATTTTTGGCTGGGCTGTTATCAATCACCGTAAACCCTGATTTTTATCAAGGTAGCAATGAGAAAAAGAATGTTATTTATTTGACATTTGGTTACCTTAATCAAAGTGATAAAAAAATGATAAAAAAAAAAAAAATTTATATAATCTGCTCATAGACATGGTTCACTGTTCATAATATTATTATATAAAATACGAAATACTATAAAATATAATTAGTTAGGTATATTATTATGTGCTTACTGCTTACTACTTATTGCTTCATTCTTACTCTAGAAGTTTAGACCACGATGTATGTAGATAAATAGATCTACATCGTACTCTAGACTTTGGAGTTTAGACATTTTAATTCTCTTTTTAATCACCCAAGTATCCTTGCTAAAATTCTTGCCTTCATAGTAAACCAGATAATTCACAAAAATATTAAAATGTTGTTTACTATAATCAAAAAAAATTAAGAAATAAAGTAAATACAGTAAATTTTTTAGAATGGCTTCTTCCCTTATATGTAGATCATATTATGACGCCCTTAGGACATTTAAATTAGAGGTATAAGTGACATTTTCGAAAAAATAGAGTTAAGCGTACAGCTGAACTACAAATTTTCCTTTTATTTTATTTTATTTTATTAGGAGAATTGTAAAAATTATACATTTATCTCAACCATTAATGTTGTCTTTAAAGAGAGAAAAAAATTACAATAGTAATAAAATAAATAATTTAACAGCATTTGAAAAAATTTTCCTCTTTATTTGGGGTAAAGAAATATTAGTATGATTTTCAATATATGCTGCGATCTAGTATTAAATCACTTGCATCCTAATTAAAATAATACAAAACTTTGTATGGTGATTTAGGAGACAATGTGAACTAACACTTTAAGGATCAACAAAAAATAAAAAAGAGCTGATAATCCTGCAGCAAGGATATAGGTGTGCAAATCATAGTGTTTAATTTTAATTATAATTTTAATGCAATATTTTGCATGGGAACCAGAAGCATTGGAATCATATGCGGTACTAGACACTCATGGCAGGGAGGGGCAAAAACAATTTTAACTGTATAAATTACTATATTAGTCAAAATTTTTAGGCTAGTAATATACCTACTACTAAAAAGCAAGGAAAGTGATACAGGTATAAAGAAAATGGTGTTGAATTTTGATTACAATTTGAATGCAATTACATTCGTGAAAACGATTTTGAGTGAAGTATTCATATATGATATTCATCAATATAATATTATGTACCAATTAAAATTTTTATTTAACATTATTGTAAAATATTGTAATATAATAACAAAAATCCATATAAATACTCTAAATATTGATTTTACTGAAATTTCAACTTTAAACACCTATAAAAAAAAATTGAGATTTGCCTAATATTTTGGAATTTGGAAATACTTTAAGATGTATATCAGTATCAGTATGCTTCAGTATGCTAAAACTTTAAAAATTTTTCTAAAATTTTTGGGTTTTCTTTAATTTTTATTTTAAAAGTACCTATTGAGAAATAATAAGAAGAATAGGTATTTGTATGGATTTTAAGATTTTCGTTTTAACTAAAAATGTCAACTTTAAACCGCTATAAAAAAAAAAAATTGAGACTTGGGATTTTTCTAATATTTTGGTATGATGTTAAGTTATATGTAACTATACTTCAGTAAAATTTTCATACCTTAATGCTAAAAAAGGCCAATTTTATTAAACATTATATACATAAAAACGAGAATTTTTCAAGTCTCTAACTTCAAAATTGCCTGAGTTATCGTGAAATAATGAAAATTCGAAATTTCAGTTTTCGTGAAAAATGCCGTTTTTTCGTCATTTTTTGATCGTTTTTTTTGTCGCATAAGGTCAATTTTGAGTAATTCACCTAAATGCTATGAGGATTGAGTATTGAGTTTAGTGCGTAATTGCTATGATCTATGAAGTATAGTATGAATATTTGGGTATTGGATTGTAAATTAAAGTGTAATTGTAATATTAATTACCAGGATCAGGGCAGTTCTGTAAATTTTTCATTTGCAAAAAAATCGAATAAAAACCCAACCTAAATTTCTAGAAAATGGTAGACTTTTCCTTTCCTAACCATGTTATCATAAAAATATGGAATATTCATGCCGTGATATGATACGTTTTACATGATTGTTTACATAAACTGTTATATATTTTAAAGTTTAAACGGAGAATCATGATGTATAGAATTGTATAATATTAAATATTAATCTATGATTGTAACTTGTATTCAAGTTTCATAGTTTGACTTTGTTTGTATTGTTAATTATTATTTATTATTAGGTACATTGTACGTATTATAATATTAATTATATTATCATAGATCATAAAAAGCAAGTGTATAAATCATAGACCTATCAACTAGTTATTATTTAATAGAATTATGGTTTAAATAAATTATTATTTATCTTATTTTTATATTCGTCCATTTCAAATTTGTATGTTTTTACAGTCAAGTTATGAATTAATAACTCGCACTTGGGTTTGAACTTCTTACAACGTTTAACCACACTTCAACGAATAAGTATATTATAAACAAGTAAGTATTGTATATTGATTTAACTGAGGATTTTGAAAAACAAAAAATGAGTTTTATTTTTATAAGATTTTTTGTGAATATATTATATACTAATAAATGAGTTTTATGTCTAGAATCCATAATTATTTCAATTTATAATTTATAGGTATACTTTATACATATAATTTATAGTCTCTACATTTTTTTTCTTTTTGATATGATATGTAATCAATAATCATATATTATATTACATAAGTAATTAAGACAAAACCATTGAAATTCAATAATGAACCGATTATATTTATAAATAATACTTTATAATGTAGATATCTTTAATTAAAGAGTTTACTTTTAATTATTAGAACGTTAATGTAGATTATAGATACATTACCAAAATTTTTGATTTCTTTTAGATTGTAATAAAAATATGCAGCTGTTAGGCTATAAATTGTATTAATTTGTAGCCATTAGTCTATAAATTATAAATTTTTAATCATTTTAATTTTAAAAATAATGATTTATTAATTTAACTATTATTTTAAATGTAATTTATTGACTAATTTAAAAGTAATTATATTTTATTGTAAATAAATTTAAATAGTTTTAACTGTCATATAAATAATTTTGTAAACTTGATAAAAATTGTATTTTATAAATCCACTGTAGTTGTAGTCTATACTTAATAAAATATTTTATCATATTCAATTTTTTAGAATGGAATCAGGTAGTATTGAAAGCATTGATGAAAATATACAAAATTCATCATTAAATCAAGTTAAAAAACGAAAAAAACAATTATATGCAGATTTAAGAAAACAAATGGAATTTTATTTAAGTGATGCTAACTTAAGAAAAGATAGATATTTTGGTAATCTAATGCAAACTGCTAAGTGTAAGTATATTTTATTAAATGAGTAATACTTTCCTGTTTTTCCAAACTATCATCATCTTGACTATAATTCCAATGCTTTATTAAACACATTGAAGGTCTTTACAGTTTATGGAGTAAAGCAATGATGACAAGTAGTATAATTTTAAATGTCAACCATGTGCTACATAATAAGCCTATTTAAAAACATAAAAAAACAGTAATATTATATTATTGTCTAAATTTGGTAGTTTGGGAAAACAGGATAATTTTGAAATATAATAATTATTATTGACATTGATATTAGAAAATGTAATTTAAAATATAATCATTTAGTTTCATAGATAGGTGTCTTTTGCCTTTATTATGGTATTAATAAATAATAACAATGACCTCTTAATTTTATATAATATTAATGATATATTTTTTTATTCTTTAAATATATATTCCACATTATAATATTATCCAGAATGTTAATAAAATTATATTTTAATTAATATGTAAAACATAATTATTAAATGTTTTATTTTTGTATATATTGTGGTTTGAATAAAATATATTATTTATTGCTGTAGAGTCATAATAGTTATTAAATTTTCTATAAATTAGGTACACATAATATATTAAATTTATTCATAAATTAATAATTAACAACTTACCCTTAATATTAAATAAGTATTTTATTTTACAAATATAAGTTATTTTATTTACAGGTATAAGTGTAGAAACATTTTTGAATTGTAATAAAATTAAAAACTTAACTACAAATCCTGATGATATAGTTAAATCTATAAAAAGCTCTGATACTCTAGCTATTAGCGACTGTAAATCTAAAATTTATAGAATAAAGCCTATTGAAGAAAAACAACCAGAGGATATTGAACGCTGTACAGTATATGTAGTAAGTTATATTAATTAGTTTTACCCAATTTAAAATAGTTTATAATTAACACAATTAATTTTTATAGGAACAACTGCCTCTTAAAGCAGATCATGATTGGGTTAAATCAATATTTGAAAAATATGGAAATGTTGCATATGTTTCATTGCCTAAATTCAAGAGTGGAACTATTAAAAGATTTGCATTTGTTGAATTTGAAAATGAAGAATCTGCAATCAGAGTTATTGAAGTATAATTAAACTTGTTAAAATAACTTATTATTCAAGCTTATCTCTATTTTAATAACATTATATTTATAATAAACCACTTTATAAATTGTTATAAGCAAAATTAATTATTTCTATAAAATTAAAAAAAATTAAAAAATTTCAATAATAGTTATTTAAATTTTTACAATTAACAGGGAGAAAAATTCATGAAATTTATATATTAGTGATGTTAGGTTATTATTTAGGTTGATTTTTAAAGTCGAACCGAACACGAACGATCAATTTTAAAATTTTAATGAACTCGAACCAAACCAAACTAAATAAAAATTGCATCTGAACAAACATTTAAAGTTAAATAAACTTAACTAATTTTTGTTAAGTAAACTTACTGGTTAATAACTTTATAGTAGTAAACCTGGTACATTATATTTTTTAAAAAAAATTCAATTTAATGATTCAGTATTTTTATAAGTATTAAAAGTTTAAAAGTTAATTTATTTTTATAATAAACCTTGTAACAGGATTTCAAAAAAATGGAAGGTTCAATTTTCGAACCAAACTATTAGGTATTTGGTTCGGTTCAAATATTATCAAATTTGAACTTAATTTTTGAACCGAACTGAACACCTAAAGTTCGGTTTGGTTTAGCGTTCAACAATCGAACAGTTCGTCACATCACTACTATATATACATATAATATTTGTAATTATAATAAAATATTTTTACTAATGTCAGGTTACACTAAATATTTACCAAACCAAAGGAAAATTATTTTAACAGTGTGTAAAATACATTAATATTTATTTATTTTACACAAATTTAAAATAATTTATATCCCATTAAATATTTTATATACAGTTTATTAATAATTATTTATATCATAAATTTATGTAAATTTATAGTTATTAAAAATATTAGCATATACAAAACAAAAGGTACAATTATAATAAATATGATAAAGAAATTAATAAATTATAGGATAATTACAATCAAAACTAATACTATGACTATGATTATAGCTAGGAGTTTATATATAGCTATAGGGTAAACTTGATAATTTATTGAAGTATCTGCTAACAGTTTTAACTTTAGATCCTCTATCCATTTCACTTCATTTTCATTCACCTCCGTTTTATGTAGTTTATCCAGACCTCCATCAAAGTATATGTGTGAACATCTTTTGACAATATGGCATATTGTTTGATGCATTCCGCTTCACAGAGAGAGATTCTGGTTTTCCCCATTATAAAATTAGGTTGTATTAAGTAGACTTTCCTTGTTCTATTCTTATTCACTAATTATTCTTGGGCAATTAAACTGTTTAGATCATTATATTTACCTGTAAACAATTTAAATATTTTACTAATTATCAAATTAATAATATTAAAAATTTAACTTTAACACAAAATAGATTTTTTATAAATATATAAAACATTTTGCATGCACATACAATTTTTATGTAATGAGTAAAATAAAATCATACAGAAAATGATAAATATAATGCATTTGTATATTATATTAATATATAAATTTGATTAAAAGCAACATTAAGAATTTTTTGGTCATATAAATAATCAATTAAAAATATTTTTAGAATTATAAAAAATTACATGAAGAATCTAAAATTCTTCCTGAAGAATTGCAAAGTATAATTACTTTTAAAGAAGATGATAAAGTTGATAATGAAGACAAGCATAATAATGTAGCTGAAAGTACGGATATTAATAATTTAGTAAAAAAAAGAAAACTTTCTATAAGTTCTGATGGTGTAGCAGAAAAAAAAGTAAAAAAAGAAATTTTAAAAGTAAACTCTACTGATGTTAAAAAGAATATAAAAGACAAGCATAATAGTAATATAGAAAATGGACAAAATAATTTTATTCTTAAGACTAGTGATAATGAAAAAAATGAAAAAAATACTTTAATTAAAAATTTGGATTCCCATATAAAAAAATCAGAAAGCATAAGTAATGATAAAAATGAAACTATCATTGTGTCAGACAATGTTGACTCGAATATAAAGAAAAAAAGAAAACGTAATAAAGGGAAAAAAGTAAAACTTGATACTACCATAAACGTACCTGGATTAAGAATAATGTCGAAGTAAATATTTATATTTATATTTTATCATTTACATTAATATATATAATAATTCTATATTTATTTTTTCTAGAACAGAATGGAAAAAATTAAGAAATCAATTTTTAAATATGCAAAGACAAAAAATGTCTCTATTAAAAGCTCAGTTGCGTCGCCCTAATTATATTATTAATTCAAATTCTAAAGATATAGATGAACAAAATAAAAATATAACATTAAAGAAAAATAAACCTGAAGATATTCGCGTTAAGTATGAACCTGGTGTTATATTGAAAATTTCATTTACAAATCCAATTGAATCCGATGAAATATTCAAAGTACAATATTTTTATTAATATTAATATGATTATAGTATATTAGTTGTATGTGTTACATTCAATTAATGATATTAATCTTATAATTAAGAAAATGTTAATTTCATGAAATGTATCTATATTGTAAAAATAATAATTTATTATAATAATATTAATAAATTATATTCCCAATTTTTTTATCTTTCTAAAATGGATAAATCTGATTTTGTTCACTTAGTGAAATTTATATCTTTTATACTTAAATTTTAGATTTTGAGCAAAGCAAAAAATGTATAGGTTTTACAATGTGTGTTGTGTGTATGTTTTTTTTATATGTATGTAGAGAATTTTTGGACCAGAAATAATGCTCTAATTTTCATGAATACCATGTTTCTTGTAGAGAAGTGGATGTAGTTGGTACTTTATTTAGTTCATTGTTTTGAATTAACCAAAATTGACAATGTGATGGGAAAAACAACCAAAATAATATGATAAAACAGTATTTTTTACAGCAGTGGTCTTCAACCTTTTTGGACTCGCGACCCACATTTTTAGGCTTACATTTTTTGCGACCCACGTAAGCTTTATAAAAAATCGAAAATTGCTTAATGCTTAGCAATAGTGCTATTAAAACTGAATAAATAAAAATTACATTTCAATAGGTAGAATATTATTATTAATTGAAAATGTATAGAATTCATATGAAAATAATAAAATATGATACAAAATTATAATATTATAGAATATAAAATATAGAATATAGAATAACAATAAATTATAAAATATTGTTGATACATAATACACAACATACACTACTATTTTTAAACTGTATTTTCATTTATTAATTTTCTAAATTTAATTATTAAAAAATTATTTTTTTACCTTTTATAATTTTAAAAATTTTATTTTTATTTTAATAAGAAGACTTATCGCGGCCTAATTTTAAAGCTTACGCGACCCACCGGTTGAAGACCACTGTTTTACAGTAATTGAAACTTTTACTAAATCAATTATAATATTTCACGATAACTCAGGAAATTTTTAACTTAAGAGACTTGAAATTTTTTGGGGCATTCACATAGGTACTAAATATACGTGATTTTAACCAGTATGTTAATTTTTCTAAGGTCTGAAAATTTTATTTATCTTTTTTTAATTTTATTTATACCTATTGGTTAACGTAGTTCCAAAATATTAAAAAAATCTCAAGTATAAATTTTTTTTTATAGAAGTTTAAAGTTGAAATTATAAATAATTAAATATTATAACATTTAATTTTATTAACATTGAAAACAACCTAACTCAAGTTCATTGTTCATAAATATAAAATATGCATGCAATGCTCAAAAAACGTAAATTGATAAAAATACCAAAAATAATATAATCAATATAATACTTCAATTAAATTAAGTGTATATTTATATTACATATTCTACCACTTTACGAAAAGATAAAATATTTGTCTATAAAATGTAATAAATCACCATTATTTTTACTGATATAGATATTTATAACTTGAATATATCCACTTCATAAAATTTCATTAAGTGGATATTACATACATATTAACATATTCGTAATTTAAAATCATAAAGCTTAAATATAATATTATGTAAACAAATAAGCAATTTTTATATTTTGTTTAAGGCTGAAGCAAAATCAGACTCTAATATAAAATTTGTTGATGTTGTAAACAATTATAAAGCTTATGTGCGGTGCGATAGTCAAGAATCGGCCAAAAAAATATTAGAAGAAAATCGATGGCCAGAAACCAGTCAATTAGAAGGTAAATTTTGTTTTTATTTAAATCAATTTATATATTTATAATTTATTGTATTAATAAATTAGGTGAAGAAGAAAAACTTTATTGGGAAAAAATCCTACATGATAGAGAAATGAAATGTACTAAACAAAAAGAAACAAAAAAACAACGAGGTCGTTTGAAGTTAATTAATAAAGCTGAAAAAGTATTAACTAAACATGTTAAATTTACACAAGATGAATAGAAATTATACTTAGTAATACTTATTACATTTTGTTATTAGCAAAATTATGTAAATTCACTAATAAATATAATATAAAATATTTCAACTAGAAATTCTAATAACATTGTGAACATAGTAAATATTTGAAACTATTGTTCATTTAAAATATAAAATAAAATATTTTTGACTTGATTAAACTAATATTGTATTTTGTATATTGAAACCTACAATTCGTAAATGGGCCACAATCAAAAACATATTTCTATACTATTATGGATATTGTTAATATAGTGGTATAATTGTAGTTTTTTTTATGTAGGTATGTAATTACTTTTTAGCCCCGAAATAATGCTTCGATTATCATGAATATCATATGTTTCTGGTAAAAAAATGGATTTAGTTGGCACTTAATTTATTTAGATTATTTTTCGAATTTCTCAAAATTGGGTTTATGGGGGAAGAAAAACTACCAACAATTGAGAAAATACGACATTTCCATGAAAACTGAAATTTTAACAAAATCTTTTTCAGTATTTCACGATTACTAAGACAATTTTGAACATAGATACTTGAAAATTCTATATATACGTCATTGAAACGTTTATGTTAATTTTTCTGCAAATTATAGTGTTTAGAATACTTCCTAAAATTCTCGTTTATATCTGTTCTGATAAAATTTATCATTTTGGATTTAAGGTCTGCAAATATTACCG
This sequence comes from Tetraneura akinire, assembly GCA_021307375.1. Taxonomy (NCBI): domain Eukaryota; kingdom Metazoa; phylum Arthropoda; class Insecta; order Hemiptera; family Aphididae; genus Tetraneura; species Tetraneura akinire. Next base: position 34,798,962 of record JAIUCT010000001.1, on the reverse strand, counting down.
AAGTATGTTATTAATATTATTGCGATTAAAAATCACATATTACCAAAACATTAGAAAATCCATTTCAATTATTCTTTATAGCTGTTTAAAGTTGAAATTTTAGGAAAATCAATATTTAAAGTATATAAGTATTAATTCTTATTATATTTCAATATTTTGAAATATTGTTAAATAAAAATGACAAAAAATTTTATTAAACCCAGATTTTATTTAATATACTCAGTTCCAAATTGTGAATATTACAATTAAAATTTTTTTTTTTTTAGATTTTTATAGTAAAAAAAGAAGAGCTAATACTGCTGTGAAAGGGATACAGATATAAATAGGATAGAGTTGAATTTCGATTAAAATTTGAATACAATGATAAATGAGGGTATTTGAAAAAACAATTCTTTGCGAAGTACTGTGAAATAGGATATTTAGGTGCTTCATTTAGTGATTTTATTAGCATTTATATTGAACAAGAGACTGTATTAATGTAAAATTTTTAATTATTTTATATATTATCTGATGAACTTTGCTCAAAATTGTTTTTAGGAATGAAATGATTTATCATTGAATTCAAATTTTTATCAAAATTCAATATTATCCTCTTTATACCTGTATCCCTTCCATACCAGTATCAGCTCTACTTTTTTTATTTTTAGGAATAAATATTGTTTAACATCCAAAACAAATATGTATATAAAAACATGTACACATTTTATAATTTGTAAATTTAAATGCTAGTGTATCACCCCACCTTGTTATTTTAATAATTAATTAAATAGTAAAATTTATTTGTTTTCACATTTTAAATAATCAATTTTATTAATTAATTAATAATACACAAAACTACATGGCCATGGCCTGACCTTATTCAACAGAATTTTTGTATGTACAAATATTGAAATAAGATAAAATATAACTGTATATTATATAAATATTTTATAAATTATATTATATTATTTAGGAATAAGTCAAAAAACATATTGAAATAATTCTAGTTTAATTCAATTTTAATTTAAAATACTATGATTATTATACATGTATAAATACCTTAAAATACATAATTCTTATATTAGGACAACTGACCTGTTCAATGAATGGTCATGTTTCGATTATGTTAATAGATATAAAATAAAATAATTACACCATATAGATTAATATAGTATGTTTAAATACAATTATAATAAAATATTCTTAATCTTAAACATTATAATTGTTCTAAAATAATGTAAATAAATAATTATTATAAAATAAAACAGATAATTGTCTAAAATTCTAAGGCTCTTGTATACAAGTAACTAAATACAAGTAACTTAGAAATTAAGTTTATTCTTCTCAACTAATTTTGTTTACATTTTCTCCCACATCACATTTTACTGATATTTTTAATTAGGCTAAAATTATATTATTTAATTACCTATTAATATTATCTTATTCCCAATGAATTAACACTATTTTAAAGTTCAATCTACAATATTAAAATAAAAAAATTGTTTTGTTTTAATTATTATACAAGAATAACTTAAATATAAATAATCTTAAATGAAAATCTTTTAAAGTCATTTATATTAAATCATACATATATCAGACAATAGTAATAATTCACTAGTATAACATACAATAAATTTATAATAGTTAAATTAATTACATTTTATAAATTTATTTTGAATATAACAATTTACATATATATATATATATATCATTATTAGAATATTAAATAATATTATCATGTATACATAAATAATTATATTATTCAGTTAAAATATAAAAAAATAATCTATATTTATTAAACAATTATTTATGTAGAAATAAAAAGTAATTTAAATATTTATTATACTTAAATTAATGATGGAATTATAAATCAACACAATAATTAATAAATATAAATGAGTGATGCTTTATTATTGTCTTCAATTCTTTTTTCTTATAATAAATTAAAACAACTAAGTTTTAAGAAAAATATAACTAAAATAATATGATGTACTTAAATATACTTTATTATTATGTTAATCAAATAGTATAAAAATACAATTAAATTAATATTTAAATATTTAAAAAACAATTAAATTACATTTATGCATAATATGGTTGAGTTTCTTTATTCATAACTTCAAGGGTTTTGTTACATAAATGAGAAAAGCTTTGTAATTTTCTAGGTACTATAGTTTTTGTTATATTGTGGAAAAGATCAAAAGGATCTTGTAATGCAAGACCTTCACCATAAAAATTATCTCTTAATTTCATGCTCCGTTGAGTAGCACTACCATTTCTTCTTTTATAAAATCCTAATATATCTCTGCTGTTCAATGGAATATCAAAAAATTTTTCTTTTGGTATAGCTTCACCAATAGCTGGACAAAAAACAAATTGTTTAAGTCTATTAGGATCTGAATAAAATTTGAAAAAACCATTAAGTAATTCCCAACAAGGAATTTCTGGTACTCTCCATATTTGTTTAGCGGTTTCTATAGAGCAAAATGTACAATCCCAATCTAAAAAAAAGATAAAACATGACAATAATAAAATGTAAATAAATAATTTATTTATAATTTCAGTTTTAAAACAGATTTCAAATATATTTTTAATATACATATTTGTGTACCTTCTATGAACATTATATCTGAATTAGGTGATGCATTATCTCTGAGTATTTTTAATGGAGGCACAACTTTTATTGTCATTAAGTAAAAAAGAACCAGCCAGGCTAATGCATAACTAGTAAACATACTTTGATGTTTCAAATCATTTTGTAATGCCCATCGTTTAACAACTGCACAAACTATCCAATGAATACGTTCATCCAATGTTAAATATAACCTGATATTTAATTAATATTTATTAATTTATTAATTTGTACATTTATAAAGTAAATATTATATTATTATTATTCACCTGACTAATTTAGTGTTATGTGTACTGAGACCACTTTTAAAGGATAAGTCACAATTTAAGCCAGATGGACCATGTAAAAATTTTACTATAGGTACACGAGCACCTGTTATCTGTTGAACGTGTTTAAATTCATTATTTTGAGAACGAAACACTTTTCCAAAATAACGTACTAAATCTTCTTGAGCATATATATCATTACTTAATGATCCATTAAAAGTATTACCTATAAGAGTTGGATAAAATAATTATTATATATAATATATCATAAAGAAAAATTTATAAATAACTATTTATATTTAGAAATTCATAATTATTATGAAATAACATTGTATAATAACAATATAATATAAATTAATAAAGTATTGTATATTATATTATTTGGAGATTAGGCCAAAATATACAATCAAAATTCAACTAGTAAAGAATATTCGTTTTACAATGTGTTTTTACCAGAAATAATGCTTCCATTTTCAAGATTAATATATGTTTCCAGTAGCAAAGTGGATGTAGCTTTTATTTTATTTTTTTTTTACGTCATTTTTTGAAATTTTTCAAAATAAAGGTTATACGATAGTAAAAATGAAAATATGACATTTTTCACAGAAACTGAAATTTTGACGATATTTTAATAATATTTTACTTTAATTCGGGCAATATTGATACTTAAACATATTATTGGATGTTCACTAAAATTTTAAAATGGTTATGTCAATTTTTCTATAAAATATAGACATTTTATTTCTAACTCTCATTTTTATCATTATAATTTACACATTTTATCACATAAAATTTGCAAATTAATTTATGAAACATTATAGTGATAAAAATGAGTTAGAAATAAAATTTCTATATTTTATAGAAAAATTAACATAACCATTTTAAAATTTTAGTGAACATCCAATAATATGGTATGTATGGGGCCTACCCTCACACACTAATAAAGTCGATGTTGCATTAAACGAGTCTTGCCGTCTTATAACCGGTTGTCTGAAAAATTCAACGTTTGAACAACTATATATACTTTCGGGAATAGTTCCCCCATCAATTAGAAGATCTACACTCGCGGACTGGGAAAGAACGAAAACATCAGACCCACCACACCATATGTACGGGAAACTCCACAACTCTCTTGCCTCAAGTCCAGGAAAGTTTCATGATCCATACAAAAGTTATCTCGTCGACACATCCTGAAGTAGAAAGAACGACCAGATGGAGAAACCAGATAAGTAGTACCTCAGGTTGGATGCCAGGTGAGTCACTTTTACCGGGCCATAATGAAGCATGGCCGGTTTGGCGCACACTAAACTGACTCAGGACAGGAATAGGACAAAAAAAAAGATAACTTAAGAAAATGGAGGCTGCTTGACAGGGAAGACACCTTGTGCCTATGCGGAGAAGAACAGACAATGAAACACATTATTACATCATGCACAGCCTGCCCCAATACCTGCACTCCAGAAGACATTCAAAAAGGCACAAGCAAAGGAATTAACGTGGCCCGCTTTTGGACCGAAATAATATAAATCCATAAATAATGCCGTTAAAACACCTAACCATATTACCAAATTTTGAACATATAATATTTTATTTTATCACTTGTTACCTAGTGTATTAACATTTCACTTTATTTAATTCTATTATGTACTGTTGATTTATTTTATTTTATATAAGTTCCATTATCATTATCACTGTTATACATACTATGTGCCTAACACGAATAAAAAAAAAAACTTATGAGATTTTCGAAAATGCTGGTTTTCATGGAATATTCTTCAACAATATAATTTTGTAATAACAAATTGGATTATATATTGCATATTTATATAGTAATATTTTAATTTTTCTATAAAATCTCTGTAGTACATTACAATAACATCTTAAAACGTAAAATTTTTAAATTTACCTATTATTTTATAATTTATGGTGTATTGGTGATGTTATTTATTATTCATTTTCAACTAATTTTATTATATTTGATATTACATTACATATTATATAGTTGACAATACCGATAATAATGACCTATGCGAATTTTTTTCATAATTTTTTGTGAATATATTTAAATAATTTTTTTAATATGGGAAAATAGAATTATAAAAATGTATAAGATTATTAATTTATTAGAAATAAAAGTAATTAATATAATATGATTCATTAATATTAAGTTAGTTATCATAAACACTTTCCATTATTTTAAAATGCAAAAATAGAACAAATTATAATTCGAATATTTTTTTAGTTATATACAGCTACAGGTTCGGTTATAGATCATCTTTTTTAATAAATAAAAAGTTTAAATTATAAGTTGTACTGATTTTAGGAATTGACTAGTTAAAAAATAATAAAAATGTTAAAGATAGAAAAACAATTACAATGAAAATAAAAGATTCTTCAGATAAAAATAATTAAAATAGTTTTGTAAAAGTACGTAATCTCAACAACTTTTGTAATAAAAATGTTAAAAATAAAAATATTTTTTTACCAGATGATATTAATCTAAAATATAAAGAATTAACATTACCAATATCAAAATATAAATCCACGTCACTCTCTTTAAGTGCAAGGCCTGACATTCGTGATCCAAAAGCATATGTTTTACTGAACAAGAAATATTGACTTGCACAACGATGTATAGAATTAATTAACAAGAATAATCTTTTATGTATATCAGGATTTGTAATTTCTTGTTTAATAACCATAAGCTGTGTGTTGATAGTTTTCAGTAGCAAATTTTTATTTCCGAATTCATATTCTGTTGTTTTATGTAATTCAGGCAAATGGTCATCTATAAATAGTTAAAACATAATAATTAACTTAATAATTTGTTTTTATACCATAATACAAAACTATTTGATAAATAATTAATTACTTTTAATAATTATAAAAAATTAATAAAAGTTAAATATATTAATATTTATTTATAAAAAATTTAAATTTCTGAATACTTGTTTTGTTTAATTTTATTTTATTGTATTAATAATAATCAATCAATTTTGCTTAAAAAACTAATTTAATTTATATATTATTAATTGAATAAAAAAGTTACTTGCAATTTCACAATTATAAGTACTAACAAATAAACGCAATATAAACAAATTAAATTATTAATTTAGTTAATATTACTAAAATTATTTTCTTCGGAATAAAAAAAAAAAAAAAAAAAAAAAAAAATGAAATAAAATAAAATAAAAATATAATTTTTATTTAAGATTATACTCATAATTTTTTAGATTTTGGGCGAAACAAAAAATGTATTGGTTTTACATTGATGTGTCATTTTTGTTTTTGTTCTTAGGTCTGAAGACACTTTTACTACCAGAAATAATGTTCTGATTTTCACGGATAGCATATGTTTCCGATTGGAAAGTGGATATAGTTGGTATTTTAATTAGGTCATTTTTAGAGTTTTTCAAAATTGACTTAATGCGACAGAAAAAATGACAATAAAATGGCATTTTTCACAAAAGCCAAAATTTCAACGAATTCGATTTCAATATTTCACGATAACTTGGGACATTTTGAATAGACTTGAAAATTATTATTATTATTGTGTGTTCACAATATTTCACATAGCTTATATATATATATGTAATAAAAATTTGGAACCGTTGTTAATTTTTCTACAAAATATAGGACTTTGAATATTTTCGAAAAATTCTTGTTTTTATGTATATGTTTGATAAAACTGACAATTTTGGGCAGTAAAGTCTGAAAATTATACTGAAGTATACTTACACATTAATTAACATCATATCAAAATACTAGGAAAATCCCTTTTCTCAATTTTTTTTTTATAGCTGTTGATATTTTTAGTTTAATCGAAAATCTTAGAATCCATACAAGTATTCTTCTCATTATTCCTTAATACTTTTACAATAAAAATTAATAGAAAAGACAATTTAATTTGGAAAATTTTATTGAAGCATACTGATTTATATATTAACGTATTTCCAAAATATTAGGAAAATCTCAAGATTCAATATTTTTTTAGTTGTTTAAAGTTAAAATTTCAGTAAAATTAATATTTAAAGTATTTATTTATATATAATATCCACAAGAACTCTTCTTATAGAATTAAAAAATTATTTATATGGAATTTCTTATTATATTACAATATGTTACAATAATGCTAAATAAAATTGAAATTTTTTAAAATTATATTGAAGCTTAAATACATTTTACTTAACTCAATTCCAATTATCAGCACTTTCAAATTTTATTAATAAAAATTTAGTTATACACTATTTCAATAGCATAATAAATAAAATTATATTATAAAGTTTGACTAATTATTTTAGATATTTTTTAAAATTTGAATAGCTTATAAAAGAATTAAATTATATTGGAAATTTTATTGTCTATGATAATTACAAATTTTAAATTTATAGTGCTCATTGTAATAAAATAAATAATTTAAAAAAATCAAGAGAAGGGAAACAGGTGTAAAAAGGATAGTGCTAAATTTTGATTAACATTTGATTAAATGATAAATCAATACATTGGTGAAAAAGTTTTGAGTGAAGTTCATCCAATAATATATTACGTATTGATTAAAATTTTTACATTTATCAGCCTCTACGTTCAATATAAAAAATTTATCATAAAACCCATAAATGAGCCATGATTCAATATCATTTTCAAAATTTTTCTTTTTATTAATTATTATTGTAATAGTATTGAGAGAATATTTATATCGATTCTATAAGAAATACTAAAAATACTTATATGTACTCTAAGATTATTGATGAAACTAAAAATATCTATGTTAAACTGTTATAAAAAAATTGAAACTCAGGATTTTTCTATTATTTTGATATCACTTTAAGTAATATGTGAGTATACTTCAGTAAAATTTTCAGACCTTAAAACCCAAAATTGCCATTTTTAACAAACATTATATACAAAAAAACGAGAATTTTACGAAATATTCAAAGTTCTATATTTCATAAAAAAATTAACCTTAACAGTTCCAAAATATTATCACATATATATATTACCTATGTGAACACACAATACTATTTTCAAGTATCTTGGTTCAAAATTGCTTGAGTTATCGTAAAATATTGAAATCAAATTTCAAAATTTCAGTTTTCGTGAAATATGCCGTTTTTCATTTTTAGTAGTTTTTTCTATCACGTAAGGTCAATTTTGAGAAATTTTAAAAAAAGTGTCTTCATATATAAAAACAAAAAAGAAGACACACATCATTGTAAAATCAATACATTTTTCGCTTCACTCATAATCTAAAAGTAAATTCATATTATACTACATAGTACATATTAAGAATTATATATTTGTATTAGAATTTCAAACATACTATTATTTGAATACTAAATAGTAAATACATAATAAACATTTACCTTCAACCACAACACAAATAGTAAAGTCGTGTTGTTTTTCTAATTTCTCTTTTTCTTTTAACATTTTTTCCATACAAGAACTGTAAATACAAATTAAACATTAATAGTAATTACTAATTAATAATATAAATAAATAATTTAAAGAAATAAAAATTGTCATTACATATATACATTACTGTATTACATGAGTATATTTGATTAAACACACTTTTTGGTAATTATAACTAAATTAAATTAATACTAATTATCAAAATTATTTTTAAACATATTAGCATAGGCCAATGTGCCTAGACCTACGTAAATTTTTGTGTTTTTTTTTTTTTTTTTTTTTTGTATATTTTATGTTAGCACAACAGTCAATAAAAATATATATATATATATATATATATTCATTTAAGAATATGTAAAGTATAAATATTACTTAATTACGAAGAAATTCGTTAAGACAATAATTGATATTTCATTATCTGAACGACAGCCTCAAAATGTAGTCAATAAAGTTAAGTCACTTGTCAAAAAACCTAACTGTCTTGAAACTATTTTTATGACAATTATTTGGAACGACATATTAAAACATGTGAATATAAGCAATGCCATACAAGAAATGTACAATACATACAGAAATGTACAATTGTTGAATTGTGTAATGGTCTTTTATCAAGTTTTAAAATAAATCAATTTGGTATAATACCAAATAAATGTTATTATCCAAGTATTTTTTTTTTTACTATATTATTATTATTATTATTATTATTGGCTTTCTAAAATTGGACTCGACAAGAAAAATCAAGCTTTAAAAATATGAGATGTATAGATTAATTTGATTTATTTGAAAAAGAAGCAAAAAAGTTTCCAGATTATCTGTTTATTCTGAAATAACATTTAGATTACGTAAATGTGTCAGTAAATGATCACATACAATTAATGCTGTAGAGTGTAGATTAAATGAGTCCAAAAAATAAATTCAAATATTTTACATTATAATTGACAAATTGATTGTGGAAATGGAAAAACGAATAGCATATTTAAAATTATATGAAAAATGTATTTTTTAACCAACCAGTACCTATATTGTGAAAAAATGACAAGCAATTAAGTTAGTTGAGCTTATCCATTAGATTTAGAAGTCACATTTGATAATGAATTTTTAAAAAACTTTTTAGATTTCGAGATCTCCGTCAATGAAATACTAAAATAATGACAAGGTTCCCTAATGTGAACATTGTTTTCAGAATATATTTATTGACTTTTGGAACATGGTGTGAAGGTGAAAGATAGTTTTTAGCGTTGAAAAATGTGAAAACTTGGCAGGGATCAACTATCAGGAAAAACAAATTATTATCATAATTAATATTGCAAGTATCAAAGTAAGTATGGACTACATATGGTAATATGTACCTAATACACAATTGTTATTTTCAATTTTGGTTTACATAAAATACTTATTAAATATCATTAGATTGGTATAATTTAAATCTATATACAATAATTTACATTTATATAAAATATAAATATCATAGAGGATTAATAAAATTTTTTTTACTAATTATGAAAAGAAGTGCCTAGGACCTACAATAGTGTTAATCTGGGCATTTTTTTAAACTTAACTTTACATACATAATATAATTTTAAGCTTATAAGTTTACTCTAAAAAAATTGTATTTAATATTTATTTAATTAGAACTGAAAAATTATCATACATTTAAAATTTTTGAAAGTAAATAGGTATATAGCATACCAATATCGTAAAACAAAAAATAATGTTTTGTTAATGTGCAATTTTATTGGTAATACATTATAATGAATAATATAATCATTATATTAGATACTCACAATTTTCGAAATATAATTATAACAGAATTTTGTTTAGGATATATTGTAAAATAGCCATAAGTAGAAAAAATTTTCTTAAGTTCAACCCAATAATTTTTTTTGTAGAGTGGTTTTGCATCTAAAATAAATAAAATATTTATATGATATACAGGTATACTTGTAATATATAATTTAATACCTTTAATTTCAATCATGATTTTACGATTGGCGAATTCTTTATCTATTTTCTTACTATTCTTATTATCCTGTTTATCTGTTATTGACGTTTTAGTAATATTTGAAGATTTATCAGAAATACAATTATTGCTCTTTGTGTCTACAATTTCTTTAGTTTTTAAAATACTATTACTCTTATCATCTGAATTACATATTTTTTGAAAATCTACCATATTTTTGTGTTCAATAGTATTAATATGTTCGTTTAGATTATCCAATGGTCCAATTTGATACAAATTACATGTATCACAATATATCTGATTGCGTACTTCAATCTCATTTGAATGATTTGATAAATTATGATCATCCAAATTTGATTCTAATGTTGTAATATAGTCACAAGGTGCACAATAATAAATTAATTGTTCTTTTATTTCTTTATTTTGGTTAAGTAAATCATTTAACATATTAATTTTTAGTCTAAAAAAATTACTATAATTTTGAATACTTGATTCGTGAGAAATTTTATCCATCATTTTAGTTAATGAATTAATTGTAGTACAAGAAGAATCTTCTAAAATATTAGCTTGAATTGTATGATTATATTTTGAAATATAATTTGTTTCAAAATTATTTGGTAATACATCATCAGTAGCTGTCATTAATTTGAATTCTCTTAACATTGAATGGAAGGGATTGCTATAATGTTTAATAATAAATTGTCTCTGTCCAAATAATAATGTCTTACAAATTTTACAACGATGGTCCATACATAAACCTTTTGATAAATTAATATGTTTTTTTTCATTTATATGATTTTTCCATACGTCTAAGCTTAAACACAAATAATCACAAACAAAACAGAAAAATCCAATATTTTGAGTTTTATTATATAAATTTTGATTAGAAACAAATTTATGTAAATGAGCATCAAGTTGCAAAGGTTTGGGAATAGTTTCGTCATCAATATTGCTATAACCCGAGCTCAATTTTATATGTTCTGTAGATAATTTGTGACATTCGTAAACTATTATTGAAGAATAAAATTCTAATTGACAATATTTACAATAAAATAGCTCTACAAGATCTGATGCCATTGATATATGAGAATTCGTGTTGAAATGGTTATAATTTTCATTTACATCAAATATTTTTTTGCATGGCTCACAAATACACTTTATTTCTGAAGATTTACATGCATTATTATTTTTCCATGTCAATTGTTTAGTTATTAATGTTATTTCTATTGGCATATCTGAAATAACTATCTTATGTAGGTAGTTTAAATGGTATTCAATATTATTAATTTTGCCAAACAATAAAGAATTACAAATTTTACAAACATAAGAATACATACACGTATCTGATTTTGCATGTAAAATAATATGCTTTTCCCAAATACAAAAATCATTTACTTCAAATACACACTCCATACATTTAAAATTATTTATACCCATTTTAGATACAACTTTTGTTGAATTTGTATTACATACTAATAAGTGAGTAAGGAGATTATTCTCATTAATATGAATTACATTATCACAAGAGATACAAGCAACTTTTCTTTCATCATCAACAGTTTTAAACCAATTTAAATATGATTTATTAGTATCCAATATTTTTTTTGTGTCAGATTTTTTATACTCATCATTTAGTACACGGGAATTTCTAGATTTAGTTAATGATATTTTAAATTCTAGAGGTGATTTTTTAGTAGTTGCATATTTTAAAATTATATGTTCACTCGTTAGAATATGTTTATCAAATAAATTATTTTCTACACTACAAAAAAATTCTGTACGACAAGGTTGACAAAATGTACGCTTTAATTTAGTCTTATGACTTCTATTCCAATGATTATTGATTTCAGCATATGTTTCACAATCTTCACAATAATAAAATTCTTTGCTATTAAAATCCTTGTTAATACGCTGAAAATTAAAAGCTAAATACATAGACAAATTCTTTTCTGAATTATTTGGATGGATTTTTTGATGTTCTGTAACATGATTTACATTACCATAACAATGTAATAAGCAAATTTCACATGTATATGAAACTAAATTTTTAGCATCGTGACATTTGATTAAATGACTTGATAATATTAAATGAAATTTCCACTGATTAAAATCAGTTAATATTTCATTACAAACTTCACAAAAATAACTATTGATGTTTATTGTATTTATACCATCTATATCCGATTTTAAAATACATTCAGATAGATGCACAGTTATATCTTTTTCTTTTAGCTCCAATTGAAACTGGCAGTCATTACAAATAGCATTTTTATTTTCCAAAATAAATCTATTTAAAATTACTGGAGGTAATTTTAAATTACTAATACTTTGATACTCAGATTTTTCATGAGTGTTTAAATGTTCAAACATGATATGCTCACATGATATTAAATGTTTATTATAAACATCTTGACTACATATGAAATATATTAAACATGAATCACATTTGAAACGTTTTCTTTTATGTTTAATATTGTGATTAGAATGAATACAATTAATAACATCCTGTGAATATTTTTTACATATGCCACAATAGGTCCATTGTTTCATCCAATTGTCAGAACTTTTAAATATAAATTTATTGAATACGTCTTTCATGCACTTATAAATACATGGTAGTCCAGATGAATCATTATGAACGTCTTTGCAATGGTTTAAAATCTGATCCTTATTTCCAAAAAATAAACTTTTACATCCACCACAATCATATGAATTAAAATCATTTTTAATTAGGCATTTATTTAAATGATTGGTACTAATAGCATGCGACTTCCAATCTAATAAAGATTTCATTGTCTTCTCACATATAAAACAATAAAATTTTCGTATATATTTAAAATTTAAATTTTGTTTACATTTTTTAATATGATCAATTATCATTCGCTGTTCATAAATCAAACAATGACATTTACAACAAAAATAACTAGAATCTTTACATTTTACAGAGTCAACCATATTTTTATGTTTTAAAATATTTTCTTCGTTATTTTTTGAACTAGAAATTAATTTTTCCTTTTTATTAAAACTTATAACAGTATTAAATGAAATTGTATCAATGTTAGAAGAATTATTTTGTTCTGTAAGTTGTAATTGGCTAGAATTTGGATCCAATTGTATAAAATCATTAGATACAGTGTTTGGAGATTGGATTAACTTGTCTCTGTTTTGGTTTACATTATCAATACACAATGTAGGTGTATAGTTTGATTTTAATTCAATCATATTTGTATTAGAGGATGTACAAAAATCAATCGTTAAATTACTTTCATTCATATTTAATTTTTTTTTTAATTTATCAATTAGATTTAAACTTGTAACTAATTGTATTGATCACAATATAAATTTTTACGGTTTTCTTTGTTTCTTATATTTTTATGTTTTATAAGATGATAGATTTCAGTTTTTTGGCCCATTTTAACTGAAAAATATTAAATTATTACAATTTATTAACTGTAGAATATTCAATTATTATAGGTACCTATTAATTATTAAAGTATTAAATTAATAAAAAAATGCACAATACATTCAGTTCTTTTTAAAAAATAATTAAAAATGTTAAATTAAAACATAAAATTTTACACATCTACACATTACTTTTATAACTAGAAAGAACAGTATTGTATAATGAAAACTTAATTATTTTATAGGCTAAGATTTTAATAATTTTATATAAAAATATAGAATAGTTTAATATTACTTTATTACAAAATCAAAATTCCCTGATGCACATTTTCAACAATAAGGTATGAGCCTGAACCATAAAAACTGTTGGCTTTTGTCAAATATCGGCATTACATTATATGCAATTGTTACAAAATAAATCCATATTTTATTGTCTTTATTAGATTTAAGTCAAATTACTGTAAAAGTAAATATGTAATTAAATAATTTTTATATATTATATTACCTGTATAATATATGCAAATAAGTAATAAATATTAATATTTAATTTTTGCTGAATACTGAGAGTAATCACCTAAAATACTATTAACTACTTATGTAATAAACTTAATGATTTTTATTTTATAAATTGTAAATATATACCTAATTACTTAAATGGTTGAAATATGAACATCTGTACAATCCATGCACTTTATGCACAAAAAAATAATAATTATCTTCACTGTTATTCGTATTTTCAAAACAATTATTAAATGAACTAAAGTGGAAAATTCAAAATGTTAAAATTAAATGTTCAAAACTCAATAGGTAACTTATTACTCAATACAAGTGTCAACATCAAATAGTCCAAAATTTATAGTACAAAATACAAATGTAAATGTACAATCACAAAGAAAAATACCATAATATAAAGTTATAACCACAACATGGTGAAGTAATAGGAAATAGGTAAGTATCTCTTGGAATTAGTCCGTGAATAACATAAATAAAATGATAACAGTGATAAACTGATAACTACAATATTCCTCGATTTAAGATTAATATTACAGATTGGACATCGGCCTATGAAAACTATCCTAAAACATGAACAATTTTTAACCAAATTTACTGTCAAACTAATGACTAGCGCGACCAGCGGAATTTTTGTAACCAGAATACGTTGTTAGTTGTTACAGTGTTACACCCAAACAAGAACGCAAAGTCGCAAACCCGCAAGTGCAAACAATAAATTATAGAATGCGCCCGTATGATTATATGAGCAGCACATGCAGACAGCAGACATAAAAATTGTTTTTTTATTTTTAATCTAGAAACTATACAATTTGTACAAAAAAAAAAAGTACAATATGCATAAATGATAGTTATTTTTAAAAATTATAATTTATGAGCGTGAATATCTTGAAGGAAGAACCAAACAGCGAAGGCACTTCGATTAAAAAAATAAATTTTAATTTAATATTTATTATTTATGCGATATTTTTTTTCGATGACTCAATATGTAATCAGTAATCACAAATTCACAAATTTACTTCTTCAATAATTTAATTTTTATAATTATATAATTAAAGAAATAACTTATACTTTGGCTAAGCCGATGCTAGATACAAAATACCACTAATTACCTACTAATATAAATATAATTATTTACTATTTATTAGTACATGAACTATTCAACTACATAATATAACATAATACATAGGTACAGAAATATAGATAAAAATTTATTTTATATACCTGTGACCTGTGTATATTATAATATATAAAATATAACTAATTTTAGAATAATATAGCCATGGTCGCCCGTAGAAAATTCATTAGGGGGGGGGGGCAAAATAAAATTAAATACCAAAATTATACCGGCCTTAATTCATTTTCAATTATAGTTATACTTATAATATAGTTCTTTTTTCTTCGTCGATATTAAATTTATAAACCTATTACCTATTCCTACTAGACAAAACATCAATAAAATATTTATATAATCGTAATTAATTAATAAAATTCAAAATTTTCAAAATTATATTTGAAATTTTAAAGTCCAGGGGGGAAAATTCCCCGTCATACCTCCTTCACGGGTGCCCATGAATATAGCCAATATAGGTGATAAGATAAAAATAAGACCAAGACCAAGGTGGATATATCCAACATAATAAGACATTAGATATCTACAACCATGACAAAATAAATCTATTTTGTCATATCTACTACCATTTATTATAATATATAGGTCCATCTTGCCAGCACCCCCCATTTCGAATTTTAATTTCAAACATGGGTTAATCGTTAGTGCACGAACTATTTTCGTTAGTGCTCTCATCCCTTTTATTCTATAACTAAATTATGCAGGGTGGTGCCAGCGACATGCCAGCACCCCCCCTCCTTTTCGAATTTCGGGTCAAATCTTGTATCAATCGTTAGTATTTCGTTAGTGCACAAATTATTTTCATTAGTGCTCTCATCCATTTTATATTATTTAGGGTTATTTATTTTTAAAGGGTGCCAACACCTCCATTTCAAATTTTAAACCGTGAGCAATCGTTAGTATTTAAGTTTTTTTTTGGACTTATCATCAAAATTCAAACATATATTGATATATTTGTGTATTTAATAAATAATATTTACATTTTGTTTGAAAATATTTTTTAGTTATTTCCAATTATTATTAAATTTAAATTTTCATAATATATTTAAATTAAGCTTTTATAAAATAAATATTTTTAAATATAATATAATTAAAATATCTTATAATATTAAAGAACCAATATAATTATTTTTTAACCAAATATACATTTGCCTTTATTAATATATTATGATTCAATATTAATTAATATTATAATATATAGTTATATCTTATATATATATACATATGGATTCTAAGATTTTCGTTTAAACTAAAAATATCAACTTTAAACAGCTATAAAAAAAAATTGAGATTAGGGATTTTTCTAAAATTTTGCTATGATGTTAAGTAATATGTAAATATACTTCAGTAAAATTTTTTGAAATCTTCAGTCCTATATTTTGTAGAAAAATTAAAGTAACGGTTCCAAAATATTACTACATATATATAGTACCTGTGTGAACACCTAAAATTATTTTCATGTGTCTAACTTCAAAATTGCTCCAGTAATAGTTTCGAAATTCAAAAAATGACATAAATAAAGTACCAACTACAAAAAGTGTTTAAATAAATAAAAACCCAAATCCACAAAAAAATTACTTTTATTTTAAGCAAATACGTATTTGATTAAAATAAAAGTAAATTTTTTGTGGATTTGGGTTTTTATTTATTTAAATATATTTTCCACAAGTCAATACTTAAACTATAAATACAAAAAGTGTCTACAGAATAAAAAAAAGGTAATAATCACACATCATTATAAAACCAATACATTCTTCTCTTCGCTCAGAATCTAAAATATATAGATATTATATTAAATTATTAATTCTTGATAGATTTTTTTGTTAATGTTGTTTGTTTTATTATCATTTATTACATTAACTATTATAACCAGTACAAAATACAACAATAATTGGATAGATATTATTACATTACATTATATTAATCTGTAATAATGTATAAATATATACGATAATTAAATACAATATATTGATGAAATTAAAATATATTTTATTACTTTTATATTATTTTATTGACCGCCAAAGAAAAAAGGTTGATCATCAATATATAAGCCAAGAAAAATAAACATAAAAATAATTAAATATTTTTATATTTAATACAAAAATGTTTTAATATTGTAAAATGACTAACACAATGATATTTATAATATAATTTTATAGATTAATAATAGTTTGATTTTCTTAACCTACATCTAAATAACAAAATTAAATTACTAATTAAATTAGACAAATACTATAAATACAATAATATACTAGAATACATTATAATTAAATTAATATTAATTTATATTTGTTTATAAAATAAAATAATTAATGGAAGCATCAAATAAACAGTTTTTAAACACTGTATATGGAAGACTTTAGACATCATTCAATATTCTCCGTAAACAAATATATAATTAATTAAATATTATTTGATGTACATATTATATATGTTTATATTTATAAATTTTTATATCTTATGTAATAAATCCTAATGGGTATATATATATATATGTATTATATTATTATTATAGGTAAATGATAATATATTGTAAAATAACATTATTAACAAATATAAGTAGATATTAATGTTATTTAACTTTTTTTTTATATTTGACAATCTAGAGGGAACTGCTTTCACATTATTTCCTACAAAATTAGCTAATGGAATAGATAATAATGTTATTTAATATTGTTAACTATAGGACAATATGAGTTTTAAATTTTATTATAGAGTAATATTATATTATTTCCGAACAAAAATTTTATCATATTGTCAACTTATTTAAACTATATTAACATTAGGTTTTTTTTATCAAGATAAATTGAATGGTATAATTATTTAAAATATGTGTAAATAATGTAACATATAGTTACCAATACCAATAAATTAAATATAAGTTAAATAGCACGTGATTACTTGACTGATATTTATATGAATTAATTGATGTGGTTTAAACAGTATAATATTTTATTTTTAGAAATTACAACTTATTTATTTTTCACTGTTGTGTGTATTCAGAAATATATATAATTGCCATAAATTCTAATTCTAATGAAAATATTTAAATAATTTTTAACAACAAACAGAAAGATAATGATAAAATATCAAAACCAGTGATTATGGAAATTTAATTAATCAAGTAAAAAAAAAAAGTTGAATAATCGATAAAAATAAATACAATAGAAATATATAATTATAATAATATAATAATATATATAATTTTAAAAATTAATATTGATTATTGTATTTAAATTGTAATATTTTATTATTTGACATTACATTAAAAATAAATTGTTTAACAATAAGTATAAGTAAATATTGTAAATGAAATTTGATGATAAAAATATTCTTTGGTTAAGTTAATGTTAACTATTAAGTTAATGTTATTTTCCATCATATTTTTAGATTCAATATAATATTGTTAATATTCACTAATATTGGATAATAACATTATTAACCAGGATATAACGTTATTTTCCATTTAACATCATGTCAATCATTCAGTTCTGAAAACCTCATCTTAAATTTGTTCGCTTTGAGTTATGGTATAATTTTTATTTTGACCATTAAATACAAATTATTAATAAACCCTAACATTTTATAAATTCTGGATACACTATTGTAAATAATATATTATAGCAATATTTAATTATTAATATACTAGATAAATATTATTGAATTTCTTTACCAGTTGTGACATGATATAAAATATCAACAATGATATTGAAGATTAATTAATAATTATTAATTATTCAATTATATGAGTAACACCAAATATTATTACTTCAGGGTTTTGAATATCACTTGCACTTTGAATTAGTTTAAGTTCTTTTCTACTTATTGGATCTATTGAACTGTGATCATTTTTATCTATAAAAATATGTACATTTATAAACATTTTTAAATATAAGTATATTTCAATATATATATTTTATTATATTTACACGTTAACGTTCGTTTTAATACGGCTTGAATAGTTGCAATAGTTTTTTCCATTGATTGTTTTAGATTATTATTTGTTAAATTCATCCATATTAATATCAAAGCAGTAAACAAATCACCAGTGCCAATAAATGATTCATCAATAAGAGGAATGTTGATTTCAATATATTCTTTATCTAAAAACCACAAAATTATAATATAAAAGAAATATTGATGAATTTTAAATGTGATCAGTTGAATAAAAAAAAATTAACTCTGAATTATTTTAAAGTTTTAACTTTTAACTTAAAAAGCAAAATATTTGTAAAACAAAACAATTTCAAGATCTATGATAATTAATTTAGCTCCATATCAAAATAATTGAAATAATTATATTAATGTCTCACTAAAAACACTATTTTCACTATTTTTATTAATTCTTTAAAAAATTCTTTAAATTCAAAAAAAAGTTACAATTTAATATTTAATATTTACTAAGAACTAAAAATACTTTTTCTACTCCTTTTAACAAATAAAATTCAATTATTATCATTATATTTATACCATTTCATACAAAATACTTACAATATATATTTCTTCCAATACATTTAATTTCAGAATTTGAAGATATGTTTGAAGATGATACAATAACTGTTTTACAACCCTGAGCATATAATAAATCCAAAGCTTCATAAATATCATTAGAGGTATTTATAGTTTTACCTGTCAATAACCTAATTCATAAATAAAAAATTAATATACAGTGGGATCACGATATTAAGTACCACTGAATATCTTAGCTGGGTGACCTTGTATTAAATTGTATTTTTATTATTTCCAGCGGTAATAAATGAAAATATCATTTAACACAAATTATGCATAAATCCAAATTTTGATTTACTCTAACTTGGTCAGTTTTGAAAATAGAAAACAATTTTTATACAATAAATGTTAAAAATAAAACACTCTACCCGAATTTGCAGAAAAAAATTTGGGTTGCCATTTAAAAAAAAAGTAAGTTGTACAGAACATGTGCGTAACGAGAGAGATGAAAATTTGAAATTGGTCTAAAAATATGTAATTAGGTACTTCACTACTTTCTATCACCTCCCAAAAACCCCATTTCAATACAAGGTCTCCCAGTTGAGATATTCAATAGTACATAAATCATGATCATACTGTATATTATAAATATACTAGTGCTTATGAATTAAAATAAAAACATTAAATACTTATTGATTATATATTTAATATTAAAACTAATTATCTTATATTAATAATAATATTGAGAACTTCTGAATATTTTAAATTATGAGCGATGCGAAGAATGTATTGTTTT
This sequence comes from Tetraneura akinire, assembly GCA_021307375.1. NCBI lineage: Eukaryota > Metazoa > Arthropoda > Insecta > Hemiptera > Aphididae > Tetraneura > Tetraneura akinire. The sequence continues at coordinate 34,778,424 of JAIUCT010000001.1, read as the reverse complement.
ACAATGATGTGTATCATTTATTTTTATTTTTATGTCAGTAGACACTTTTACTACACAAAATAATGCTTTAATCTTCACAAATAGACGAATAGCATATGTTTCCTGTTGGAAAGTTGATGTAGTTGGTACTTTATTTAGGTCATTATTCAAATTTCTCAAAATTAACACTATGCAATAGAAAAAACCGACGAAAAATTGCATTTTTCACGAAAACTGAAATTTCGATTTCAATATTTCACGATAACTCAGGCAATTTTGAAGTTAGAGACATTACATTAATTTTTCTACAAAATATAAGACTTTGAATATTTCGTAAAATTCTTGTTTTTATGTAGGTATATGTTTAATAAATTGACAATTTTGGCATTAAGGACTGAAAATTTTACTGAAGTATACTTACATATTAACATTATATCAAAATATTAGAAAAATCCCAAGTCTATATTTTTTTTAGAGCAGTTTAAAGTTGATACTTATAGTTTAAACTAAAATTTTAAAATCCATACAAATAACCTTCTTATAATTCTCAATACTTTTACAATAAAAATTAAGTGAAAATCCAAATAATTTGGAAAATTTTATTGAAGCATACTGATATATATCCTAACGTGTTTCCAAAATATTAGAAATATTATTATTTTTATAATATTTTATGACAAACACAAATAATAAAATTGAAAAAGGCAAGCCGATACTCCTGCTGCATGGAATACAGGTGTGCAAATCAGAGTTTAATTTTAATTAGAATTTGAATGCAATGATAAACAATTACATTCCAAAAATCATTATAAGCGAAATTCAGTCAGATAATGAAGGAATTGATTAAAATTTTGACATTTTTTTTATAAAATATTTAAAACGCAAAATTTTATCACACATATAGAAACCATATAGTTACACATATAGTACATGAATGAACACCTTATAAAATTTTCTTGTCTCTAACTACAAAATTGCCCGAGTTATCGAATATTGAAATCAAATTCGTCGAAATTTCCGTTTTTGTGAAATATTTTTGTTTAAACTAAAAATATCGACTTTGAACAGCTATAAAAAAAAATCGAGACCATGGATTTTTATAATATTTTGATACGATATTAAATAATATGTATATATATATATACTTCAGTAAAATTTTCAGACCTTAATACCAAAAATTGCCAATTTTATCAAACATTACATAAAAACGAGAATTTTACGAAATATTCAAAGTCCTATATTTTGTAGAAAAATTAAAGTAAAGGTTCCAAAATTTTACCACATATATAATATATATATATAATATCTACGTGAAGACCCAATCAAATTTTCAGGTCTCTTACTTCAAAAAGTCCTATATTTTGTAGAAAATTAACCAATCTATTCAAACATTTTACCACAATTATATATTATTAGTTGCTATGTGAACACTCAAAAAAATGTTCAAGTCTCTATCTTCAAAATGTCTGAGTTATCGTGAAATATTGAAATTGAATTCGTCAAAAATTCAGTTTTCTTGAAAAATGCTGTTTTTTCTACTGCTTAGGGTCAATTTTGAGAAATTCAAAAAATGACCTAAGTAGAGTACTAATTACATCCACTTTCCAACCAGAAACATACTCTATTCGTGAAAATCGGAGCATTATTTCAGGTAGTAAAAGGGTTTTTAGACATAAAAAAAAAAATCATACATCATTGTAAAATCAATACATTCTTCGCTTCGCTCAGAATCTAAAATACTATTATTTTGTATTCTGCGTTATTAATATTAATTATTAATTTATTATACTTATATTATTTATAACTTAAATATCAATTTAGTAACATTTTTAATGTTAAAATTTGGTGCACTAATAGATAAAATAATGAATTAAATTACTTAAATATTTAAATATGAAGTAATGAAATCTAAATAAGTAAGAATGTTACGTAAGGATATTTTGATATCAACATTCATACATTTGTTTTCATTAATATAATTGTTCTTACTCTAATTCATATTCATTAGGTGTAAGAATATCTGTCAAATTTAGAATTTCACTTTTGTAAACATCTAATATTTCTTTTGGGACGTACATAGTTTTATTATCACCCATTACTGGATCACAAACTAGAAAATATTTAAATAAATCAATTTTATTAATCTTTGTCAAATAAATTATTTATGTTAAATAAAATAATATTAATTATTACATTATGATTCCATCATAATTATACCCTAAAATATTATAAATAATACACAAAAACTTGAAAATATATAAATCTCAATAGATTTGAAAACTTTATTTTTATTTGTTTAATACTTATTATAAGTAGTAGGTATACATTATTAATTATATTTAAAATTGAAATATATTATAATAATTCCATTTATTATATATACCTATAATAGTATAATATTTTAAATACTAAGAATATAAGATTACAATAACAAAAGTTAATTTGAAATTGCATATACAAATTATGGAATTAACTGAAGAATAAATATTTAAATCAATACACCGAAAAGTTTATTATATATTGACATATGCAACAAATAAGGCAGAAACTAAAAAAAAAAATTTAATTAAGTTAGGCGTTGGTATTAATCTAATTAAAATATGTCTATTTTTTTATGAAAACAGTAACTGTATCATAAAATGTTAAATGTATACATTAAACCAATTACTTACCAAAAATCAAATCAGGATTTTTTTCTTTTAAAATTTTATAAACTTCTGCTACTTTTTTTAAAAATAATGGACATCGAATATAACCAGTTAATAAATATGAATAATAATGCAAATTATTTTCAACAAGACCAGTAATTAATTCAGCTAAAAAAAAAAAAATAAAAAAAAAAATAAAAAAAAAAATGAAAAAATAATAAGCAATCAATAACTTACATAAATCATTTTCACTTAATATTTGGCCATAAAAAGTTTTATACCCAGTATGGTTTGATAATTGTACAGAATTTATAGCATCTACTTCAAAACCCATTATCTATTTTTTTAAATAATTTTAACAATAATTTCAATAAATATAAATTTAATAATTATACATTTACCTGTAATGGAAAAATGGCACATTTATTACCAACATATCCACTAACAACATGACTTTGTATTGATAGTACTTTTTTTATTGGTTCCATGTTGATTCAAAACTATTTCTCTAAATAAAGTACCTAATTAAAAAAATAATATATAATATAAATTAAATAAACTGTTAATCAATTAAACTTTTGTTCTAATAATTATTTTGAATATATTGTATAAAGAAATCAAAATTAATTACCACATGCATATTACACACACGTCATAAAACAATGCTAAAAATTAATAATTACAATAAATAAAATAAATATTAAAACAAATTATTAGTTAACAAAATTATTTTTATTAATTTACTAAAATTTATTTCTAGTTTTACTTACATTAATTATGATTAATTAAACATATTTGCTACGATTTGTAGTCAGAAACCTATTAATAGTTAAATTTCTCTATGAACTGTATGAAAATAATTAATTTTATTAGATGTGAATATAATTTTTTCAGTATTATTAATATGTAGAATTTATCTAATACAAATTAAACGTATTGATAAATGGTTGGTACTAGGTATACGTATTAAAAACTACAAATATTTAACAAACAACAAGCATAATTGTAGTTATTCCAATAATCGATGATGACAATAACTACTAAACAGGTGTTAGATCGTAACTAGTACTATAACTATTATATTATACAAAAATAGGTGTAAAGAAATATTGATCATAAACAAGTGTATCAAATTAGAATCATTAATATTATATTCTCAAATTTAATTAAACACATAGTTATATTATTTATTATCTAGAATATTAATTGAAAGTATTGGACCACCAGGGCCGGCGAGAGGGTGGGGCAGGAGGGGCCACAGCCCCGGGGCCCGGGTCTTTAAAGAGGGCCCGTCGTTTCAAACTTAAGTGTAAAATAAGTTATAAGCATATTTTAATAGATTAAATTAATTTTTTTCTTCTGCAAGTAATTGAAATAATTTTTAATTCAATTGACGAAATACGCTTATAGCTATATTAATAAATAATTTATTATTATATATATTCGTCCGAGTGCCCGATAAAGTCTATTTTAAGAGTCTTCTAGAAAAATACCACTCGGACACAAATCACAGTACCGCATTTTAATATTGGATTAAAAGATTTATCAGTGTATAATACAAGTAGAATATACTTATTATGTCATATGTGCTATTAATAATAAATAAATTTTCCACGAAAAAGGCAAGAAAACGAACACTATAGCTTAACCTAGTTCTCCGTTTACGATAATAAAATATGTATTAATCAATTTTATTTCTCCTTCGATTAATAAAATATTTTAAATAAATCAAGTATTATGTTTATTTATTAACAAATTATCAACTTATATGTAAGTAAAAAAATTTTTTTTAAATGAAAAATGGGGTGTGTATTATTATACAGATTACAGGTTAGGTTAATTATAATATATCTATAAACATACAGATATTGAGATATTTAGGTATACATTTAATATAATGTTCTCGCCGGCCCTGTGGACCACGTCTATTGTCCTAAATTACATAATATTTATAATTCTGACAATAATTGAAACCGACTATAATAGTATAATCACAGTATTATATTATAATAGCATGTAATCTTAAATCCTCTAAATGTATAGTAAATTCTAAAAATAATTACAACTACAGACAGTATTAAGTTGTATTTATTTTCTACTACTATATTATAGTTATTGTTATTAACTATCAACACTGTTAAAACAACCAATTATTATATAAATAAAAACACCCCAATTTCAACAAAATAATTAATTATAATAAAATAAATTATTTTGTAGAAAATGGGTATCAATTTTTTATATAAATAATTCTACAAATAACTCAACACCAAATCATATTAATCATACTACTAATTAGAATTTTAATTACTACTGCCCATCATCCTATGCATGTACCAAACTATGGAAAAAGAACAAATCATGATACAAATAATAGAATGTAATTACTAATTACTAATTAGATAAGTAGGTACTCCAGCTACATTCCTATTTCCTGCAATAATTAGAAAATGGGTGTTTGTAGGTAATGTATCGGAAAAACCAATTTAAAAATTATATTTTATACTTAAAAGTAAAAATATATCACAATTCACAATAGTTATTAGTGTTATTACTTATTAGTTGGTAGGTATTTACTATTATTTAGTATTTTAGTCATTTACTCATTTATTTAACGATGTACCATTTGATAAAATTTTGTAACATGTATAATACTTCAGTGTGCCGTGTGCTCACGATTAAACCGAATAAATATTAAATGGGTGTGGGCCACTGTGCAAGTATGAAATTTTAGCATAAGATAAGGCTCGAATGCCGAAAAGACACGACGACAAACGCGCACTTGCGGATCGTTACTGAGTCGAGTTGATATTTCACCGCCACTAGCAGTAGGTAGCACTGTGGTAGTGGTAACTGGTAAGATAAGATAAGTTTTATCATGACAAAATAATAAAAAAATTATTTATTTAAATTTATTTCGTCATGCCTTTATTTATTTAATTATCAATGCATAAAACAGTAAGAGCGTAATGCACTTAATTAAATACATAATTATATGTCAATGTTATATATGATATATTGATATTATGTTTAGTATTTTGTTAACGAATAGTTTAGAAGTTAATACTTTAATAGGACGATTTTATTACAATAGTATAATTAAAATTTTAAAATTTTCTTTTAAGATAGTTTATTCAGAAAAACTACCATTTATTAAACTTATATAATAGTTAGGCTTTTGGCACTTTTATCCACAATCATAATTAGATATTAATCAACAATCATTTTGTTCTTCCAAGACAACTTGTAGCATAATATAATAATAGGTATTTTGGCTTTGTGTAATAATTAATCTATTATAGATTAGTTAATTTTCCAAGGTGTTATTATAAATTATAAATTTATATTAGTTTAATAAAACTAGATAGATTAACATTAATTGGGTAATTCCTAATCTACCATACCATTATACCAAGAACACAAAATTGTATTTTGAATATTTGCTGTTATACCATTGGAGCATTGAGCAAGCATAGTGTAATGCTGATAAATGTTTATATTATAAGTGATACTAAACCAATGAAGTTTATATAGTATTACTCGTGACCACTGACCAGTAAAATTAACCATTTAAATTTAATAATTTAATTAAATATAATCATAATATAATAACAAAGTTTTTTGCAAAAAAAAAAAAAAATTAATATGAAAAATGAAAATACAAAAAGTACATACAAGTTTTAAATATGTATAATGTGATCTGTTTTAGTTGTTAACAATTTAAACAAAAATATTGAATTTATAATTAATTTATACTTAATTATTGAATAATTATAGCTTTTAAAAAATTTCCAATTTATTATAATATACTAAATTATTAGTAAAACAAATAGTTTTATGGTAAGATAAAATTAAATATTTATTAAAAAATTAAGTTAGTACTGGTCAAGAATTTATTTTGCTAATGGGTATTATTTTAATTAAATACATTTCTACAATATAATTGTGTATAGAATATTATGGTTATTTTTAAATATCTCTTTTAATGATAACAATTTTTAGAAATGTTAATTATCCTTATCAGGAAACATTTTAATTATACACTTATAAATTTAAAGTATATAATAAGATATAGTATTAATATTAAAGGAAAAATTGTATTAATAAATATTTTTTTTTCAATATTCATTCATATTGAGAGTTAAATTTATTTGTACATTATATAATTTGATACAATACCAAGTGAAAATACTTATATGTTAAATGACAAACATTATACTCGTAAAAAAAAAAAAAATATATATATATATAATAAAAATAAAAGTGATTAATTTAAGATCTTAATATTTTATATGTTAAGTTTAATAGATTATATAATAATGGTATATATTTGTATATACCTATTATGAAATTTTGATATATATTTGAATATTTATTTTAATTGTTTTAATCTAATGGAAAAGACAAAACAAAGTAATTATTATATACATATATATTTAAATGTATATGTATTTTAATTAATAAAATTTACATTATAGATACACAAAATATGATAAACTATTTAAATTGGATCTAACACGAGATCTGTAATATTTGAGGAAATAAAATAAAATTAATTTGCTTTGAATATCTTAGTTTTTTAATATTAAATTGAAATAATATAACAGTTAATATTTTTCTTAAAATATAAATGTTTAAGAATATATTATTATAATTGTATTTTAAATTATTAGTACTGGTAAATTTCTTTTCTATAATTAAATTAGTAATGACAATATTTAATAAGCATAAACAATAACCACTAATAATAATGTTAAATGTTAATATATATTATATATATTTTTTATAACACAAATGAGGTTGAAACTCAATTAAAACCTATGCCTATACATAAATTAAATATGTTAACTAAATGAAATGGTTATATCTATATACAAAGTACATAATAAAATCAATATTTAGGATTTTAAAAATTTTGGTCACATAGAACCATTATGATTGTTAAAGTGAAACTTTTTTATACATAAAAATATATAAATATATAATATATATATATATATATATATATTTATATAATCTGTTATTTATAGAAAGTTTAGGTATTTAAAATAAAATTATTCAAGCACATAGTTCTTAAATTATGAACATTATATCATGTTGATAATAATTAATTTTTAATTAAATATAATTTATTTCTTTTTCACAGCAGTCGTATTACTAGCAGGCCGTCCAGAGTTCAATCCTGAATATTGATACTTTGCTTTCTTTTCAGATGGTTTCAGAATCTTAAGATATAAACATAATCAAATAGTCAAATTAAAATTAAAATACATTAAACATTTATTTAACATAAAATTACAATATTTTATTTATTGTTTTATTTTGTTTGTAATATTGATAAAATCAGAATAAAAAATGCATTTTGATATTTATTTTTAATTTTTTATAATAAAAATATACATACATTTTCTTAATTTAATTAATTTTTGTAATGTTTATGAAATATCTAGTTACTAATATTGTCATTAACTGTTATTTATATATGGAAATAAATTAATGGCTTAACAAAATGTTACATAATGTACAGACTTAAGACAATGCTGATATAAAAATAATAATTATAAATTACAAATTAATTATTAATTAATGTAATTTATATGAGCTGAAATAAAATGAATTTAATTAATTTGCACTTTGCATAAAATTATTTATATTCAAAAATTAAGGTGGAAATATTTCACATGTCATTAATTATCTATAATGGACATGTATATCATATTTTATTATAATATTTTATAAATTTTTCAATTAACTTGACATTTCTAATATTAAAATTATCATTTTGATGCTTACTATAACTTAGTTATTAGTCATATATTGTAAAACTGGCATTCAAGCACAAACCCAATAAGAACATATTAGAGGACTAAAAATCTCTAAAAATTTTAGAGATCAATCAATTTTATTGATACGCTGGAATGATTGTTGAGATATATTAAAGAATATATATATATACATATATATATATATATATATATATATATATATATAAAAGACAACTATTGAATAAAATGGATTTATTTTAATGATATAGTACCATTTTAAGTAGAATATAAGACAGTATACCTCTATTTTGGTATAAATATTTATAAAGAAATAATAGCAAAGAACACCATTACCATAATTATTATATACCAAATATTTAATCCGTTGAAAAATTTATTATTTTTAATTACTGCATTTCTAAAATTTATTTACTTATTTTAATGTTTACTTTTAGATCTTATGTATTTTGTTAGTATATAATATAATTAAAAACATACTTGAAATGAACACATAAGAGTTGCATCAACAGACATCATTCCACCTGCGTTATCAAATTCTCCACAATAATTTGGTGCTGAAAACAATGTAACTAATTGTCTCTTAGCAAAAAATTCATAACCATCCTCTACAACCTAAAAATATATCAAATATTAAAGATGCTTACAATTAAATGAGTTATTAAAATAAATAATTTAATTTACTTGATGTGCTCGGCATATGAGATCTAAATCATGTCGGTTTAAAAATTTTGCTACAACATCTGTACCAAAAGTAAAAGAAACACCTCTATCATTTTCTCCCCAACCAGTTACATCTTTATCAGGGTCTGACCATAATAAATCACATAATAAACCTAAACAAATATAATTGTTTTAAAATTTAATTCATATAAAAATTGTATGATTATATATTAAAATGATAAACCATTGCATTCGGAAAAAGCATTTTGAGCGAAGTTCTGTCATATATAGGCATTTAGGTGACAAAGGATTTTATGAGCATTTATATTGAACTTAGAGATTTAAAAATTGTATAGGTGTTCATTTATATACTATATGTGTGATAAAATTTTGCGTTTTAATATTTAATAAGAAATGTCAAAATTGTAATAAATAAACCTACATTATCGGACTGAACTTCAATCAGAATTGTTTTTTTGTTGCAATCGTTTATCATTACATTCAAAATCTAATTAAAATTAACCACAATGATTTGTACACCTGTATCCCATGTGGCAGGAGTATCAGCTTTTTTTATGCATACTTTTGTGGTAATTAAATTAGTAAAAAAAATTCTTATACAATATAAATAATTAATTTTATAAATAAATGGTAATTTTAGAATCAGAGTACAGTGAAGAATGTATTGGTTTTACAATGATGTCTTTTTTTTTTTATGTTTGAAGACACTTTTACTACCTACCCAAAATAACGCTCTAATTTTCACTAATAACATATTATGTTTCCGGTCGGAAAATGGATATAGTTGGTACTTTATTTCGGTAATTTTTCGAATTTCTCTAAATTGACCATATACAATAGAAAAACGACGAAAAAAACATTTTTCATGAAACTGAAATTTTGACTAATTCGATTTTAATAATTCACGATTACTCGGACAATTTTTAAATTACAGACATGAAAATTTTATAGGGTGTTAACATAGGTTTTATATGTGATAAAATTTTGGAACCATTACGTTAATTTTTCTACAAAATATAGGATGTTGAATATTTCGTAAAATTCTCGTTTTTATGTATGTTTTATAAAATTGACAATTTTGGGTTTTAAGGTCTGAAAATTTTACTGAAGTATACTTATATATTACTTATCATATCAAAATATTAGAAAAGTCCCAAGCCTCATTTTTCTTTATAGCTGGTTAAAATTGATACCTATTTTTAGTTTAAACGAAAATCTTAGAATCCATAGGAATATTTTTATTATTTCTCAATACTTTTATAATAAAAATTAATAGAAATACCAAAAAATTTGGAAAATTTTATTGAAGCAGAATCCCGAGTCTCAATTTTTTTTTTTATATAACTCTTTAAAGTTGTTATCTTTAGTTTAATTGAAAATCTTAGAATCCATAGAAATATTCTATTTATTATTTCTCAATACTTTTAAAATAAAAATTAACAGAAAAGCCAAAAACTGGTGTAGAAGATAAACGTAAAGAGGATAGTGATGAATTTTGATAACAATTTGATTTAACCAAATTTAATAAAATAGAATAACTAAACTCATAATATTGCAAAAATTACTACAAGCTATATGAATGACTAGGATTTTAATAAATGATTTGATTTAGATACTTTTACTTAATACCAATATTAAAAACTGGGTTAAAAACTATTTAAAATTCAGGTACCATAATATTTAATACGTAATATATTTAATACAGAAATATAATAGTATCTAAAGCTGGAGAAAAGCTATGTATATCAAAATTACATTATAATGGGTTTTTCAATAGACACTCGAACTTTGCTTGATTATATCGGAAACGTGGTTAAAGTTTTATCTGTCTAATGTGTTGTGAATTGTTCAGTACTGTATGGCAAATCACCATGAACGGAAATAGTGTTGAACAACGTGTGTGTATAATTTTATTTTATTATCGAAATCAGTGCTCCGTTAGCAAAAAATTTCGTGCATTACGTGATTTGTATACATGACAGAACCGTCCTGCTGAGTCGATGAATATTCGATGTTTGGTATTCGAGTCAACCGGTTCAATAAATCATTAGCCAACACCCATACGTCACTGAAATGTAAGGTCCATTGAGAACATCGCTGCTGTGCGTGATAAAACCCAAGGCAGTCCATTCTTGTCGTTCACAAGAACTTTGTATTTCTGCGACTTCAACTTGGCGAATTTTCTTAACTTCTTGTGGCCTAAGCTGGATGATATGAATACTGAGGACATGTGGTTCCAACGGGACGGGGCTACATGTCATACAACGCATGCAATGATGGATATTCTTCGTGAACGATTTGAGGTATGGTGATATCGTGCAACGATGACATAAACTGGCCACCGAGATCGTGTGATTTAATGCCTTTAGTCTTTTTTTTTTTAGACTATCTTAAATTACAGGTCTATGCAAATAAACCGCAAACAATTGATGCCCTCAAAGTCCACATAGCCAATGTCATCCATCAAATTCAACCTGATTTATGCTACAAAGTCAGAAAATTGGACCTGCCAAATACATGCACCAATGAAAGCCGTACTTTAATTGCAAGGCGGACATTAAAACGATGTTATATTCGATACATAATTGCCATATAACGTTCTTAAAAATAAAATAAAAATTGAGTAGATATCTCACAAACAACTTGTTTTATTTACATTATTTTAAACATCCATTTTAAGCGCCCTTATTGAAATACCCGTTAGTAATACATAAATATCATGTAATAATTGTGTTTCATAATTATTATAATAATTTACTTATGTAACTTCAATTTTTTTAATTGCATTATATAAAAAAACTTAAATTTTCTACTTTGCATTGACTTATTCATGATAGAAATAATTACCAGTATCAGGGACATCTGTTGGACGCATAATACGTCTAATTTGTTCCATTCCTTGTAAGTCAGGACTAAGTCCACCATGACAACAAAATATTTTCTCATCAATGATAGCCGCAATAGGCAAACAATTAAAACAATCAGTAAATGTTTTCCATAATTTTATATTATAACGTCTTTTACCTATTTCAATATAAAAAAAAAAATATATCAATTAAAATACCTATTTAAAATTATTAGGTAATGATATAATAAATAGTTTACATTCGTCATAAAATCCATAAATCCTATTTATGCTTGCACATTCATGATTGCCTCGTAATAGAAAAAAGTTCTCTGGATATTTTATCTTGTATGCTAATAAAAGACAAATAGTTTCCAATGACTGTTTTCCACGATCAACATAATCACCCAGGAATAAATAATTTGCTTCTGGAGGAAATCCACCATATTCAAATAAACGCAATAAATCAGTGTACTGACCATGTATATCTCCTAATAAATAAATTATAACAAAAATATAAAAAGTTATATTATTAGTATAGTAATTTTGTGTTATTTCAACAACCACAAAATTAATAAAATATTATAGATAGCTATTAAAATATTTTGTTGTAAAATACCAAGAATTTATAAACAAAAGAATAACTTTTTATTATAATTAGTAGAGTTGGGCTGAATCCAATAACTGATATTAATATTGGATTATCAAATTTTTTTTTAGAATCATACTATCACATATAAATTCGTAGGTAATAAAGAAATAAAAAATAATTAAAACTGTGTGTGAAATAAATAAACAATAAGATAAAGTTGTTTAGTGTATTTAGCATGGTTATTTGAACTGATAAAGTATCTTGAAGTAATGGTTTATTTTTTATCAATAGCATACTTATTTTTATTAGAAAATAATTATTTTATAATATTAAACATTCATATTAAACAAAAGTGATATCGTCCTGTATTAATTATTAGTATTAAATTAATTTTTTTTTTATCTTAAATTTATTAATATATTATAAAAACTCTAATTTTATTTAATTATTTATTTAATATTTAAAATCAAATTGATCAATTGTGATTATTATTTTATTATATACTTTGATATTTTTTTCTACAATTTTTTTCTACAATAGTAAATTTATTTTATATATGTTAAAAATAAAAGTAATATAGTGAACCTATATAATAATTAGAAATTATAAGGTAAAAACCAAAATAAATATACATTGTTACTTACCACATATTTTTAAAGGTGCTTCTAAATCTAATAAAATTGGTTGTTGCAAAAATATTTCTCTAGATTTCAAACATAAACCTCGCACTTCTGCTTCTGACATTTGTACAGTTTTTCCAGGTCGACATCCTCTTACTATAAACAAAATATAGATATTTATAATTATATTGATAATTGGTATTTTAGGTAAATTGTAATTGGTGATATATATTGATGTATTTATTTAATATAATTAATTACTTTATTACTTATATTAAAATATAGTTATAAATACCTAATACAAATGTCAAATATATAGGTATACAATATAGGTTGGTACATACATTAAAAAATTAATTTTATTCTATTAAAACAATATGATTAAAACTTAATTATTATTTAAATTACTTAAGGTACTTATTTTTAAAGAATAGTTTTCTTAATCATTATTATAAAAACACTAATGTTTATACTATCTATACATTGCTAATTACAACAATAAGTAATTGCATTGTGTATCTTCAATGTTAAGCTTACATTAATTCTGTAGTTATGCAATTATCTAATAGATTAATTGATTTTGTAGAAAAAAAATAGGTATAATGAAGTTATCAATTTTGATGAGCTTAATGTAATACACGTAATTATCAGTTTACTTTATTAACTTTAGATTAACTATTATTAAATTGTTTTGATATATTTTTATTTAAATTATAAAAATCAAACTAGATACTTAGTTTTATTCGTTTTATGTTATATGGACAATTAAGTTCTACTTGATGTGTAAACTTTGCTGAAATAATTAACCAAATTGTAGTTTGCCAAACTAGCATGTATTGACATTAACTGATTTATTAACAACAGGTTTTACATCTTACATTGTAATGCATTAAGATAATTATGATTTTGCGAGCAAATATTTTTATTTATTTTGTAATCTTACCTTCTAAAAGTCGTGCGATTATGCTGTCTATACTTAACGGTTCACCGTCTGCCATTATGAATGGAATATCTTTTGAATCTTACTACTATAACGATTGATCAACAACAATATTCATAAACGAATGTACAGTTTTACGAAGCGATTTTTGAATGAATAAGATGTATGAATTTCAAATATAAATTGGAATACTGTGAAAGTATCTGTGGATTATGATGATAATATGGATAACTTCCGTCTATCAAACAGGATTCAAGGGGTCGTACCGCCACTACTACTCGTCCCGTTAACATGTAAATTAATCTTAATCTTAAATAAATTGATGCACTTGGCCAGCGGGTAGTGGTAGGCTGGAAGGGAAAAATGGCGAACACTTTCTCCCCACCATGAACACATAATTTGTTTTTCTATTAATAATTTTAAATTTTGCTTGGATTTATTGATATAATGATAATATGCTTTAATATTATTTTAAATAACATTATTACAATTATGTACGTACGTAAAATATTCCTATCCAACTAAATATTATACATCTATATTTTCAACCCTAATATTTTGTATTCATAGTTCAAGGTTAAAATTGTCTATTTAATAGGTATTATATGAGGTTATGTTCTTAAATCAAATGAATCTCCATGGACATTTTTGATAACCTGCATAGAAAATAATTTGTTATATCTTATATGCATGTGCAATAATAATAAAAACTATAGGTATTTGATATCACTATAAAAAATATATTTTTTTTTTTTACTATTATAGTAGTTACAATCATAGAATAAAGATTACAATAATACAATTATATTGAATATTATACATTTATAATACCCATGTTTAGTAATCGCATAATTAGAATTATATATTAACTTCTAATTTTTGTAACTTATCGTTTTAATGATTTTCATTTTTTAGTTTTTTACCAATTTCCAAAAATAATGAACAGTTGAATTTATAACATACGTGAATATTGGATATTTGGATTCCATCGCCCAGAATAACTCAAAAGTTTACTTCACAATTTTACACACGATTTTGTTCGCTTAAAAAAAGAGCGTTAATTATAAATATGTATCTGTTTCGACAAGTACTAAATAAAACATCCAAAATTAACAAGCTTAACGTTTATAATAAATTTTTGAGTACCAAATCTGAAGACCCAATCCAATCCCACATTGACAAATTAGTAAAAAGTAACAAAATTGTTGTTTTCATGAAGGGTGTTCCACAAGCTCCCAGATGTGGATTTAGTAATGCTGTGATAGATATTTTAAGTATTCACAAAGTTAAATTTGAAGCTCATGATGTACTTCAAGATGAAAATCTTAGAAATGGTATGTATTAATTTTGAATCAGTTATATACCTTTTTAGCCCCAAATTATTTTATGCAAATAAAAAATTTAAATGTAGGATTTTATAAGACTTATTTCCATTCAATGAGTAATTAAAATTGAATTTTACATTTTTGAGTAGAATATTAGAATATTTAATCAAACTATATTTTTTCTAGTTTATATTTGGTAAATTTTGAAATAATGACATGAATCAGTAATTTTATATTGTTTCCAAAGGATGCTAAACATGTACACTGTGATAACTTATAACATACATTTTAACTTTTTAATGTTAAAATACTTATATTGAATATAATGTATTTTCTATACTTTTTATGTATTTATTTTATATGGAACCATATAATTTATTAAGCATCATATTAAAATAATACATGATTTGGTAAATGATGTTTGAGTTCTATGAAATTAAAACTTAAACATGTGTGATAAAACGAGTATAAAATGTACTATTATGTAAAATATTTTATGCTAAATATAATATAATTTCTTGTTTCCTTCTCTTTGATTAATATAAATTATAAATATAATTTATATGTAGTTAAAAATGGAAATTATTGTTATATTATTATTTTTATTATTTCAGAATTTCATCATTATATATTTCTTAAATTTATTTTTATTTTCGATAATTAGTTATGTTTAAATTTCTTAACCATTTTACATCTAATTTAAATGTAAGCATGCAATATTTTAATTGAATTGAATTTTTAGAAGTACTTTTTTCTTTATAATAATATTTGTTTGGTTTTTATATCAATATAAAATAATTTATTTTGTGTATGATGAATTGATGACTAATAATAATTATTTATAATTTAATTATTGAAATGGAAAAGTTAGTTTAAATTGTGGCAAAGGTTTATAGAATGTATAGCAATATAATATTTGTGAAATTGAAACTGATTTTATTACTATTATTTTTATAAACATGATTAATTTATTAGTTCAAAAAAAAAAAATATATATATATATATATATATATAAACATATTTAAAAATCTAGAAACTATAAAACTATGACTGCAATAATGCAATTATTTGTATCTTATAATTATTGACTAATGTAATAATATCTATATAGGAATAAAAGAATATTCAAATTGGCCAACAATTCCTCAAGTGTTTGTAAATGGCGAATTTATTGGTGGCTGTGATATTATGTTGCAATTACATAGATCAGGAGAATTAGATCAAATACTAGAAAAGAATAAGTCAAACGTAGATAAAAATGATTCAGAAGTTTGATTTGGTAAAACAATTGTACATTATTTGTATATGTATCTAAAATAGTTCAGTGTTATTGTATTAATAAATAAATCATTAGATCAAATTGATCTTCATTATTTAACATGTTTTTTTTTATTTATTTAAATTAATGCAGTTACTTGATTGTTTTCATTTTAATTAAATAAATACCTATGTGACATTTTTAATATAAATTGTTCGTTTTAGTTTATTTTATAAAATTATTAAGTATAGTAATAAAAATAATAATTATATACTATTTATTTTATCATTGTTATGATATAAATAATTTTAAATAGAAAAGCTGATACTCCTGCTGCATGGATACAGGTGTGCAAATCATAGTGTTTAATTTTAATTTAAACTACACTCAAAATACTTTTTTCGGTGTATCGTAATGGTTTATCATTGCATTCAAATTCTAATTAAAATTAAACACTATGATTTGCACTCCTGTATCCCTGCGGCAGGAGTATCAGCTCTTATTTTTTATACTTTATAAAGCTATATATAAAAAAAAAATCGTTAATGTAATTCACAATTAATTGGAACAGAGTTAAGTAAAATGTATTTAAGCTTCATTAAAATTTTCAAAATTTTTTGTCAAAATTTTATTTAACATTATTGTAAAATGTAGAATATTGTAATATAGGTAATAAGAAAAATCCAAATAAATACTTTAAATAGTGATTTTACTGAAATTTTAACTTTAAACACCTAGAAAAAAATTGAGTCTTGGGATTTTCCTAATATTTTGAAAGTACGTTAAGATATACATCAGTATTCTTCAATAAAATTCTAAAAAAGTTTCCAAATTTTTTGGGTTTTCTATGTAAAAGTATTGAGAGATAATAAAAAGAATACTACTATTTATTATTGAAATACTAACTTGTAGATAATATATTTAAATATATAAAAACCCAAATCCACAAAAAAATTACTTTTATTATGTTTTATGTTTCTATTATGTTGTGGATTTACCAAATTTGGATTTTTATTTATTTAAAGAATACTACTATACTAGTAAAATTTATAATATTTTCGTTTAAACTAAAATTATCAACTTTCAACAGCTATAAAAAGAAATTGAGACTAGGGATTTTTCTAATTTTTTGATATGATGTTAAGTAATATGTAAATGTACTTCAGTAAAATTTTTAAACCTTATTGCCCAAAATTGCCAATTTCATCAAACCTGATATACATAAAAATTAGAATTTTACAAAATATTCAAAGTCCTATATTTTGTAGAAAAGTTAACGTAACTGTTCCAAAATTTTATCAAATATATTATGTACCTGTGTCAACCCCCATTAAAATTATCAAGTCTCTAACTTGAAAATTGCCATTTTTTCTGTCGCATAGAAATAACCAATTTTGAGAAATTTGAAAAATGACCTAAATAAAGTACCAACTACATCCACTTTCCAACCGGAAACATGTGCTATTCGTGAAATTCGGAGCATTATTTCAGGTAGTAAAGTTTCTTCAGAAATAAAAAAAAAAAAGAGACATTATTGTAAAATCAATACATTCTTCGCTTCGCTCAGAATCTAAAAGAGCAGATATTGCTGTGGAGGGGATACAGGTGTAAAAAGAATAGTGTTGAATTTTGAATGCAATGATAAATCATCACATTCGAAAAAACGATTCTGAGCGAAGTTTAGTCAAATATTTATTTTAATATTTGATTAAAATATTTACAATTTTATTAAAAATTAAACTCATATATATATATCAATGTTAGAGTTCCAAAATTTAACACATATTTTAAGTACATATATAAACACCCATATGTGTTATAAAAATATTTCTCAAAAAATACAAAGTATTTATGGAACATCCAATAATATTTTCAAGATTGTATATTCAATTTTGCCAGAGTTATAAAAAATATTGAAATAGATTTCCTCAAAATTTCAGTTTTCGTGAAAAATACCGTATTTTTCTCATTTTTAGATAATGTGGTCAATTTTGATAATTTAAAAAATGACCTAAATGGAGTAAAAACTACATCCATTTGGCATTTCCCTACCGGAAACATATATTATTCATGAAAAATCAAAGCATTATTTCTAGCAAAAAGTGTTTACAGACATAATAAAGAAAAAAGACACATCTAAATAAATGAAATAGTCTATTGATCATACTACCATAGACCTATAGCACTACAATATTAAATTATATGTTTTCTAAGACTATAATATATAAATTATTAGAATTTTAATACAAGTAAAATATGATATGTAGGTAAATATTTAAATAGAGCATTTTAGGAAATGCAACAGATTCTTCATAATATGTTTATGTTTGTCCCATGATCAACTAAATCAAAATGAAATTGTTTTAAAGTATTTTTAACTAGATATATATTTAAAACAAATAAATCACAACATTTAACTTATATTAATATTAAATACATATCCATACCTTTAACTAGGTAGTAAAAAAAATGTTTAAATATAATAGGTATAATTTGTTAGTTCTTACTAACTTGTAGAACAATGTTCATTCTCCACATGTAATATTAGAAAAATATATAAATAAATTCATTCAATATTTATAATATATCATAAATTTAAAATAAAACAATTCTAAATATTATCATTAAGAAGATGACCATGTGTATAATCAATTTCATTAAACAGAAAATTTCTGACAATAAAAATGTTTATACAAATTACAACATAATATTACAGATTTAATGTTGAAATCACATTGTACAATTTAATATCACATTAGATCTTCGATCTAATGATTATAAGCCAGTGATTTTTAATTTAGCTTTTATGTATTTTGCATTTTTTTTAAGTTAATTATATTAAAATAATTTTATTTTCACAATTATTAAATTTGTTCATATAATATTTAAAATAGTTAAAGTAAAATATCGAAGATGTAAAAAAAAAAAATAATATATATATATAATTTAAAATTAAAATACTTAATATAAATTGTTTGTTATAAAATAATTAATATCAATAAATAATATGTTGTATATAATATAACTTACACATAAATCACAACATAATTTCTACATTACATACATTTTTTGTTCAAATTATCGCCACCGGTGAACTTAAATAAATATATTATTAACAAGTGTTGACTAGTTAAGTTAAACCTTAAAACTATTTTTGGGTCTTTGTAACAAGATAAAAACAATTACAATATTTCATATTATTTAAGTATGAAATTATGGTTCAATAGATATTAATAAATCATCTCCTTCTAATTTCATTCCTACACTAATGTCGACTGATTTTATTGTTCCAGCCATTGGTGATTGTACAACCATTTCCATTTTCATTGCAGATAGAACAACTAATGGTGCACCCTTTTCAACTTTATCACCCACTTTTACGCGAATATCCATTACTGATCCTGGCATTGGTGCACCTACTTCTCCTTTATTTGATTTGGATGCTTTTGGATGTATATGCATTTCCTAAAAAATTATAATGTCAAATAAAATTATGCTAAAGTTAAATCAATAATTATAAATTAAATACTTTAGATGCTTCGTTGTCTCGTATGAATACTGATCGTAATTGACCGTTCATTTCAAAGAAGACTTCAATTTCTCCATTAGCAGTTAGTTCTTCAGAAATTGCAAGTGTTTTGAAGGCTAATGTTTTACCTTTTTCAATAGTTACCTTTAGAATTTAAATACAATATATATATAATTTATAGAAAAAAAATCAATTTTTATAAACATATTTGGTTAATTATTTAATAATACCAACTTCAAAGTTTTCTCCAACTTTAGGTCCAGTCAAAAAAATTCTAGTATCAAGTTTATCTACTGGTCCATATGCTTCTTTGAATGTTAGGTACTCATCAGTGACTGTAGGATAAAGAGCAGAACTCATAACATCATAATCACTAACATTTTGATATTTTTCTTGCAGATCAGTTTTTATTTTATTAAAATCTAGAGGAGGTAAAGAATATCCAGGACGACCTTCAATTCGTGGCATATCTTTCAAAACCTATAAATAATATTAAATATAAATTAAAAACTTTGTTACCTAATAATTTATTAAAAAAAAAATAAAAAAAAACATGTAAATAAAAAAATGAATATTGATAACTATTTCTACCTATTAAACAAAAATCAAAATTTTAATTAAATTTATAAAAGCTACATTATAGTTTAATAAATTATGCCAATATTCAAAGTCATCTTTCCACTTAAGCAAAGCAAAACGTTTAACGTTAGTTTTATTAAACACAGATCAATAAATTGAGAAATTTCAACTGATGTAATGTGACATGACAGCAACACAACTAAAAAGTAAAAAAATTATAAGCAGTACAGCAGTACATCACCTATAGAGTGCAGAACTTAAGAAATTTAGTCTTATGATTTTTTGCTAAACAATTATTAATTTAAACCATGTTGCCTTAGTGGAAAAATAGTCTAAAACTTGAAATCATAAAGATAATTTTTTATGACGCATTATTTAATGTTAATTAATTTATTAATGATTCTTTATATTTCATACTTTTGATCTCAATGGTTCAGGGAAACCTTGGTATGGTTCACCAATGCCACCTTGTAAAAATTCAATAACTGATTTTGGAAAACTTAATTCCTCAGCCTTATCTAATACATCTGTAGAAGTCAATTTGTTTTGTACCATAAATTGAGCAAAATCTCCAACAACTTTGGAGGAAGGAGTTACCTATAAGTCATTAATATATTTATAATATTGAATAACATAAAAAATAAATACTTTGAATATATAAATTATTTTAATTGAATTTTCACCTTAATAATATCTCCCAATAAAAGATTAGCTTCTCTATATGCTTTTTTCACATCTTCAAAGAAGTCACCTAATCCTAGTGAGTATGCTTGGAATTGAAGATTAGTATATTGGCCACCAGGAATTTCATTTAAATAAACATCAGCATTTCCAGATTTCATTGTTGTTGTACATTCA
Organism: Tetraneura akinire; assembly: GCA_021307375.1. Lineage (NCBI taxonomy): Eukaryota > Metazoa > Arthropoda > Insecta > Hemiptera > Aphididae > Tetraneura > Tetraneura akinire. The sequence goes on along the minus strand of JAIUCT010000001.1, from coordinate 34,756,784 downwards.
AATGGCGCGTAAAGAGTTCTTGTTTGCTCCCAATAAGCGCTATATGCAGAAACGTCTTTTAGATCCAGACCTTATTAGAATAATAAGAAGTATCATAAAATAGTTTTATCATGACTTTGAATTACTATTTTTTATAATTTACCAGTGTGCAATTCAGTACCCTGCAAAGAAGCAATAATAGCTCCCATGCTTGGTTGTGAGGTCATACCAGACATTGAATCAACAGCAACATCTACTACATCAGCGCCAGCATGTGCTGCTGCTAACATTGAAGCAACTCCAGCACCACTAGTGTCGTGCGTATGTACATGAATAGGCAACTCTGGGTATTTAGCACGAATAGTGCCGATAAGCATAGTAGCAGCTTGAGGTTTCAAAAGTCCTGCCATATCCTATAATATTGTAATTAATTATTTTTATATAATAGATATTACTATATAGGTAGGTACTTATTTTATAATTATTTAAATGACTATTAATTAAAAATCAGTGATAATATGTATTATTTTTTTTTATATTAATACCTTGATACATAATACATGAGTACCCGCTTTAACTAATTCATCTGCAAAATTAACATAATAGTCTAAAGTATATTTTGTCTTTGATGGATCAGATACATCTCCAGAATATGCAATAGCTGCTTCAACAACACCACCTGCTTTATCAGCTGCTTCCATACCAAGAATTATATTTGGTAAATAGTTGAGTGAATCGAATACACGAAATACATCCATACCAGCTTGTACGGCTAGATCACAGAATCTAGATAAATATAAAGAAATAAATATCAACATATGTTTCATATACATATATTATATATCCCTAAATATAAAATAATATTCATACTTAAAGACAACATTATCTGGATAGTTTGTGTAACCAACTGCATTTGCACCTCGCAATAACATTTGGAATGGTATATTGGGAATAGATGACCGCATATCCGCTAATCTTTGCCATGGACATTCATGTAAAAATCGAAGTGCAACATCAAATGTAGCACCACCCCAATTTTCTAATGAATATAAACCTGGGAAACTTTGAGAAACCCATGGAGCAATACGTAAAATATCATGTGATCTAAAATGAATAATAATTAAAATTATAAATAACTAAATAAATATATGTATTTAATTTATAACATAATTTAAAAGTTTATTGAACAATTAATTAATTAAGTATAGATATATAAGATACCTACTAATTAAAAATATAATAACTAGGTACTCTTAAAGTCTTAATACAACTTAGTTCTAATGTTTTAATGATAAAATATTATTCACCTCACTCTAGTAGCTAAAAGAGATTGATGTGCATCTCTCATTGTTGTGTCCATTAACAAAAGTCCTTTATGATCTCGAACAGCTTTAGCAAATGCTTTTGGTCCATCTCTATTTAAAACTTGTTTAAATCCTTGTGGTGGACATAACCCTAAATTTATTTTTGAAATTCATTATGTTGAATAACTATTTTTATTTTTATTTATATTTGATATTTTTACGTATATTAGTAATTATTAGTAAAGTACTAAAGTTATTAATAATTTAGTAGCAAGTATATTAAAAGTGTGTATAATTATGAAGGACCATGAAATAAATAAAAAATGACCTTGGTTCAATTAATAGATAATTCATTAATATAATTAACTGTGGTAAAAAAGTTTATATAAATCTATATGTCAAGACGTTAGAACCATAGACGTTTTAGCTACGTACCACAAGCACAATTATTGACAATTCTCAAGCTATAATACATGATCTGTGCTTTTTTTTTTATACAGGAATTATCAACACAGCACAAGTTATTTATGTGCATTTTGCAATTTTGGTAAACCTGTACGTTTTAACTTTCTACAGTACTTATATATTTATAATATACCTATTAAATATAAATTTAAAAAAAAAATTAAATATGTATACTACACCATAGTGGCATTGTATACAAAAGACAAAACTATAATAGGCTTCCCGTTCTATAATATTGGAAATTCAAGAACATTAAACGAAACAAGAACGAACAGGCTCACCGGGATATCGAGACATCTCGTTGGGTCTATGCCAATATGCAAAAAATTGATGACCATTTAAATTTATTTAAAAATATTTTAAGAAAAATATTATATTTTTTTTTTAATATACCTCATAGGGACATTAAAAACTATTATTTACACATTACACCTATGTTTATTCTAATATCTAATGTGGCCACTCTAAGTTTAAATCCCGGTAACAATTTTGGTCTAAGTAAGCCCTTAAACATAAAATATTGAACTTCAAAAAACTTTAAGTACTATGCCAAATATATGGTTTAAAAATAGTCGTGTCATCGTCATATTTATTTTTGAATTATAACGAAATTTATTAAAAAAATACAATTACGCAAAAAAAAAAAAAATAGGTAGGTATTATTTTTATTTATATATTATTATATATAATATATTATTTATATGCTTTACGTGTTAATATTCAGTGTATTTAGGATGGGTGAACAAGGGAAATTTTTTATCGCTCAACTATTTCGACTTTGGTACTCTCCAGTTTCTTAGGTTTTGAAGAGCCCGTTAAATTTTGTCGCTCTGCTGTCAATGGCTAAAGAGCAACTGAAAAGTTGTGTTGATGCTGTGTCTTTCTAACTCTCTGTATGCGTATTATATAGGTATATTTGATTATATAGACTTGGTAGAAGAAACGAAATAGGTAGTTGCATGTCAAAAAGTCTTCCGTGTTCGCCCGCTCTTAAATTCATTATTATTCTCATACGAGATAAAATATATAGGTATATCAATTATTATGTAATACTTGCCACTTGGGGTTAAAAATGTATACTTATTTAAAATTTTCATTGAATATGACAAAAAATATAAATTAATAATTAATAAATAATAAATTAATTTGCGTGATTCCTACAATCCTACATAAAAGCATAAACCACCCACCATCACCATGTTTTATTTTACAATATTTAAATAATATAAAATTAAAATTAAAAATAATTTTCTTAAGTTAATGTGTTTTACATAAATTTAAATTTATGATTCATTATATTACTTATAAATTCATAAATAAAACCTAGGTATCAATAGTCAGTACGATTATTATAATGAATGTTTGAATTTTGAATGTACCTACTCGTATATTAAAATATTTAATCTAATTATATAAATAATATATTAGTACATCATATATGATAAAGTTATTGTAATTTGCATGACCAGTAATAATACAAATGAATATTCATTATTATTGTAGGTAAGTATGAGGTATGACGTACGTAATGATAATAAGTACCTAAATTCAAAAATGTTCATAGAAAACATTATTTATAGATAAAATTATTATTTAATATTGGAAATTTATTTTTTTTATCTAAAATAATCGAACTATTGATTATCCACGGGAAACGCATTAAAAGATTAAAGTAAATTTTATTTATATTTATATCAAAATAATGCTTATTATATGACAAATTAAAAAAAAAAAAAGACAATTACAATTTTTCACAGAAAATTACGTCGTGAAGATGTTGGTTGTTTTGAAAAATGCACGGTTGAAGTTTTAGGTACCTACCTACTATAGTACTATGATAGTTACTATTTTACTAACTAAACGTGAGCGGTGAGCCAATATCTATCCAATGTGTAATTTATTTTATGGAAACATCTCTAAACACTAAAACACTTATACGCACGAGGCACGACTATCCGCGAACATTACATTTTTTAAAAATAAATTAAATCACAGTGCAAATGTTAGCTTACATAGGGACCAACTGCAATCATGTACCTATAATATTATAAATTGTGAACATCTTCATTACATAATTTTCCGTAGATATTAGATATATTATGATAAAAAAAAATACATGTACCGTACCTACTAATATTAATTTTACAAAATGGTTGGTAGTAAAATAAATAAAGGTTCATTCAATCTAATTGGTATAATACTACTATCTAAAATTCTAAATTATATATTTAATTGAAAACCAAGGGCGTTTTTCGTAGCGAACCTGTAAAATATACTTTAAGACCTTAACATGTTTCGTGGTCCTTCAAAACCTGGTAAAATTCAGTTATTACTCAAACAGCTATAAAATATACCCGATTTTTATTTTTTAATAGTTATCTATTTCTAAAAATAGCATATTATATTAAATATATATAATATTTTAATTTACATATAATTCGGAAGAGCTATCAGAATATATAGATTTATGATCGTATGTGTTTTTTACATGATGTCAATTTTTCGTTTTAAGGTCTAAAAATTGTATATAATATATATTCACATATTGTTATTTAACATTATATTACCAAAATATTAGAAAAATCCCAAGTCTAAATTTTAGATTCTGAGCGAAGCGAAGAATGTATTGATTTTACAAAGATATGTCATGTGTGTCTTATTTTTTTCTTTTTTTTTTAAGTATGACCCTTTTACTACCCGAAATAATGGTCCGATTTTCATGAATAGCATATGTTTTCGGTAGGAAAATGGATGTAGTTGGTACTTTATTTAGGTCATTTTTCAAATTTCTTAAAATTGACGCTATGCGTTAGAAAAAACGAAGAAAAAAATGACGAAAAAACGGCATTATATTAATCAATACCTACATTATCTGACTGAACTCGCTCAGAATCGTTTTTTCGAATGCAATGGTTTATCATTGCATTCAAATTCTAATTAAAATTAAATATTATGATTTTCACACCTATATCCCTGCGGCAGGAGTATCAGCTCTTTTTTGGATTCTTAGTTTTTCGATTACACTAAAAATATCAATTTTAAACAGAAATAAAAAAAAGACGAGCTGATGATACTCCTGCCACAGGTATATTTGCATGTAAATCAAAGTATTTAATTATAATTATACCTTAAACAGCTATAAAAATAAATTGAGAATTGAAATTTTTTAATATTTTGGTAATACGTTAAACAATATGTGAGAATAACTGAATACTATAATACAATTTTCAGACCTTAAAACCAAAATTGCCAATTTTATCAAACATTATAAAGATAATAATGAGAATTTTAGGAAATATTCAAAGTTCTATATTTTCTCAAAAAATAAATGTTATGTTCCGAAATTTTATTACGTTATTATACAATTATACATAGTACTTATGTAAACATTGAATAATGTTTTCATGTGTCTAAGTTCAAAATTCCATGAGTTGTCGTAAAAAAATGTTAAAAGTTGTCAAATTGGTCGAAATTTTAGTTTTCGTGAAAATTGGACCATTATTTTGTGTCAAAAAAGTGTTTACAGACATAAAATAATGACACACATGGCAAAATCAATACATTATTCGCTTTAATGAGAATCTAAAATTAAGTTTAATAATTATTAATTATTATTTACCTACTATAAAAGAGGTCCTATCTAAAATATTATTTTTATTATCTTTGATATTTATATTGTCCTATTAATTTTTACAATTTAAATTTAGTATTAACAATATCATTAATTATAAATAATATAGTTTAATACCTATAGTATTTATAATCAATGACAATATTAAATATTAATTTAATATTAATAATTATTACCTACCTATTATTAAAAATACATAATAATTATTGTAAAGGCTAATGAAGTTATAAAAAATAATAAACTTGTATATTTAAATATGAGTAAAATAGATTGAGTAAATATTTGTCCAAAGCTGTGTATAAATAATAACTAAACTATTATTATGTTAAATCTATTAGGTATATTAAAATATATTTTTAAATGATTTTATTCTCAATTGTTAGTGATACAATATAATATTACACTTATAAAAATGTATTATATTTAAACATGGATTACCTGAGTAGCTTCCTGGACCATTTTTGCCTAATATATGTGCAATATATTCTAGACAAGCATATGTTATTATGGTTTGAAAACAATGAGTACAATGGGTTCGTTCATACAATTAAAATATAAAGCAATTTATTAAAGGTTATCATATTATGTTATATTACAATATTAAAACTAACGATTTATAAAGTTATTAGTATCTATGTCAATTATAGATTAGATTAATAATAGTCAATAAGTATATGTTTAGGTATAATAATTAGTAAGTAATTTTTATTTAAGGAAAATCATAATAAATATTTAGCTAATATGATAATATAAAAGTAAAAATAGGCTTTAGGTACATTTAATGGCACATATTAAATATAATACATACCTAGGTACATATTTAAATTATCTACTCAAAATTAAGAATATTGTATAATTATACTTAGATTATGTAAAATAAACAAATAAAAATTTTCTGAAGTATGTATCCATTAAACATTTAGTTAAATAACTTGATTATTATAATAAAAAGTAAAAAACTTAAAATATTAAACAATATATTATATTCAATTTAAATTCATATATGTAAATAAGTGTGTATAATAATATTTAAAAAATAATTAACATGTAGGTAGGTATGTGTTGTTTAAAAAAAAAAAATGATTAGGAATGTAAACCAATTTATTAAAAATATTCCAAAAACATTGATTTTATAGTACCTATTTCTTTAATTATTATACCTACTATTATATAGAAGTACTACGTAGATACTAGATGTTAATATATTTGATATATTATGCAATTAAAATCTAATTTATAATTAATTATATAGATCTAAAGTCCATTCCTTATAGGTACCTATAAAGTCTATAATAAATTAGTTATCAAAATCATTTTTTTTTTCTAAACTAATCTAAAGCATTTATTTTCATCCACATTCCAACCTATACATAATTAGATATTATTTACAAGAACATCACCATAAATAAAATATACTGTATATTTATAATATGATTTCATTATTAATATTATTAAATAGTTGTGAATTATGAATGCTTAATTAATATTAGTTTAAAAGATATGTAAATTAATTTAAATACCTGCAGGAAATTCAGGAACATGTGGGTGCACATTTGCTGGCTTTAAACTAGTTGCAAGTGGAGTCTGTGGACCATTTACTAAAACTTCTCCCAAATAATTTAGTAGTTTTTGGGCTCTATTTTGAGATGCTTCAAATGTGAATAGTTGAGGGTTTTCATCGATAAAATATGTATCAACTGATCCATTTACAAATTTTTCATTGGTCAATACATTTAATAAAAATGGTATATTGGTCTAAATTATAAATAAAACAAGGAATTATATGTTTGTAGTTTAAATAAAATATTTAAAATTTACTTTTACTCCTCGAACTCTAAATTCACGTAATGCTCGATTCATTTTAGCACATGATGCTTGCAAATCAGCTGCATGAGCAATAACTTTAACAAGTAATGAATCATAGTATGGACTAATTATAGCTCCAGCAAATGCAGATGCACCATCTAAACGAATACCCATACCTTCACCACTTCTGAATACCTTTTAATTAATAGGTATATCTTATTTTAGTAGTATTTTGAAATAAGAAAATAATTTTACAAATAAAAATTAATGTTTACTTCTATACGGCCAGTATCAGGTTGAAAATTCTTAGCAGGATCTTCAGTAGTAACACGACATTGAATAGCAAAACCTTGAGGTTTAATTTTATCTTGGGTTAATCCAAGTTCAGGTAATGTAACACCTTCCGCAATTCGAATTTGTGATTGTACTAAATCAATACTTTAATTTCAAATTATTAATTATAATATTTTAAATTATAAAGAAATTCAGTTTAATTATATATTACCCAGTAATTTCTTCTGTTACAGTATGTTCAACTTGAAGTCTAGCATTAACTTCAATAAAGTAGAAATTACCTTTTCCATCTACTAAAAATTCTACAGTACCAGCATTTGAATAACCTACATGTTTAGCTAAACTGACTGCACGTTCAGTCATTAACTCTCGAACCTGTAGGATACCATTAAATAGATATATAAATATTATGATAAACATATGATGAATATATTTTTATTAGGTAATTCTATTACTTTTGGATCTAAATGTGGAGCAGGTGCCAATTCAACAACTTTTTGATGACGACGTTGTACTGAACAATCTCGTTCATACAAATGAACAATATTTCCAGCTTGATCACCCAAAAGTTGAACTTCGATATGACGAGGTCTTTCAACAAATTTCTCGATAAACATTGCACCATCGCCAAAGGCTGCTTTTGCCTCTGAACTAGCACGTTCAAAATTTTCTTTAACTTCCTGAAAATGAAGACAAAATAACATATTAATTGAATTGTGTTTATACATAGAATATTAAATATAAACTTACTTCCATTTTCCTAACTACTCTCATACCTCGGCCACCACCTCCATAAGCTGCTTTAAAAATTACAGGTAAATCATGTTTTAAACAAAATTCAATAGCTTCTTCAGATGTTCTAATTGGGCCAGGAGTACCGGCAACAATTGGAACACCAGCGTCAATAGCAGCTTGTCTAGCAGCAACTTTATCCCCCATTTGCTGTACAACAAAGGGTGTTGGTCCAATGAATCTAATTCCAGCATCAATAATAGCTTGAGCGAAATCGGATCTTTCTGATAGAAAACCATAACCAGGATGTATAGCATCAACATCATTTTCCTTTAAAAATATTATTTTAATAAACCTAATTAAATGTTAATCTTAAAGTTTATATTATATATTTAACCATTTAAAATTTTTTTACGTAGATAGTAAATCGAAATGATTAATATTAATAGGTATTAAATTTTACTTTTGCGACTCTAATAATTTCAGGTATGTCAAGGTATGCTTCTACTGGTGCTTTTCCTTTACCAACTAAATATGATTCATCAGCCTTCAATCTATGCATATGCATTTTATCTTGTTCAGAATATATGGCAACAGATTTGATACCCAATTCATTACAAGCTCTGAATACACGTATGGCAATTTCACCTACACTCACAAAAACCAAAATCGTATAAATTATTCATATAAGTATTTATTATTGTCTTCCCTTAATGTGATTAATGTATTGCGGGATATTTATGAACTGACCTCGATTAGCAACTAAAACACTTCGTATTGGTTTGTATTCAACTTTAGAAGAATACCTTGCTCGTGATATAGATAGAGCAATAAACTGGTTTCGAACATGGTTCCGAACGGAACCGCTTACTTTTGAAATTATCATTATGAAAGCAGAACTTATACACCTTCAATAAAATCTGAAAAAAAAAATTGTATGAATATATTATTATAATTTGATTTTAAGTGTACATATTGCATTATAATATATATTAAAATTATTTTCAATCTCAAAAACAAAAACTAGTAATAATTTTAAAAATTTTAATTAGAATTCTGTTTTGATTTTAAAATATTTATATAAATTTTAATATTTAATTTTATTAAAATATTGTTATCACTGATTAAAATTAATTATTTATTATTATTTATATAATAAATTATATTAAGTATGGGTTAGTCCTGAATTCTGGTGTTTTTTTAATTTATGGTTATTTAATATTATATTTTCCAGGTTTTTAAACAAATGAAATATATATACGAGTATATACTATATACCCCCCATAGCTAAGTATATTTTGTGTATTAGGTATGCATAGGTTTATAGAACGAATATTATAATATCAACGTATTTGATGAAATAAAAATAATTTTAATTTAAATAAAAGATAATTGTAATCATATTTTTTATACTTACTAAATTACGATGAAGTCTAAGAATATAAGAACATTAGTCAATTATTATAAAAATAAGTATAAAAGAAATTAGGTATTCAATTAAAACACAATTTTTTGTATATTATTTTATTACTATATACCAATATTGGTTATTAATTATATAATATAAAGAAGTTGTGTCGTTGTCAAGGACATAACGTCATTGACACACAGAAAAATTAATCTTAAACAAGTTATGTGTAAAAGTAAAACTATATTTTTTATTTTAAATTCATAAGGTAAAATGAATTCATGATCATTTTTTAATTAACAATGTAAATTTAACGAAATGTTACTAACATAAGTTAATATATCTATAAATAGCTATCACAAATAATATAAAATTGTAAAGATAATAGGTACTTAATTTTAAAATTTGAATTCATGTTGTTATAAATTTATAATAATTATAATTGTTATTTAATAGATGACTAATTTCTTTGCCAACAGATTAGCTTATTGTTTATATATTTATATAACTCGTAAGTATATTATTTTAAGGTAAAATAATATTCAGATAATTTAAATAGATTTATAGATATACAAGATATAACATTAAATATTTATATATGCACAAACCTATCTATTATATACAAATATAAAATAATTACCTACATAATATAATTTGTATAGGCTATACTATAGAAACATACAAATGTTCAGATACAAGGATAGAATTTGTGTATTTTTTTTTTTTTTTACCTTTATTTTTTCAGAACAATGTTAAAAAATTTAAAAAAAAATTCTTACGAAGAATTTCTTTAAAGATACATAATGAGAATATTATTTTAATTAATTTTGTAATGTCTTATTTTGAACTATATTTAAGTACTAAATTAATATAATACATATTGCTTGATGTTTATATGATGTAGGTACTTATTTAACAACTCGTATATTATAATTATAATATTTATAATTAGGTATGCGTGTAGGTAGATACTGTAAATATTATAAATTAATTACAAAAAGCTTTACTTTGTAAACATCAAAAATGTTATTATTACTTTTTGCTGAGTGTTGTAAATATGTACTATGGAATGTACTTTTAATACATTCATAACTAATAGGGTTTTATTATTGATATAGTACTTCTTATTTGAAAATGAAAATTATAATGAAATTTAATTTGTAAATGTTTATTTATAAATGAAACCACAAAAGCAATAACACATTATTTTAATGAAATTGGAAAATACAATTCTGAATCAATTACTATAATATTAATAAAATGTAAAGAATATTAAATGATAATTATAATAGTTCACTGTAATTTATTAAAGAAATGTTTTTAATAAAATAATAATTTAGAAAAGAAATATTTGATTTCATTCTTCATAGTTTAATATAAATTTTATCTTATGCGTGTATATGCTATAGGTATAGACATATTCTATATCAATTGGTATCGTATTTTCTTTTATTCGTTAATATCATACATATCATTAATTACTCTTTTATCTTCAAACAAAATATAAAAATGAAATTCACTCAATAATACCTACATCCAACAAACTTTAAACTAAGCAATTTATAAATAATTTTCTATTTTAATAAGTTCTTTGGTAATAGTTTTTTTTTTATATATATAATAATAATTACTAAAAAATGCTCAAATCCATAAAGCATTAACTTTTACTTACATGTTAAATTAAATTATTGTAAAATAAATGTAAAATTTTGTTTTAGATTCTGAGTGAAGCGTAGAATGTATTGGTTTTACCCATGATGTGTGTCTTTTTTTTTTTATGTCTTAAGACACATTTACTACCCCAAATAATACTACAATTTCACAAATAGTACGTTTCCGGTTGGAAAGTGAATGTAGTTGTTACTTTATTTAGGTCATTTTTCGAATTTTTCAAAATTGACCCTATGCAAATGTAATGGAAAAAACGACTAAAAAATGACGAAAAAACAGCATTTTTCACAAAACTGAAATTTTGACGAATTCGATTTCAATATTTCATGATAACTCGGGCAATTATGAAGTTAGAGACTTGAAAATTTTATTGGGTATTAACATATGTACCATATATATGTGATAAAATTTTTGAACTGTTACGTTAATTTTTCTACAAAATATTAGGTTTTTGAATATTTCATAAAATTCTCGTTTTTATGTAAAAAAAATGTATGTTTGAAAAATATATTGAAGCATAATGATATATATCTTAACGTATTTAAAAATATTTGAAAAATATCAAGACTCAATTTTTTTTTATGTGTTTAAAGTTGAAATTTCAGTAAAATCAATATTTATATTGATTATTCTTATTATATTAGAATATTTTACAGCAATGTTATTGACCAAAATTTTTTTAAAAATTTTAAAAATTTTATTGAAGCTTAAATACAATTTACTTAACTCAGATCTAGTTAATTGTAAATTATTACATTTCCGATTTTTTTTTTTTTTTTTATAGGTGTTTAAAGTATAAAAAAGCATGGGATGGGATACTGGTGTGGAAAGGATACAGGTAAAGAGAATAGTGTTGAATTTTGATTACAATTTGAATGCAATGATAAATCATGATATTCGAAAAACGATTCTGAGCGAAGTACTGTCAGATTTGGGTATTTAGGTGACTCATTTAGGGGTTATTATATACTAAATTATTTATATTGAACGTAGGGACTGATAAATGTAATTGGTTAATTGCTTAATTGGTACATAATATATTATCTGATTGACTTCGCTCACAATCGTTTTTCGAATGTAATGATTTACCTATCATTGCATTCAAATTGTAATTAATATTCAACACTATCCTTTTTACACCTGTATATCCCTTTCCTTTCTTTTAGATTCTGAGCGAAGCGAAGAATGTATTTTACAATGATGTGTGATTTTTTTTTTTTTTTATTCTGAAGACATTTTTACTACCCGAAATAATAATGCTCCGATTATCACGAATTGACCCTAAGCAGTAGAAAAAACTTCGAAAAAATGACGAAAAAGCGGCATTTTTCACGAAAAATGAAATTTTGACAAATTCAATTTCTATATTTCACGATAACTTAGGCAATTTTTAAGATAGCGACCTGAAAATTTTTTTGGGTGTTAACATAGCTATTATATATATGTGGTAAAATTTTGGAACCGTTTTTAAATTTTTTTACTAAATATAGGACTTCGAATATTTCGTAAAATTCACGTTTTTACGTATATAATGTTTGATAAAATTGTCAATTTTGGGTATTAAGGTCTGAAAATTTTACTGAAGTATACTTACATATAACTTAACATCATACTAAAATATTAAAAAAATCCCAAGTCATAATTTTTTTTTATAGCTGTTTTAAGTTCATATTTTTAGTAAAACGAAAATTTTAGAATCCATACATATAAATAAATATCCTGAAAACACTTTTACTACCCGAAATAATGCTTCGATTTTCACGAATAGCGAGTTTCAGATGTAAAAGTGGATGTAGATGGTACTTTATTTAGGTCATTTTTCGAATTTCTCAAAATTGACTATAAGCAGTAGAAAAAACTTCGAAAAAATGACGAAAAAACGGTATTATTCACGAAAAATGAAATTTTGACGAATTCAATTTCTACATTTCACGATAACTCAGGCAATTTTTAAGATAGAGACCTGAAAATTTTTTGGGGGGTTCACATATCTATTATATATATGTGGTAAAATTTTGGAACCGTTATGTTAATTTTTCTACAAAATATTGGACTTATTTGAATATTTCGTAAAATTCTCGTTTTTACGTATATAATGTTTGATAAAAATGTCTATTTTTGGTATTAAGGTCTGAAAATTTTACTGAAGTATACTTACATATTAATTAACATCATACTAAAATATTAGAAAAATCCCTAATCTCAATTTTTTTTATAGCTGTTTTAAGTTGATATTTTTAGTTCAAACGAAAATTATAATCTGACTGAACTTCGCTCAGAATCGTTTTTTCGAATGCAATGGTTTATCATTGCATTCAAATTATAATTAAAATTAAACGCTATGGTTCGCACACCTGTATCCTGTGCGGCATGAGTATCAGCTCTTTTGTAGTAAATTTATAAAATTATTCACAAGTAGGTACTCTACTTATATGAAAATCTCGATGAAAATTTAAACTTAAACAACAAATAATTGAATTTGTATTCATAATTAGATATTTAATTATATTTTACATTTTTACGGCTTTTCTTTCTTTAAGTAATTTATTTTTTGATAGTAAGTAGAATAACGAATTATTAAAATAGGGATCATATAGTTAATAATATAGTTATTATAAATATGATAAAAAATATAATTGTATAAATTAAACATATTAATATATTATGATGTTTTAATGTTTAATTTAAATAAGCATATCTCTAAATTTATTATATTTATTAAATATTAATTTAATAGGTATTATGAAACGATAAATGAGCAAATAACCAACCAATTTTTAAAATAATATACCTAAGTATCAACATGATATACAATATCACATTTATTATACTTCCATCAACAGCAACATTAAAGTTAAATACTAATGGACTAAGCAATAAAAATAATTTGTATCTACTTGATATGGATAACTATTATAAGTGGTAATTTTGTATTGTGAAATACCATGATTATAATAACTATAAAATATAATAATACACTTTATGTATCTAAAAATTATAAATTCTATGTACTCGTATATATATATATATATATATATATATATATTATATATAAAATATATATTAATTTAATTATTTTGACAAGTGTATAATATAATATAGGTATATGATATATTAATATCTACAGGTTATACATAATATATTATTATTATTATTATTATTATTATTATAATCAGTACTATGTTATCAGTATTTCCCATAAAAAAATATTAAAAAATAGCAATTATTATTATAATTAATTAATTATATTTATTATCAATGGTAACTTTAAATTTATTTATTTAATATTTATTTGTAAATTATTTTGTAAGAACTTTTTTTTTATCATTTAAATAATTTTATCTTAAAAATAAATAAAGAATTAATTAAATAAAAATAATTTTAATTAAATAAATAAACAATAAATAAATTAATAATTTATATTTTATTTTAGTTATATTTTATTAATAAAATTCCACAATAAAAATACAAAATTCCCACAATCTTATAGGATACTAGCTGAATAACCCGGCTTCGCCCGTGTACAATTTTTTTTGTGTAACCTACTATAACTTTACTGTCCTTGTATTTTTCCCAAAGACTTAAAGCATCTGACAATTGACAAAATATCAACATAATTGCAAAAAGTTCCCGTAATTTAAATAGAGAACCACAAAGCATAGCTACATTAATAAGTAAAACACCTTGTCCTTGTGTATGCGTAAAATTAACTATTTTATGCTCTTTTTACCCTTTAAAATGCGAATTTCGAAAAATCGTTTCTTAGTGCGCCTATACATAGTAATAAGTACATTTACTGAAAATTACATATCCATAGCTTCAGCGGTTTAGGCTAGGCGATGATGAATCACCCAGGACAAGTCTTTTTATATACAGATTATGTAGATATATAATATACTAATATCATATATTCTTACAATCGTACAGTATAAATTAGTTAATACGCCAATACGCGGTTGGATGCATATGAGATAATGTAGTATATAAGAGGCGTATGCAATACAGTGTATAGTATCGAATACAACAACTGCATGATTTAATAATAAAAGCAAATTACAATGCAGTGATATGCCAGTTGTCACTATTCACATTCACTCATTCAGTATTCAGTGGATTCATGAAGCGACATGAGCAGGGTTCGGGACTTAAAGCATTTGCTTATTTTTTTAGATTGACATTAAATCTAGCAGAGTGCTATGGAAATTTATGTCATATTGCAACAATTACAAATATGAAATTTGAAAATGTTTTTTTGCTTATTTCGATGATTAATTCGAAAAATGCTTTTTCATGCTCTTTTCTTATTTTAATTTGTTTTTTTAATGTTTGTTAGCAATATAAAAAAAAATTGAAATTAAAAATAATTTTACCATTGTGCATCAATATAATATGTATTGTACCCAAATGGTATTCTCTTAATTTATTAATTTACTTATTCTATTTTTAACGTTATGTACTTATTGTAGTCACATTATGTAGATACAGGTAATTAAATTATTCTAACACTGTAATAATTTAATTATGTTTTATTTTAGTAGATTACCTATTATTTAATTATTTAATTTGTAATTTTAATATGAAAAAAAAAAATTATATTATAAAGTTTTTATATTTATCTACAAAATTTGCAGTTTTAGACAAAAATTTTTTTTATTACTAAAATTTAGTAATAAATTTTACTACTTTCAGTAAAATTTTTGCATCTTACTTTTTATTTTAATGTTTTGAAGTGCTTATTTGAATGCTTATTTTGAAGTTTTTACTTTTTTAGGCGCTTTTATAAGCGCTTATTTTGATGATTTTAAGTGCTTTAAGTTCCGAATCTTGGACATGAGTAATACTATGAGTTATATTATAAAATCAATTGTAAAACTAGGGCCACACTATTCACACGCCTCGTGGCAACACGCAGTTACATGCCACTCCGTGGTAAGAGGGTAAGACGTGTAATACACTATTGTGCATGTGCACATTATTATAACACGCATCGCAATACAACGCGAAGGATACCACGCATAATAAGAAATAAGTAGTCAAATTAAACGAATTTGTATGCAGTAACTAGTACTAGTGTCAGTACAACTTTATATTTCGGCAAGTAAAGATCAATACAAAAGTCATTATGAACTATTCGAGTTCGTCTGAAGAAGAGTTATAGAAGAAATTATTTTGGCAACATGCTTCACTTCGACAGTTCTGAATTTCTGATCCTTATAATCAAGTGAAAAAATGTCGTACAAAATAATGTATGCGTACGCACATTCTAAATTAATTTTTCCTCACTGTACGTGGAAGAAATTGTCAAACGTCGAAAGTTTGTAACAAAATGACATAATTTATCATCACACGTAACACTTTTTTCAAAATTGTTTGAAACGCATGGTGTGGAATTGAGTGGGAACGCGTGGCGTGTTATAAATATGATCACAAAACCGATTATTACTTAAAGATAAATGTGTTTACACGCGAATTAAAATTCGCGGCGTGGTAACGCGTGGCATGTAACTGCGTATTATCACGTGGCGTGTGAATAGTGTGTCCATTGGCGCAACTAGGGGGGGTGCTTTGGGTCATTAGCACCCCACAAGTCAAAATAAGCACCCCTATAAAATTTGAATAATTTGAAAAAAAAATATGGTTGATAAAAGCAATATACGGATCGCCGTAAAGATTTAGTATTATAATAATTCGCATCCATAGTCACCATAGCCTAAATGTAGTATTAATTCATAATTATAAGGTATGTTTAAAAATGACTTTTATATTATATGACTAAGCATGTAGGTATAAGGTTTTGTTCCTACTTTCAATTATTGTGTAATAATAAGCAAATATTTTTGTTTTGTGTAAAGGGGGAGGTATTCACGATTTGAAAACTACCTGGAGCTTAAGCACCCCCAATATTTAATTTCTAGTTGCGCCTATGAGTGTGTCCCTTGCTAAATACTTACATTAATTATTATAATAGATAAACAATTAACTAATTTAAGTTCAGAATCTGATTCCAACGAAGAATTGGATAAACTTGTTTTAATTTATTATTTACCTACGTAAGTACGTAAGAAATGTAAAAACTTCGGAAAAAGTAAATTTATGACTAAAATATGTCATGGTGAATTCGCGTTACGTTTGAATTTACTGACAAGTGACAAGAATTTCAGAAACTACTTTCGATTAAATTTAAATCTTTATAAATAATGAAACTCTGTCTATTAAATAAAAAAACTCAATTAGGAATAAAAATATTTTATTGAATTGAAACAAAATTTGTAATTTGTTTTAAAAATATGCAGCACGTTTTCAGTAATCGAACGTTGCGTAATGCAAATTGACGTAGACAGTTTACTCAGTCCTACTTACGCACATAATTTTCAACCAGTAGATCATAGAAAACTACTCAGCGTCAGCACATGCTACCCTGCACTTTATTACCTACGTCTTTATATGCATCGGACTAATGTTTATATTATCAAGGTCGTAAACTAGATTTTTTGTTTTTTGTTTTTTTTTAGGGGGGAGGTACCATAAACATATTTATAAGGTAAAAACTGTAAAAGCGTTATTACAAATAAAATAATTTCATATTTATGATAATTCATTTTGCTAATTTAATAATGCACTACCTATGCACAATACAATTTGTGTATACATAAAAAAAAAATGTGGATGAAGGAATTGAACCTTTAAAATCATCACCGTGGATATGGTCTAGTATATATAATTATTAGTAAAATAATTTAAAAGAAAGCATTATTTTATGAAAATATTTTTAAAAGTATAGTCATAATACCTAATGTTCATATTATATTATAAAAACATCATTGGTAGTTGGTATATATAATATAATAGATATAATATAATATTTATTTGAATTACCTAATTTACATTAATTAAAATGCATTGAATAAAATTATATATTAATAAATAAAATAAGGAATAAATTAAGGAAATTATATAATAATAAGCTAATAAGTAACAAAAAAATAAATAAAAAAAATACGATCAATTAAAATGTTAATCAATTAAAATATGAATAGGAAAACTTGAATTATTAGTTCATGACCTTCAATTCTGTTTTATAATAACATAAAAATATGTTTAAGGTCATAAATTCACAATATAAGTATTATTATAAAATATTCAGAAAATCAAACAAATATTAAAAATAAAATAATATACATTTTTCAAAAAATAAAAAAAATTTGAAAAAAAATTTAGGTAATTATTGTTATAGCTTTGCATATTCAAAAAACTTACAAATTATATTGTTATTTATTTTTTTATCCTTTATATTATATACCTACTTATTTATATAAATATCTTTATTTTATTATTAATTCATCTTATCAATTAGTTATATATATTTATATTAACTATAAAACTATTATAATAGTACATAATATTATATTATAAGTATATAATGTAATTAACTACTGTCTTTCAGTTTTTGTTTACATTTAATTTGAAAAAAATACTTGAAATAATTTGTTAAGTATATTCATACATCATCGATTTATAATTTACGAGTTTATGGCCAATATGCATTTTCGTAATATCCTATATAAATATTAATAATAGATAAAATGTTTAAATAATAACCATATTTTATCAATAATATTATTTAATATTATAATGTTAACAAGAGTAAATAATATACCTAATCTAATTACTTTAACTTTTTTACTTTACTCCTTATATTTACTTACATAAAAATAAAATAATATCAAATCGTAATCTAATGACTAATGAGTCAAAGATTATTAAGAGTTAGTATATTAGTAATATTTAAAATTTTAAAAGTTATATTTATTTATTTCAATATATAGACTATATACTCTTTTATATTATATATAATCAAGTTATAAAAAACTACTGCAGTTTGTACAATTATTATTCCTAATTAGATATTTATATTTATAATTCTCAGTATAATATTAGACAGAGTTTAATAAATTAATTGAAATATTTAAAAAATCCATTGTACATAATTATAACATATATTGAAAATAATAAAATATAAATTATGGTTTCTTTTTTTAATTGTAGGTGTAGAGTAAAATTTAATATAGTAATATTATATTTTTTTAGAATTTTATTTAAAAATTGTTTTTTTAAACAGTGAAGAAAAATAAGATGAGCTGATACTGTTGTGGAAGGAATACAGGTCTAAAGACAATAGTGTTAAATTTTGATTATAATTTGAATGCAATAACAAATCATTTACATTCAAAAATTTTGAGCGAAATTCATCAGACATTTTTATATTTATCAGTCTCTACGTTCAATATAAATGCACACAAAACTCTTCAATGAGTCATTTAAATATCCAAATCTGAAAGTACATCGCTAAAAATCGTTTTTCAAATTTAATAATTTATCATTGCATTCAAATTTTAATCAAAATTCAACACTATCCTCTTTACACCTGTATCCCTTCCACGCCTGTTTTCTATCCATACCTATATGCTATATCCCTTCCCTTTCTTTTTATATTTAATGTATACATGTGTAAATTACACTGATTTAATTAGATATTAAACAAATTAATAGAAATTTTAATGTCGTAAACGGTAAACCTTTGTTCCATTTAATTATTATTACATAATATTATATTATTTTAAAAATTAATTATATGGAGGAAATAATGCGAGAACAGTCTCTTGACTCTCGGTTCAAACACCAAAACAAATTTATTAATTACATACATTAATATAAATAAATAAACAAAACAACTACATTAATATTGTTATTTTTTATATTATCACTAGTAATGAAACTTATTTATTTGTATGTTTCTAATAGTTATTTTATTATTCTTATTTATTATACCTGTATTTATTTTATATTTATCATTTATAATTACAATATATCAGAAATCAGAGATTATATTAACGCTATTTTTATGTAAAATATGTTTTACTAGTTATTGTAGGTATATTAAGTAATTAATTTTTATATTGGGTGCTAGACATTATTCCTCTTATCATTTTAAAATATTTTATATTCATATATAGCATATACCTAAGTCCTATAATATTAATATTATTATATTGTTTTAAAATATTAAGATTTTCAATTGTAGGTTTTTGATAGTCGTCTTATAACAAATATATTGTATTTAAAAAAATTAATTAATATTATTATTATTAGAATGGTTCATAAAAATAATAATATTATATGTTTTGTAAGATTAAAATATAATTTTTAATATTATACTAAATTATTAGTTAAATATTTTAATTAAATACCTATATGTATACAAATAATACAATATAAAATTATATATTAATACATAAATGTATGCAGACATTTTTTTGTTAGAGGCGCATAAAATATAATAAAATAATTGGATGGGCATGGAGGCCTAAATGTAATTAAATTTTATTTTATTAATTAAATTGTATTTTTTTTATTTTCATGAGTAATATTGAAGTCCCTTTAAATTTTATATCAATTTTCCCATTTACTCGCCTATGCCGAAGTGTATCGAATTATCGGAGGGGCAAATGCTTATGTATTAATAGACAAGATTGATATTTTTTTATTTTCATTGGGTAACGTTGTAAATCGCTATTAAAAAAAATATGCAAATATAATAATATGATCTGTAAATATTAGATAAACCTCGGAATTTAGATTTTAATGTAAGATGTTCAATTTAAAAAATATATATATTTATATAAAAAGACCTAATACTGATGACATTTGTTATTTTTTTGTCTCTATAATAAGCTTTAAATAAAAATAAATAGGTATAATTACCTATACCAAAACTACTTTTATAATTATTAATTAAAATTAAAATTGACTTTAAAGGAGAACTCAATGTCTTTTGTTATCAATATTTTTTTTATAATGATTATTATTCATTAGGTACTATTTTTATATAGTTATATTGTAACTTATAAGGTGTACGATGTGCTTATATATAACATACCTATTTAATATACTTATTACTTACAATATTAGCGTGTAATAAACATAGATAGGTCAATGGGTTGCTTAGATAAAATACACTTTATATAAATACAAAATTATATTAAATTAAGAAATGCACTTCCAGACAATATAATTACGTAATCATATGATATGCGAAGAAAAATTATGCATACTAATTACTAATTAGTTAAAAAATAGATGTTTTATTAGGTAGGTACCTAGGTGTCCTAGGTATTTATTTAGTCAATAATATATTATATAAACATAAGATCATAATTAATTTGTTTTCAATTTGTTTAAAATAAAAATATAAATTCTAGAATATTATTTATGCATTTAAAATTTTAATTTATAAAGTTATTATTTGGTAAAATAGTTTCTGTAAGTATTAAAAAAAAATTTACACAATTAAATAATATGGCAAATTATCGTTATTTAAATTTATTAAGAATAATTCCATATTTTCATATTTTATTTCTCTATTTATAATATTGATAGGTAGTATACACTGTAGTGTCTCACTGTAGAATTAAAATATATTATGTATACCTACACCAAAATTTTCTTTAATATTTAACATAATTTAAACAATCGCTGATGAATAATTGGAATCTACTAACTTCACGTTTGTTAACTATAAATTAAATATTCATGAAATAAAAATATATACCTACCCAATAATTTATACAATAATAATTATTTTATAATATTTATTTGATGTAACGATTAGATTTAAAACTACCTATATACGTATTATTTAATAAATATAAAAAGAATAATGTAAATAAAGAGAAATAAGTAAATTATAATTGAATACCATCTATAAATATCGAATTAATTAGGTATAAATAAAAATATGCTAATGAAAAATGTATAGGCTAAATCATAAATAATAGAAATATTAATTAGTATATAATTAGTAGTAATAAATGGTGATATGTACTTATATTATATTATTTATGATTATAATATTAGTTTATTAAGTAGGTATTAATAAAATGTAATGTAGGTTGGTTAGCCAACCTGTGCACAATAAAATAAGTATTATAACTATAAATACTAATCATTATCATTTATAATAAAAAATTTTAAGATATTAAAATGTTATCTATATTATAATTTTGTTAATAATATAATATATTCAAGGGCATTTATAGAAAAGGACAAATCGCAAATACATTTTATAATATCATCTTTCTTGAAAGTATATTCAAATTCAATAAATTTACTGTTATATTAATGTTTTTAGTTAAATACAGTTTAAAACAAAAAAGACTTTTGAGTTATTTTCGTTTTATTTTTTTTTTAATATAGGTTGTTGACCTTGAATTAATAATACATTAAATAATTAATAAACATAAGTATCTATGATACCATGCATGAATTCGCATTAAAAATAAAATTCATAATAACAATCAATAATTTTAAAATAATCAATTGTAGATAGGTATTATTAGTAATTAATGACAAAAATAATTATTTAATAGTCAACATTTCTGTATAGATATTTTATTTGTATTTATTAATTTCCATTTCCATTTTCATTTTCATTTTCAAACTTTTTTCGTATAGAATATTTAAATAACAGAAAAATAAATATGAATTTTCGTAAAAACAAAAAACTATTTTTTCCATCAAAACAGTCTTACACAAAAGGTATGAGTGGAATTTAAATTACCAGTATATTGAAAATAGTCAGTTTTCGATTCCAAAATAATAAAAATTTTGATGGATTTATTTACTTAAATTCTATTTTCTAACCAACTTAATATTATTTATATTTTTATGATAATTAAATTACCTACTTATTTTATAATTTACTAGATAAATACGAAATACCTATTGTTTCATTAATAGTCAGCTTGTTTTTATAAGTAAAGTTAAACACAAAAATTGGTTATCATACATATAAATAAATAGGTAATAAAAAGATGAGCTGATACTCCTGCCGCACAGGATACAGGTGTGCGAATCATAGCATTTAATTTTAATTAGAATTTGAATGCAATGATATACCATTGCATTCAAAACAACGATTCTGAGCGAAGTTCGGTCAGATTATAATTTTTGTTTGAACTAAAAATATCAACTTAAAACAGCTATAAAAAAAAATTGTGATTTGGTATTTTTTTAATATTTTATTATAATGTTAAGTAATATGTAAGTATATTTCAATAAAATTTTCAGACCTAAATACCAAAAATTGCCAATTTTATCAAATATTATATACGTAAAAACGAGAATTTTACGAAATATTCAAATAAGTCCAATATTTTGTAGAAAAATTAACATAACGGTTCCAAAATTTTACCACATATATATAATAGATATGTGAACCCCCCAAAAAATTTTCAAGTTTCTAACTTAAAAATTGCTTGAGTTATAGTGAAATATTAAAATCGAATTGGTCGAAATTTCAGTTTTCGTGAAAAATGCCGTTTTTTCGTCGTTTTTTCTACCGCTTGGGGTCAATTTTGAGAAATTCGAAAAATGACCTAAATAAAGTACCAACTACATCCACTTTGCTACCGGAAACATACCCTATTCATGAAAATAGGAGCATTATTTCAGGTCGCAATTTTGTTTTCAGACATAAAAAAAAAAAAATTCACCATCATTGTAAAATCAATACATTCTTCGCTTCGCTCAGAATCTAAAATAAATGGCAGAATATACTGGAAATAACATCTTATTAAATACACATTTAAATAATATTTTACTTAGGTAGGTATATAGAAACTAAATGTATCTATAATTAAAACTTAATGATTTAATGGTGCAATTTATTTAATATTATATACATTTTGTTTAAATTTTAAATTAACGCCCTTATCATATAGTAAATACAAACAACCAATACTAAATTTAACCGGAAATAAATTGTAATTTTTTGAAACTAGTAAATAATGATCATAAATATTTATTATATTTTATATTTAATAAAAATGAACTTACATTTAATTAGTTTTATTGAGTAGGTATATAATATATATTAGGTATATTGTATAATAAGAATTAGGTAGTTTTAAACATTACAAACATATAGATATTAACACTTCAAGTTAAAAATAAATAAATAAAAACAGAACGCACACCTGTTGACTTCCTGATGGTTAACGCGCCGAAATACTACAAAATAAAAAACAACTGCGATCGTCTGTGACCCATATAACCTCAAAACTTGTTCACCTTGTGCAACCTTGCAGCTGACCGATCTTGCGCGCTATGTCAATATGTGATAATAAGTGATTAATTATTATTCGTCAGTAATGTGTTTAGTGTTTACTGCGTAGACCTTACACAGTTATACTAATATAAGGATTAAGGAGTATATTTCCGACATCTATGGGTTTTGTGAATATATGTTATTTTATTGTATTATTTATAATATATTTTAAATTGCCGTCAGAACACTTTATGAATAAAATTTAGTAGTAGGTATTATCTATTTAAAATTAAATATGAGTAGGTACTTACCAATAATTTAAACAATTTCTTCTTATTGTTATGTGATAAAAGTATACGCGAAACGTCCGTTCACTGATCAAAACCAATGCCTATTGCCGCCTAGTGAACCTTCTACAAAATATATTTACATGTATGCTAATATAAAACGATAACGTTCTTTCATTAATTATATTCCATTACATATTAACTGACCGCTGATAACCGGCAATAAAAACTCGAACCATAAATGAGTAAATGACAGTCAATGACATCAGAAATCCCCCACCCTTATTAATCAACACAGATTGAATATGAATGGGGCCCAAGGCATTCTACTATAAAAAATTACAATGTAAATAATAGACCGTTTATACTTTTCGACACTAAAGTACAATATTATTATACTAACAGCAGCTTTTGAAACTGTGCTGCTATCTAACAATTAATAAACCAAAAACAAACTTACGAAAATCCTTGAAAGTACGAACTTTCATATTCTCGAATATAAGTATATTAGATTCTCAAATTCAAAATTTGACCGTGTAAATAGCTACAAGCTATTACTATTATTTTACATTTAGATTATACTTGAAAATATTAATTTTTATTTTTTTACTTGTGTAATTCTGCCGTTCTGCGGTTAAATTGCTGTTCCAAAGTACCTATGCAGTTTAATTGTATTGACAAAATGACAACTGACAATTTTGTTTCTATGTCAATAATAATAGCCATAATAATAGCCAGTAGGTATAGTTTGATAATATTAATGAGTTATTAATGAGTCCATCTCCATAGTCTTGTTTTAATTTAAACTTAAACCTTGATTTATCATCACTCATAAATCATTGTTGACTGTTGTTACCTATTAAATTACCTAATATATTTACATTTTACATTATACTTTAAAAATATAAATCAAATAAGTGAATCTTTGAAAGACTGAAAGCAGGGCCGGATCTTAACTTTTTAACACCCGGGGAAAATTAAAAATATACGCCCTTTTCAAGAGATTTCAGGGAAATGACCAGAATTAGTATTATATTTTTTTTATGAAAAATCAAGCACACTCACATAGTAGTGTGAGCACCAACCATTTATAAAGCCGTTTTCAATATACTGGACCAATAAATTATTTATCACAAATTATTTGAATAATTTTAGCTTGAAAACCAAAAAAAAATAATTTTTATATAATCAAATAATATTTTTAAAAGAACTTCTTAATGGTGTATTTAAAGCTAAAATCTATGGTTAATATTTCTAAGTTTCAGGTTTAGAAAAAATAATATTGCCATATGGGTAATAATAACATTTATGACTTTTGTTTCAAAGTGCATTTTAAAACCTTTAAAATACGCCCACGAAAATTATACGCCCGGGGATAAATCCCCGACTTCCCAGCCACCCCTAGATCCGGTCCTGAAATTACTGAAAGTAACTATGATTATTATATTATTATAAAATATAATATACCTATTACGAATTAAGATATACATAATATATAAATATATATCTTAAATCGTGATACCTATACGCTATACCATATACGCATTTTAGTATTCAACGACGTAATAAATATAACATATTCATATTAAATAGTTGTAAGTTGTAACCAGTGCTCGAATTGGGAAAAAATTAGTAGAGGAGCTCAACCTAACAATTCAAAAACTGCGTTCCAAGCGAAAAATTGTTAACACAAATCCGGAGGGGGAGGCTATGCCCCCCATAACGACAAAGCTAATATTAAAAAAAAAACTTCAATTTACCTACAAACATATAAATTTCAAATATAATCTATGTATGTAATTGCGAATTAATGTTCTCCCAAATTTATGTGGCCCTATACATTTTATATAGGTACCTATTCAGCTATTTTTACAAAACAACCATTTTGATAGTAATATCTATATGTTACAGTAGGAAATAAAAATAATACCAATTATAAACATTATTTAATTATTATTAATAAATAACAAAATTCATCATTATTAATAGTGATAATAAATAATAATAATAATAATAATAATAATAATAATAATAATAAATATAATATTATAGAATACATATTATTATATTATTATGTGATAACTGATATCATATTATGATGAAATATAATTAAAATAAAGTATAAAAAATTTTGATTAAAAATTATTTTAAATAGTAAAATTGACAACAATTTAAATCTACATTTTAAGAAAAATTATTACGGGTGTATTTTCCACCGTCCCCCCGTTCCAGTAAAAAAAATTAGTTGGGGTGCGCAAAAAAAAAAAAAAAAAGTAGAGGAGCTCCGTCCCCCTGCGCACCCCCCCCAATTCGAGCACTTGTTGTAACCTAACCAGATGCTAATTCGGGACTTCGGGAGGCTATGGAGGCTCAAGCACCAACTGTCGTTTGACACACCATTAAAATTTAATTAGGTATTTAATAATTTTATAATTATTAAGTGTTTTTGAGGGGGAATAGTTTTATGTAGACACATCTACTACCAGAAAAAATTATCGGAAAATGGTTATGAATTCCGGACTCCGGTAAATTATATTATTTGATTTTATAAGAAGAGTTCTTGTAAATATTTTATATACTAATAAATAAAAACCCAAGTCCACAAAAAATTTACTTTATTATTACGTAGAAATAAGTATTTACTAAAATAATAAAATACATTTTTTGTGGACTTGGGTTTTTATTTATTAGTAAATATTAATATACCTATTGGTGTTGAGTCACTTGTAGAATTTTATTTATAAGTAAATATTATTTGGTTTGTAAATTGTAAATACCTATTTTATTTAGGTCATTTTTCGAATTTCTCAAAATTGAGCATATGAATTATGAGATAGGAAAAAATATCAACATAGGTATAACAAAATTCGGTAATATTCACCAAGCCGGTGCAGTAAATTATATATGATTTCGTTTAGTTAAAATTAGTTTTAATATAAAGACTAAGTGAACTGAACTTACCTACTTAGTGAAAGGTCTGAAAGTGGTCTGAAGATAAATGAGTCAAAAAACAAAGTATATGATATATTCGATACGAAATCACAATACTAATTTTTTAAAAGTGGATGAATACAAATTTGAAGGGTAATACCTACAGAGATTCAAGTACCTAGACGCAGAGATCAATGAAAGTGCTAATAGTCACGAAAAAGTTAAAAAACAACTTATGGCAGCAAATACATGGTACTATAGTCTAATGCCTCTATTCAAATCAAAATTATTACTAATAAAGTCTAAGATAACGGTACCTATACAAAGTCATAGTCAAACCAATTGCTTTTTATGCATGTGGTATATTGGCCACAAGAAAATTGGATGAAGGAAAGTTAGGAGTGTTTGAAAGAAAGATATTAAGGATAATCTTCGGTCCAAAGAGAAATAACGATGGAGAGTATGAAATGAAAAACAACGATGAATTGGATAATCTTTATAAGGAACCTACCATTATTGGGTCCCTAAAGAGCACGAGGATAAGTTGAACGGGACATGTATGGAGTTCAGGTGGAATGATTGGATCAATAACGAAATGTAAACCCGACACAAAGAGACCTCGAGAACGTCCTAGACAGAGATGGGTGGATAGAGACAATAAGACTTGAAACTTCTGAATGTAAGGAACACAAAAAAATGTGCAATTGATAGAGATGGATGGAGAAAGTATGTTGTTGCGGCGATGGGCCATAAAGCCTTAAAGGCCTGTAAAAGCCCAGAAGAAGAAGAAGCCTATAGGTAGATTAGGTATTTTACTGGTAGAAAGTGACAATTTCAGTATTTCACTACTTATTTTTCCTTATTTTTTATAAATATTGTTTTAATATGCATGTAGCATATGGCATATTATTTTATACCTTGTACAAAAATATTCAGTACCGGATTTACCTATATACCTACCTATCTGGCTATCTATTTAAAACCTCCCTATAATAAAATTAAATAATAAATAAATTAGGTACCTACATACAATATTAATTTAAACGATACTTTTCATGTAATGTACAATGTACAATTGGGGAAGGATGAAAATCGTTTTAGGAAGACTAAGTCCCCTTAATTACGCATATGAGTGAAATTTAGACATCTAAGCTACCGAAATACACTGTATAATTTCATTCTTAAGTACCTATCTACCTATGTTTTCGATTCAAAAGATGATAGATATTATTTATTGTACGTTACTTCGTTTACACTTTTCAGACATAAATACGCATAGGTACATATAAAATATAATAATATGTCATATGATCAGACATGTCGGATCTGATATACCTACCTACTTATACTCGTACGTGTATGAATAGAACGGAACATTAAAATTTAATTAGGTACCTACCTAAATTAAATATATACCTACCTAATTTAAGTTTTGCGAAATGGATTTGTATGGTGTCCCAAGTGTGAATCATTGAATCGTTCTATAAATCTATAATCAACAATTATTAATAAATAATTATATATCATTATTATAACTTTATTTATGTTTTTCTTAAAACGACCGAGAGTGAACAACTTTACATTACCTACTTCCTCCGGCTCCGGGCACGAGGGATGTAATCTACATTCTACATATAAATAATTATATGAAATTGTTAAATTTTTTATTGTAATCATTCAATTGACATTTTTGTTGACATTCATTTGTTAAGATTTGTAATTTAAGACAACTTGTTTTGTTTGGAATTTATTTACAAGAATAGAAATTTAATTAATTAATTTTTTAATAGATCTAAGTAATCATTATGTACACACTATGACAATACAGAAACCTATAATTTATATTTTATATTTTATAATGTAAAATCATATAAATATATAATACATTATTATGTAATTAGATACGTATTATATAGGTATGTCTGTAGGTATAACTTACATATTATAATAACTAGCTGTCTAGGACAGTAGGTGTAAGACCCATAGGCAATATTATTTTATACTAACTTACTTGGTGTTGTAATGTCTTTTTCTAATAACTACACTCGGATCATAAGTGTGTGCACGGGGGCAGCAGATGCAGTAAATGCTCCCCTGAATCTTTTTTTGGCTGCAAATTATTAAATTTTATCATTAATAAATTAAATTTTCAAATCTAAATTACATTAAATTTGTAAAATAATTCATCTTAAAATTAACTTATAAAATAAATGAAATTATGGGCCAAATTTATTTTCTGCTGCCTCTGAAATTGAAATCTATGCACGCCTAATACTCGGATAATTATTAGAGAAACTTGTGTGATATATCTAGCAATATCCAAATATTAGGCCTTAGGCAAGTATAATGTATTGCGAATTTGATGTTTTATACTATGCAAATATAATATAAATGTATCTCGTGCGATGTGCTAGAAGAAATATAATTATGTTAAAGCCTAAAGATATTTAAAATGATTGAAATTACTCAATAACATGAGATTAGGAATAATTTTACTAATGTAGGTAGTAGGTAATCGGGATTAAGTAAACATTTTTAATACCTATAAAATTAGAATGAAAATTATATTAAAGGAAAACTATTCAGAAGATCAAAATCAAATTATATACTAGGTAACTAAATGAAACTTATTACTGAAAACATACTGTCATAATGGAATTTTATTATTTCTACCAGAAAAAATGTTATTATAAATAAAAACTTATATGAAAAAAAAAACACTTCACTTATAATTTAAAATATATGATATATTTAATACACATTATATTAATACAATACTTAATGACTGTGTACTTCACTTCACATAGTTTCAAGTAATACAAATATTTCAATTATTTGGTAAGGAGTTTTATATAATGTATGAAGAGTAAAGACATATTATTTGTTAAAGACATAAACAATAAATATAACATAATATATAATTTAACAAACTTTGCTTAATATATAATATTATATATATATACGTATACAAATTTTTCATTCAATATTGAATTTAAAAAATACAAAATAGTATTCATTTTTAAATTTATCATCTATAATTATTACTATTTCCCGGAAGATAATTTGTTTCTAAATTATTATTAGATTGATCTCGCCTTCTTGAAGAAACATGTGCCAAAGTGTAAGTTTCTGGTTCAAATACAGGAGGATATTCTAACGATTCGTTGTCACTTATTTGATCCATAGGCTATTTTAACATTTTAATAAAGTTGTAATTTAGTATATCTTTTATATACATTTTAAAAGAAATGCAATTATTCAATGTTTGCTCATTTTTTCATTTTAAATAAAATATTAAAATTGTTGTTTTAAATTTTCCAAAAGAAAAAAAAATAAACATTATTTGTATCAAAATAAATTAATGATTTAAGAGTCCTCTTTACTCCCAATATTTTTATTAAAAACAATATTAACACTTGACAATATTAATTATAATTGCTGTGATTGTATTTCAATTCTAAAAAAAAGATTTGAATTTAGAATAAGTGTTCTAAAGATCATACATACAACATACTTTGTCAATTTTTATTTTCCTCTCATATAAAAAATACAATTTTTATAAATCTTATTGGTAATTTATAAGTTTAATATTTAATTAAGAATGTACTTTTACGATCTCTAGTAAATTTGTAGTTGAATCTAAATATTTTTTCAAAATTGAAATCCGATCATTGCAACTCTAAGTAATAAATATTGGCCCCTTAAATTAACAATAAGTTCCCACAAACTTTCATATTATAATTTTTTTTTTCAATTACATTTGTATTGCAATTTTATATCTGATAAATTTAATATTGAAATTTGGTTATAAATACCAAATAACTAATAAGTTTTATTAATAACTGTACTATATTTATAATACATTATTACTAATACTATATAATACATAATATAATGTATTGTTATAAGAATAGTTAATAACTTAAATAATATTATTATTTAGTGACTAATTAGGTGAGTATCTGGGTCATCTGACCTCAATTTGGAACGGTCTCATATTTTTTGTTAGTTTGTAATTATTTTGAAGACCAGAATTAATTATTTATTAATTATTTAATTATTTAATAATTATAATTAATTATTTTAATTTTTACAGCAATATAACATTTTTTTTTTTTTTATTATAGAATAAAATAAAATAAACCTTTTTTAAAAGATAATTAACAACTTTATAATAGGTCTCTTTTTATCAAAATCCCTGGCCCTAACATTTAAATCCAGATCTGATAATATTATCTAGTTAATAGTAAAGATAAAACAGAATAATACTAACATATTGATTGGAATATAATTGATGTTCATGTGATTCTGACAATTGCGGCATACATGAACCATCACGTGAATATGGTAAAATTTTATTATTTCTATTGCCATTCAAGTCATTAGAATGTGTTGTGCCTTCAGTAATCCCTGAAAATATTTTTAAAAAGATATTAAAAAGTAAAATTATTTATTTAATATATATTAAATATAAGTTTAATACAAATTATAAGTACTTTAGTTTTTACTATTACATTAATATAATAATTAATTATCAAGAATTAAAAAATTTAAAAAAAATTATACTATATTATTTAAGTCTTAAATGTTGAATATAAGGTAAATATTTTAATGAATTTGTATATTTTTATTGATCAATAAGATTGTTTAAACAAAAATATTATAAATGGTATAAGTATGTGCATTATAAGTTGTAAAATAATTGAAGTAATTTTGAAATATTTTTGAAATGTTATATAAACATCAAAAAAAAAAATATACTAAAAGTTTATATTCAGTTTATGAAAAATATATATTTTCCAAAGTAAAACATTGTAAATATTAAAAATGTATTATAGTACCTAATAAGTTATATATGTTAGCGTTAATGTACCTATATAATAAGATATTCTATATTAACTAGTTATTATATAGAATATCTAAATATGTCCTTTAATGTATATATTATATATTTTCACTAGTTAATATTTATAATAACGGTTAGATCTTAGTTAATGTATAAAATTTATTGTGATTGAATATAAGTTATACTTATAAGTATCATTCCGCTGCAATCATTGGCGCAAGTAGGATTATTTCGAGGGGGTATCCACCTAATTAAAATATCTCTCTCTAAAAAAAAAAATATTCTATATATGTTTTTGGTACCTAACTTTTGATAAACTTATTTAATGTGTTCAACGTACGTAGGTATAATTATATTTTTATATTATAAACAAATCAACTTATGAATAAATCAAGAACTCCTTAGTATAAAACTAACAGGTATATATAAGCAATTCCAATACAATATCGGGGGAATTGATATCAGTTTGCCAAAATTTGTATAGTGTCCCGTATTATAGTTTATCTTTATAGCATTATTTTACTTTTATCTTAATATATTATTACTTTTAACCTAACTTTTATGTTATAAATTTAAAATAAATATAATGTTTATTCAATGGTCATTAAATGAAATTTTCATAAAAATACACTCCAAAGGGGGTATCCAGACACCCAATACACCCCCCTAGTTGTGCCACTGGCTGCAATCGTAAATATTTTGTACGGGTGGATGTCGACTTAATTACTTATTTATAGAGTGACATGGTATATTCACTAACAATTTATAAGTTTATATCATTTTATCATAACATTTGAAAGATTTATGTACCCGACAGACTGGCGACAGTAAACTATAGTATGAATGAGTACCACTATGTCACCGAGTCAGTTGTATAGTTGTGTTAATCGTGTTGTACGACATTTTATATTATTAAATACCTCTACGTGTAAACACAATATTAAAAATGAAAATTAAATTTGACTTAAAGTTCAGACATATATTATGTCTTATTTCTATTATGGTTATTTGTATAGTTTACTAAGAATTTATAAATTGATATAAACATTATTATTGATAATAATATTTTAAAAAATCGACTAATTCGTTATAAACTAATTAAAGTTTAAAGATTATGTTTAATTAATAATACTATAATTATCAAATAATACAATAAATAATATAATTTAGTTTTAAAATTTGTAAAAGATAAAATAGATTACAATTTATATAGTTACTTATATTAATAGTTGGTAATAAGAATTTGTAATTGTAATACAAAAAAATATTAATATTTTAAATATTAATACACACACACACATATATGTGGAACCGAGATGGTGCCACCAAGATTCAGTGAGTAGTCATAAGAGAGTGAGTGTGTGCTCTGATGAGAAGTGTTCGAAACGTAGTGATGTATGAAAGTGTGATAAACTTATGTTATGTTATTAGATTATTCATTTTTTGTGCTTAATCACACCAAATAAACAGATAAATACAATTCATTAATGGTTAATTTATTTCCATTAGTGTTCTAAATCCATATATATATATATTAATTATATTTAACAATAATTTAAAAAATATAAAATATTAAATTTTAGTTTCTAACATATTTAAAAAAAACTTACATGGTGATATTAAATTTAAATTGCTATTGTGTTCAATACTAGTTAATGCGGTGATTGGTTGCCTTGATCGAGGTTCACTTTCAGCGGCAATTCTAAAAAATTAGAATAATATAATAACAAAATATGTTTTATTGATTATATAATATACAGTGTGATCATGATTTTTGGTAACATTTAAAATTTTGGCTGAATAACTTTGTATTGAAATGTATTTTGGGGAGACTAAGGGGATATTGAAATACAGTATTTATAAATTTTCAAATTTTTAACATTTACGGTATAAGCGTAAATACAATACAACTTGTTATTATTATTATTATTATTATTATAATTTATAAGTATATTAATTATTAAAAACTGTTTTGTTAAAAAAAGAAGTCAATGATTTTTATACTAAATGTTATAAATTTAAGTAAAAAAAATAAAATAATTTAAAAACACAAAAAATATGATTCTGATAAATTAAATTTGTTTTTAATTTTAATTTTAAATGATTGTAATTCAGTCAGTTTAGGTTTAGAGCAAAAATGTAATAAGTCAAAACAATTTAAAAAATATTAAATTCACATATGGTGTTAAAAATAGGTGTTGCCATTTAAAAAAAACAAAAGTTGTATTGTGCATGCGTGCACTGTATGTGTTATAAATTTGAACATTTCACAAATAATGTATTCCGCATCACCTATGTCCAACCAAAAATTCATTTCAATACAATGTCATCCAGCCAACATATTAAATGTTACCAAAAATCGTGATCGCACTGTATAATATAATAATAATATTAATATAAATTTTAATATAAGAATATAATAAAATCAATATAATAAATAATAAAATATTAGGAACATACCTGAAACTTGTTTGATCTAAAAAATGTTGATGTGGGTCTTCTCTAATACCTGTTAATCAATTAAATATTATTTCATATTTGTCTTATGGATTTATTAATAATATTTTTATTACCTAGTGGTTGTGGTGGTTGCGGTGGTGGTGGTGGTGGTGGTGGAGCTGTGTATTGAGGGACGCGCATTCCCATATGTAGATGTTGAATCCTTCTTTCATCTTGACGAGATTGCATGAATGATTCCAATGTCATTTCAGAATTATTAGAAGTATCTGTTTGTCTATACAATAAAAAATTAATATTTATATTAACAACTGTTATTAAGAATATCTCATTGTTGGTACCTCAGATTATTATCAGTATTTGTGATTGAAGCCAAACGATAATCAACCATATCTGCTGGACGATTATGATTAATTTGAGATATAGGATATAAATCAGAACTGAAATAAAGAAATTTCATAAAAACATTTGTATTAAATAAAATATATGAAATTTATTTGAGTAATCAATATACTTTTGACTATAAGTGTTTGAGAGGGTAGATGTATCTGATGTAAATTTAGGAACTGTTGGAGGTACTCTTCGGTAACTACGATATTGTGATGTTGGAACTGGTTCATTGGAATCTCGTCCAATCATACCCATTCCTAAAAATTTCCAATGTTTTCTATCTAAACTACTACCTTTTGATTGATCTTCTTTTGTTAAATTCTTCTTTTGTTGTTTTTTTAATGAATGAAAACTCTTGTCACTAAAACAAAAATCTTATTATATGTAGGTACTTGAAATACTTAAAATAAATTATTATTTTTTTTTTATATTGTAAAATAATACAATATAATATGTTACTGTACACCTAACCTAACCTTCAATAACGACTTGTACTCTCATTTAGAATATAATAATTAAATTGAATTATATTGTTTGCTATTAACATTAAATAATATTTTTTGTAGTCATTTTGTTTGTTGTGTAGAGCAGTGTTCTCTAATCTATGGGACACGACCCAGAAGTAGGTCGCAAAATATTATTGATGGGTCGTAAGTTGTTAACTAATTACAAGGATAAAATTTTAAAATAAAGAAATTGCAAAATAAATAAATTTTTAAAATTTTTTATTTGTATTGTAACAAACAAAAAAAGAAGAGATGATAATTCTGCCGCTGGGATACAGGTGTGCAAATCATATTGTTTAATTTTAATTAGAATTTGAATGTAATGATAAACCATTACATTCGCAAAAAACAATTCTGAGCGAAATTCAGTTAGATAATATAGTTATTGATTAAAATTTTGACATTTATTATTAAATATTTAAAATGCAAAGTTTTATCACACATATAGTACATAAATGAACACGAAACACTCTATACAATTTTTAAGCATCTTAAGTTCAATATAAATGGTCATGGAGGGCTATAACAATCTGGAACATATATGTCTGTATCGTACGAGTATATCTCCGGAACGTATTTTCACGGACCGTATATTGGCGGAATTCATAATTTAATAACCGTATTTTTCCGGAATGTAATGTATAGCTAAGTATAATGCCGGAACGTATTTCATCCAACCGTATTTTTCCAGAATTCAAAAATCAAATAGCGTATTAATCCGGAACGTACTTGTCGTCTTGTCGGTTATCGCGAAACGTATTTTTTTGCCCATTTTTCTACATAATAAATCAATTTTGATTATTTAATTGATATACTTAAAATAAAAAAAAAAAAATTTCCAAATTCTTTTCAAGTGTAAAGGACGCTCGCTACGCCTACCGGCTTCGCTCACTTCCTCAAGCGCCGCTTTGTGGCACTTTTCGTGAGGATGGAGCTACGCCCCAAGGGACTGAAGCATACCTACCTACCCCATAAACCGGATACTGGTGCGGATAGGCAGTGGTTTCGTGTGGCCTAAAACCTCGCTTCGAGAGACCTTTGGATATTTACCTATATATTTCGGTTATATAAAGTCCGAGAGTATAAAATACACAGCGAACTTTTCCGTCAACATACGTTCCCGGACTAAAACGGCTAAAACTAACTTGATTATTAATTCTGGAAAAATACGTTCCGGAATTTATACATTCCGTCGATTTATTTTCCGGAATTTTACGGGCCACCATGTTCATAAAATCTTTTTGTCACCTAACTGGCTAACTGCCAATATCTGACAGAACTTCGTTCAGAATCGTTTTTTCAATGGTTTATCATTGCATTCAAATTCTAATTAAAATTAAAAGCTATGATTCGCACACCTGTATCTTGTGCAGCAGGAGTATCAGCTCTTATTTTTTTTTTTATAAGTGTTTAAATTTGAAATATCAGTAAAATCAATATTAAATTATTTATATGGATTTTTCTTATTATATTACAATATTTTACAATAATGTTGAATAAAATTAACAAATATTTTTTAAAAATTTTGAAAATTTTATTTAAGCTGAAATACGTTTTACAGTTTCAATTAATTATGCATTATAACATTTACGGTTATTTTTTATAGCTGTTTAAAGTATTAAAAAGAATAGCTGATACTCCTGCCACATGGGATACAGGTGTGCAAATCATAGCGTTTAATTTTAATTAGAATTTGAATGCAATGATAAACCATTACCATTGCATTCGGAAAAACTATTTTGAGAGA
The DNA here is from genome assembly GCA_021307375.1 of Tetraneura akinire. Taxonomy (NCBI): domain Eukaryota; kingdom Metazoa; phylum Arthropoda; class Insecta; order Hemiptera; family Aphididae; genus Tetraneura; species Tetraneura akinire. Next base: position 34,719,225 of record JAIUCT010000001.1, on the reverse strand, counting down.
AGTTCTGTCAGGGATTTTATTAGCATTTATATAAAACTTAGAGACTTAAAAATTCTATAGGGTGTTCATTTATGTACTATATGTGTGATAAAATTTTACGTTTTAAATATTTAATAAAAAAATGTCAATATTTTTTATAAATACCTACATTATCACATTATGTTTTTGTCGTTCTTTCTGTCGCATGGGGTCAATTTTAAGAAATTACTACATCCAATTTGCAACCGGAAACATATGGTATTCGTGAAATTCAGTGCATTATTTCGGGTAATAAAAGTGTCTTCAGACAAAAAAAGAAAAAGAAAAACTCACACATCATTGTAAAAGCAATACATTCATCGCTTTGCTCAAAATCTAAAATATGAATATGACTTTTGTAATTTTTATTTATTTGTGTCACCATCTCAATAATTTTAAATTTATGCTGGGTTGCCATAATCAAAAGGCTGGGAAACACTAGTTTAGAGTATTTAAATCCGCGCCATAGAATATAATAATTACATTAAATTATTTTTTGCCAAAATTGTTGGGATGGACTATTTCGGGTTTAAGTTTATAACCATTTAGGAAGAAACATTTACGTAATATTTTAACAAAACCTCCATATATTGTAAATATTTTATTCAGAATTATGTTAAGTGTAGTTTTTTTTAATATAAAATATTTTAATTTATTAATAATTATTTAAATTTAAAAAAAAATATCTAATAATAATAATAAAAAACTTACCTTTTATTTTTATTACAATTTGTACCAACATTCGAATGTGAGCTCATATGATTTGTGATAAATGTAGATATATTTTTAAAAGCAGAACTTGTGAACGAAGACTCATGTGATGTTTCTGGTTTTGACGTAAATGTTTCTACTAGTTCACGATTATCATTTATATTTTCATCTTCTTCACCATCAGTTTCACTAACAGCAATAATATCTATCAATTTTAAAAATTTAAAAATTAATTTTATAATTTACAATTATTATAAATTCTGAGCGAATCGAAAAATGTATTGATTTTACAATAATGTGTGATTTTTAGATTCTAAGCGAAGCAAAGAATGTATTGGTTTTACATTGTTTTTTTTTTTTTTGTCTTTATGTCTGAAGACACTTTTACTACCCGAAATAATGCTCCGATTTTCACGAATAACAATGTTTTAGATTGGAAAGTGGATGTAGTTGGTACTTTATTTAGGTCATTTTTCGAATTTTTCAAAATTGACCCTATGCCATAGAAAAAACAATTTCTTGGATTTTCTATAAATTTTTATTGAAATGTGTTGAGAAATAATAATAATAATAATCGTATAGATTTTAAGATTTTCGTTTAAACTAAAAATATCAACTTTAAACAGCTATAAAAAAAATTGAGACTTAGGATTTTTCTAATATTTTTGTCATGTTAAATATATGCGGTATACTTCAATTAAATTTTCAGATCTTGAAACCCAAAATTACTAATTTTATCAAACATTATATACATAAAAACGAGAATTTTACGAATTATTCTATGTCTTATATTTTGTAGAAAAATTAACGTAACGATTCCAAAATTTTACCATATATATATATATATTATACCTATGTGAAGACCCAATAAAATTTTCAAGTCACTAACTAAAATTGCCTGAGTTATCGAGAAATATTTAAATCAAATTTGTCGAAATTTCAGTTTTCGTGAAAAATGCAGTTTTTCGTCAATTTTTGTTTGTTTTTTCTACCGTTTAGGGTCAATTTAGAGAAATTTGAAAAATGACCTTATAAAGTACCAACTACATCCACTTTCTTCCCTAAACATATGCTATTCGTGAAAATCGGAGCATTATTTCGGGTAGTAAAAGTGTCTTTCATACATAAAACAAAAATAAAAAGACACATATCATATCATTGTAAATCAATACATTCTTCGCTTCGCTCAGAATTTAAAAATAACTTTATTTTTTCTATTTAAATAATTTTTTAAGTAGTTTTTTAAGTATACCCCACATCTAAATTTGTTGTCTCTATCTAATATAAAATATATTAAAATTTTACCTATTTAGAATTTAAATTATAATGGTTAAATTAGAATATTATAGTTTAAACATTTATTAAATTTAAAGAAAGTAATATTTTTAATGGTCTATTATATATTATTTTATTATTTTATATAATCCATCTGATATGTTATAAAATATATTTAACGAGATATTTAATTTACATGTAATTTAATAATTGTTTTATTAGTGTGTAATAGACAAAGAGAGGTGGTGAATATAAACCACAAAGGCATCTCTGTCATTCTAAGTGTAAGAGTAGGCAATTAAGTTTGGGATGTCTCATTCATGATCATCATTTTCTCGATACACCTATGTTATAATGTGAGGTTAACATCGCAAACATATATATTTACCTACTATTGAATCCTGGAGTATTGAGCTCGTCAATAAAAGTACTGAAACACGCAACAATATACATAGGTGATTTTAAATTTTTAATAGTCATAGCACGGCATGGGGATATTATGAAAATGATAGTAATGTAGATGTACTAGGTAAATGGATCATTAACATAACCTACATCTTGTATACAGCAAGATTACAAGGCCAGATGGCAAAAATAATATACTCCAGACCTAAGCATAATCTCAAGGGCGTTGCTTAGTGACAATACAATTAACACATGTCAAGTACTAATAGATTTCCCTCGTAGCCAGCACAGATCAGTGATTATAAAATATGGCTTACAAATACCAATGATTCGGTCAATTTCCAAATCGCGCTGGAATTTTAAACGTGACAACTGGAAACAATAATCCAAGAAGACCACCTCTTACAATGGATTCCATCAGTGGCCAATAATTATGAACCTTTTATTATAGTTATCAAAATGGTAATAAAAAAAAATATCTTAATAAGGGGCTTTAGGAAAACATTATATTAGTAATTCTTGATTAGGGATTTTAATTATATATTACTTAGACTTACTTGAATTATGTCCATCAGCAATGGTCGCAGTTGAAAACCATTCCAACCACATTGATAAATCATCTGGTGTTTCGGCTGCAAAATAGAACATAGTACCCATGTGGTATACTTTAAAGGCATTTGTTCTTGATTTAACTTCATCAGCAATAGATACCGTGAAACCAGATAAGATTATCATTAGTCGAGCTTTTATGGACTAAACAATATTAAAAATGTACTGAAATTAATATTAAAGGTTAATAGTGTATGATAAAGTTTGTTTAATACTTCTTTATTGTTAAATCCATAAAAAGTTGTTCCTTTTATAATGAACCATCCTTTAATCCATTGCATTCTAGGAGATATTTTTTTTGATCTTTGATACAACCATCCTTGATATTCACATGACCCTAATTCTCTAGCACAAATATTTCGACGTTCTAAAGCAATAATATATTAGAAATATAATAAAAGCATTATATGTATTTTAATATTAAATATATATATAAATTACTAATTATTAATGGATTTTTTTGGATCAATTGTTTTTGTCCTTTGACTTCTTTTTTTCCTATAGCTTTAGCACCAAGCATAGCTCTATAGCTGGTTCTTTTAGGTATTTCAACAGGCTTAGATGGTCTAGGAGGCGGTATTGGTGGCTGAGTTTTCTTTATTTCAGTTTTATGTCTAGGAAATGTAGCTGGAGCATTTAGAACCGCTTGATGAGATATAATAGCTGTTCGTTCAGATGGTAATGATATGTTGTCTTTGGTATCAACTTGAAATATGTTATCATCACTACCACTAAGGTCAGTTAATGACAATGGAGGACAGGCATCTGAGAAATCAGAAAATGAATTTTTTTCAAAATCTAATAAATCTTGATGTTTGTTATTAAAGTAGGATTTATTTTTAGCTATATTCATTAAATATTTTGAAGAATCTATAGATATTGGAACTTTATCTTGAGATAAATGTGATGTTATATTATCATAATCTAAGAAATTCCCATGTTGATGTTCTAAATAACTATTGATTGAATTTATATTTTCTTCTTGTTTTGAATCAAGTCCACTACTGGATTCTAACATTCTACTATTTAATTGTTCAATACTTCTATTATTTTGAGATTCAAATTCAAAATTTTCAGCAACATTATTTTTTGATCTTGTAAAATCTATATCTTCAGTCTTAGATGATGGAGGTTTTGGAAAATATAAAATGGGTTTAACCGGTTTATATATAGAATTAATATTTTGAGTTTCTGTTAAAACTATAAAAGATATATCATCATCATTTCTTGGTGAAGGTGGTTTAGGAAAAATTAAAACTGGTTTATCAGGTCTTTTTATTTTTTCTTCATTAGTACAAATATTATTAACTTTTTCTATATCAGTTTTGACATCTTCAATTGACGTTCTCAAATCAGAATCAAAATACTCAAAATCATTTTGAAGATTTTCATCAGTAGAAAAGTCATAAGATGGAGTACTATAACTTTTATCAAGTTTACCACGAACTCTAGCTAATGGATTTTCAATTGGTTTAGAAATGTTTGAAATAATAGGTTTTGGCATTATTTTAGGTTTTTTGTTAACAATATGTTCTGGATTATTATTATTAATTTTTAAATGATTAATATGTTCCTTTAAAGTAATTAAACTATTGTTATTTAATACAACATCTTTAGCAGATGTATCTACTATAAGCTTCACATCAGAAAACTTCTGATTTTCGAGTTTTTCTTCATTTGGTGGTAATGATGTCCAATGAACTTTTGTAGGCTTAGAACGTTTGCTAAGTTGCATCTCACTATTAGACTTTTCACTATTATTTTTATGATTATTATGAGATTCGTTAACTTGTTTTAACTCAGTCCAAAACTGAAAAAAAAATTAAAATTTATTAAACTAAGAAATTATAACTAACTAAGATATTAAAATAAAGTTAAAGTAGGGAAAATCCAATCCATGCATATAAAATGGTGGAATACGATTGAGAACTAATTTTTTTTATATGAAATTTTTGATCAATGACCTTAAATGAATAAAAACATAGATTATATATATATATATATATATATATATGTGTGTGTGTTCATCATAACTCACAACATTTACATTGATAGAATTACAAATTTTATACTGAAAACCTAGAACCACTTTTGATATATTATTAATTATTAAAGCCTGACATTTTACTTAACTGGTCAATTAATTTATATAGTTAATAGTATGCATATTGTGTATTTAAATATATTAAAAAATTCTTATTATTATTAACCAATAAATGTACTCAATCGTCTTACACCAAAAATAGTTCATCAAAACTAAAAACATTTTGTTAAGGGTCTTCCTAGTTTTATACTATAATTGTGAGTTAAGACTATATTAACTTAATTAAAACTAAAAATATCCGTAATTTTTTTTTTTTACTTATTTCATATTTTTGAATTATAATTTAAAAAATAAAGAAATAATTTATAGAATTATAGATTTTTGAATGTTTCTTTTTTAGTTAATATAAAATAATAAAAAATTAGAATTTTATCTTATCAACTAACTTTTTTAATTTTTAAAAAATATGAAAAAAACAAATTTTTATTTCATATTTAAGTACATTAAAAGATGATTCAATATTAAATATATAATTCATTACACATACATTTTGAAATAAATAAATATTATTACTTTGTACAAATATAGTAGATCACATTATAGTATTTTACATAGTACCTATTGAAATAATGAAATATTAATAATCAATCAAGGATACTAAAAATTACTAAAATATGTACTAAAAAAAAAAAAAAAAAATAAATAATAATAAAGAAAAACATATTTTTTATTTGTGAATTTAATAGATTATTTATGAATTTATGATAAAAATGTACCTAAAAATAGATTATATTAGGCATGTGTTAAATAAAAAAAATGGATGCCATTGAAAAAGTAATTATTAAATAATTGTTATCTAAACAGTTATAGATAAAACTATAATATATTTATAACTGTGGTTATCAGTTCTTATATTTTTTCTAGTACACTTAACTGATTTAATTATTAATATAATTTGTTAATTAAATTTTCAACACAAATTAGAAAAATATCATTGAAAACATAAAAAACACTAAAATATGTAAAATATATAAGAATTTTTATTACTTGAAGTATAAAATAAATGTATAGCTTGCACTGCTATTGTTATATATATATATATAAATATATACTATTAACATATAACTTACCAATATTTAAATTAAATAATATAAACCATTGTCTATTTGTATATTATATTATTCATATAGTCTGAATATTTAAGTACCATATTTATTAATTTATTTAAGAGTAAAATAATTAAAATGTAATAAATAATAAAACATAATACTATTAGGTTATTGACATAAGTAATATAAAAATATTAAGTTTTTATTATTTTGTTTATGAAATTATGTAATCTAATTTTTCTTTTATTGTATGATATATTGAAAATACAATATATTTATTATTTTTACTTGATTACCTATTGTTAATGGAAGACCCTTAATATATATTCTACTGTCTTACACACACATACATAATTCATACTAAGAAGAATATCAAAAAGAGTCAAATATATTATAACAAAAATTATATGTAATTGAAAAATAGAATATTAAATGATGAAATATATATAAATTATAAATAAAAGAAGTAGACTTAAACTGATATAAATTAACTGTTGTTTATCAAAACATAATACAAGATTATAGTGCTGTATTAAAAAAATAAAATATATATAAATATGATTATAATTAATTAAAATAATACTTTGGCTGAGTAAATGGTTTATATAAAAATTACCTATGTATTTTAGGAAAAAAGTAATATTTAATATAAATATGCTTTTTATTAAAATACACTTATAATATTATTTACATTAATTTTAATATACTAATTTTTACTGAAATGTATAATTTAAAATAATGTAACTATTTTTTATTTCTATGCTCTGATAAATCAATAAAATATTTAATTTATTAAACTAAGTTAAACACGTTTTTAAGTAATTCAATAAACTAATCCTCAGTCAAAAATACATGAATTTATATAATACTTAATTATACAAAATTTTCATAATTTTAAATAAATACAAATTATTTTTAGCATAAACATATATAAGTAATAACCAATATAGAAAGAGAAGATGACTTGTTACCTGTAAGCATTTACTTATTCATATATCACTTGTAACTTGTCCTTAAATATACATTAGTAATCTAATATTTTAGATTAATGTATTAGGCCTTTTTTGATTGTTCACCATTCTACTTTTAATTAATTGGCAATTTGGCATTTAACTTTGGAGAAAACATTAATAATAAATAATATAAGAAGAAAGTTACTTAATAAGTATACACCATTACATTAATGATTTATAAAATTATTATTATATAAATGTTAAAATAAGAATGTTAAAAGTTTTGAGCTGGCATGATAAATTGACTAACCTTTCATATAGGTTTATTTAGGCACGTCTAGTGTTACCTGTTCAAAAAAATAACAAGCTATAAAGTGCATTTAATACGCACTTTCAAGAAGTAAAACTTAATTTCTTAATTTTATAATTATTACATTATATAATAGTATTTATTTATTTAATAAAAGTGTAATAAATAGTATGTTATAGTATATAAATTTTGTAATACTAAATATTTATTTTAACAAATACCTGATCAAAATTGAAAGGAGCATGTTTTCCAATAGGGCTTGCTCCACTTATTGTTGCTCGTCTTTGAACAGGAATATGCGGCTTTGGAAGATATAATCTAACCGAAGTAGGTGAGGAACAATTTGCACTTTCAAGTTCACTTTCATCTCCACTACTACTATTACTATGTGAACAAATTTCAGGAGAAATTGAACGTCCACCTACACGGATAGTTGGTGGTGGACTTAACAAATGTTCACTTGAAAGTTGACTTTCAGGAATTTTTGGTGCTTTCTTTTTTACTTGTCTAAAAATTGTAAACAAAGATGAAACACTTAATTACGATTGCATTTTTTGAAATTTATTATTTTTTTATTTTTAATTACTTATACACTATTAAATATATTAATTTCTATTTAACTTCCTCATAAAATAAGAGCTAAAGACAATATATTTTGGAATTTTACTTATTTATTCAATTTAGAATTTTATTTAGTTTATTAGATTAGAATTAATTTAATTAAGTATACATTTATAATGTTTAATTGTTAATCATAAAAAATATAATTCAGTTAGTTATAAAAACAAAGCAATACATTAATTTATATGTCCAACTTAACTATTGCACTAACATTTTATTTAAAATGTATGATTATAATACATGTTTTACAGATATTTTAGAAATTATATTCAAAAATAAATTTCTTATCATGTTTTTTCCATATGGATCCGTAAAATGAACTCAAGTATATTTCAATCTACAGAATTGTTACACTCTTTAACAATTATTTCTATATAGAGTTTAAATAATATTTTACTATTCATAAGGTATCTTAAATTTGTGTTCCCCGCGACCCCACTGTATGTTATGAGAGGGAGCAAGATTATAAGTGCGCCCTTTGTGAGATTTAGCTAATTGACACTACAGGTCCAAAATTTATTATAAATGATATTATAAACTGTAATTTTTCATAAATATAAATGTATTATTTAAATAATAATAAAATAAAGTAATGATCACATATAACCATTAATATAGACTTACTTATTTAATGAGAAACTAAAATTAGGAATTGTTAATAAATCACTAGGCCTCGGTGGAGTGAGTTGATCAAAATATCGTTGAGGATAATTAAATATTTTTTTACTAGGCAGACGGTATGGTTTCATATATATCTGTCCAAATACTTTACTATGACGTGGCCTTTTTTTAAGTGTTAAAAATATATCTGTAGATGCTTCTTCTAATAATGCCATTACTTGTCTTGCTTGCCAACCTACCTACATTTTTATTCAAATTTAAAGTAATTAATATTGTTAGAATAAATATAATAACAATTTAAATAAGTTTAAAAAATTCAAGAAAGAGATTTTACCCCTTAATAATTTCAAATACAAAATCAGTAAATAAAAGTAATGTGATTGCTTGTTGATAATTGTTCAAGATACCTATGCATGTACCTGTTTAAAATGTATTTGACTACAAAATTGAATATAAAAAAAGTTTCCATTTACTGAATAGTAGATGTCATCTTCAGGTTTCATGCATGTACTTCAGCATTATTGTACATGTATGGTATTTCAATTACAGTTACAACTTATTTAGTCCATTATTCATAGTTAGACTTTCTTAACTAAATATATAAGGCATATATAATAGTAGAGTTACAGTAATCATTAAAAATAAAAAATTTGCATTTATTAATAAAATGTATAGGTCATATTACAAATGTATTTAACTATTTTTTATATGTTTGTTAGTTGAGAACTGTAAAAAAATAAATAAACAGATGTATTAAATTTGTGATATTTATTAATAAATTTGCATAATTTGTGTAAGTTTATTTTTAATTTACTGTAACTTAATTTCTCAAAAACATCTCGTAGCATTTCTATAATCCATAAAGCCTCTTACTCTAATATCAGGTATATCAAGATATTTTTATTAAAAAAACTGTACATATTTATAAAAATATGCATTAACTTTTAAATTTTATTTAATACATAAATTTTACTTTATAATAATATTAATAGTAATAAAAATATAAACTGTAATAATTATATTCACAGTATGCTGTCAGAGTACAGAAAATAACTGTATTGTATTATGCCATTATAGTAAACACTACAACCTATAAAATATTTTATTTTTATATATTTTATAATTATTAAATAAAAATTTAAGATAAAAAATTTAAAATAATAATTTAGTTATTATGATTTTATTTTTACTTACAACAGTTTGATAATTTACTTGAACTATTTCATCTCCTGCCTCTATTTTTCCACATTGATGTGCTACACTATTACATTTTACTTCTCCGACTTGATGAACACCATGAAATGATGGTACAATATAAAATCCCTGAAATTTTTAATTTATTTATAATGGTGATTATTAATTAATATTTCATTATAACACAAAAATTGAAAACCAAGCTTAACTTTAGTTTTTAGTTAATACCATTGGCATTGTAATATACATCATACATAGATATGAAATATAGGACGCAATTTATTATATTATATAGTTACTATTTTTTATATATATTTCATAATTACTTTTTTTATGTCTTTACATCACGATTTCATCAATATAAATAATTTTAATCTACAGTGTTATTTATTATATATAGTATCTAAGTGAACACCCAATAAAATATTTTAACTTAAAAATGCCCTAGTTTTCGTGAAATGTTGAAATCAAATTCATCATAATTTTAGTTTTTATGAAAAATCTGTCTTTTGTCATTTTTTCTGTCGCATAGGGTCAATTTTGAGAAATTAAAAAATGACTTAAATTAAGTACCAACTACATCCAATCTCCAACCAGAAACATGCTATTCATGAAAAAGCGGAGCATTATTTCGGGTAGTAAGTGTTTTCAGACATAAAAAAAAATCACACATCATCGTAAAACCTTCGCTTTGTTCAGAATTTAATATTAAATAAAATAAATGTCTATATATTATATATATATTTTAATGTATTTATGTTTTTAGTAAGTTTACTTAAAACATTAATAGTTTAAGAAAAGTGGTTTACTAGATATGTTGAATAATTACAACAGAAATTGTATTATAAAAGAATTAACTCATATTCATATTTTTAGTATTTTAAAAGTTATTTTAAAAGTTATTATAGAAAGTACCAGGGATTCTCCTGATCTCTTTTTTAGTGTAGCAACATCTAGAGTAGCTGGTTGTAAAATTAATGAATCTTGACTTTCTTGAATAATATGATCAGCAAGTTGAGCTAGTTGTTTAGCAATCTCAAAAATATTTTCCACAGGATTTTCAGCAAAACGATCACGTTGACCACTAGTTACAATTTCTAGAGCCAACTTAAGTAAGTTGTTCTTCATGTTTACATAATTTGGTTGACCACTAAATGGAGGCCTAAAATATTATGTTAAAAAATAATTAAAAACATCAAAATTTAATATTAATGTAATATGGATGTAATAATAATTTAGTTGGACGACCTTAAATTGTATTGTTACTGTAGATAGGTATATAATACAATTTTTTCAGATAAACTAAATAATTTTAAATCCATAAAACGTTATTTTTTAAATTGACAACCCTATGATTTGAATAATATTGTTTTATAAATTATTTGTATTTTTAAATGTTTAAAAATATTAAAATTAAGATTTACATCAAATATAAATTAATAATATTAAAATTTGTTAAATGGATGTACTTAATTGAATTTTTAGTTTAAAGCAATATTTAATTTGTCATCCCCCCTAGAAAAAAAATGTTTTGGTTATTTATTAAGAAAAATATATAAATAGGTATATTAATATATTATAATAATTTTAAATCAAACCTGTTTAACCAGTTAACTAATGGTTTTAGTGCAGCTACTGTGTTGGCAACATCTATCAAAATTTTCGTGGGAACTTGAGTAGAATTTAAGTAATTTTGTTTTATGTCTTTATATAAGCTATGAGAACTGCAAGACAATCGTAACGCTAATAATTGTACATTTTCTTTATCTAATTCATAATGCTAGAAAACATTAAAATAAAATATACTTTAATATTACACTACAATATTATATTATATTATAATATTAAAGCAAATACATAATATTCAAAGAAACTATAATTTTGAAAAACTTGATTTTAATTAATTTATACTTAACTAAAAAAATATAAGACATAAAGATTTGAAATTTTTTATTCGATATATACTTATAGATGTTTTTCAAACATGATACAAGTATAATTTTGGAACTACTATTATGATTTTATATATACATTTTGAAATTTACTAAATTAAGAAATGTTGGTTTAACTGTTTAAGAATTTAATAAATACAGGTTCATATAATATTTAACTTAAAATATATAACAATTAATAAGCAAGCAGTTCTGTATTTTTTTAAATTATTAAAATTATAATTTTTAATGAAATTCTCATTTTTCAATCTAGATAAGTAGGTAACATTAATATATTTACAAATAAAACTTAAATAACATGGGAATTAATTTTAACTTACAAAATTCCTTAGTAGGTCTACTGCTTCCAATATTAATTCCTGATGTCCAATTTTTCTTACGCCAATTTTATCTAAATCATTAGGTTGCATATCTAATAACTTTTGTCCATTAATATCCATATCAATGAAATACTTAATGTATGGTAAAATAACACAATCTAAACCTATAAAATAATAAATTTAGACAATGTTTAAATGATTTTTTTTGACTAATTACATTTTTTTAATTTACCTTTAAGCCAATCAACTACTTGATCACATTTCCAATCTGCCACATTTACATAAGCCATTATTTAATTATATTATAATATTCTTCTCAAAATTTTTAATGAAGTAATTATAATACTTAGATATAAAATAAAATAAAATATATAATATATTATGCACGTTCTTTAAATTCATTTATTATACTTAGATGTTTCACAAACAAGAACATAGAACTGTTAATTTCAAGTAAAAATATTATAGTTTATAGATAAAATAATAGACACTTATAATTTATTTTCAATCATATAATTTGGAATAATAATCAATGACCACAAATAAATAATAACAAATTAACAAACGAAGTCTGAATTTTTGAAAGTTTAACATTTGATTAATTGTTTCATTTTATGATGTTCCATACTTATCATGTTTTCAAGCAAGGACAAATAACAATAACCTTATATGATTGGTTTAAATTTGTTCCATATCTAATACTATATTGACAACAAAAATTGTTACCAATTGGTAATATACTATTTCTTTCTTTTTTTTTTTTTTTTTAGAGCATCCTTGACGTTGACCTCAGTCCTAAAAAATATCATTTAAAAAAATATTTATTCATGTAATAATAAATAATAATTAAATATATCCAATTAAACTTAATTTTGTTGATAAATTAAATTTTTTATGTGCACTATTAAAATTTATAAATTAATGTAGTGACCAAAGATGTGATAGATACTTATTTTATTTTTAGAAAACAAATTAATGAAAAATTGAAAATAGTTAAATACCTAAGTAAATTGTAATATCATTAATATAAAAAAATAAATTAACCATATAACATAAAACATAATTAAGTATTAAGTACCTAAATAGTAATTACTAATTACATTTACATATAAATAATAATTAGAAACCATAGATAAACATTTATCAATGATTAGAAATTGGAAACTATGGAGTTAACTATCCACTAACGCTACAGTGGAGAATTTATTATTATAATATTAATAAAATATATACTAAATAGTAAATAGTAAATATTATGTTTATTTTATAATCAATGCTAATATCACAGATTAGATTATATCACAATTATATATAATAATAATATAATTTATTATACATATCAGTCTGTGACACCATATAGACCATAGAGTCTTACTCTATGATATAGACACATATTATATCCACAGGGGTTGTGTATTTCTGTTAAATCCACACAGATATGTTAAATATCTTATCTAATGTGCCACGATTTAAGATTACGTATTTACGTGTATTAATCCCACGATTTAATTCTCTGATTAAATCATCGATAGTAGAGTTGTAGATACAAGATACAAATACAACGATATCGATATCGATACTTCAATAGTGCTAAATTGTTAAATACCAGAATCCACAAACTATAGTAGTTGGCATTTCGTGTTAAATAATAAATAGGTACTAATAATTTATTATAATTTTATTGTAACTACCTAATTATTTTCTAGATTCTCATTCTGTACTTCTGTAGTATTATTGATATAGTTAGTAGTTACCTACTACTCATTGATTTTATAATATTTATATTATAAAATCAATGATACTATGTTACTAACATGCACATTGACATGTTGCTCAGTAAACAGTGATAGTTATTAGTAATTAAATTTAAATATTAATGTTATTGTTAATTATTTATGAAATTTATATCGATTTAACGTTCTGGTAGTTTTCATTTTTCAGTATAGCCTTATTAGTGAATAATTATTATTATCTTTATAGTTTGTTTAGATTTTTTAACTGTACACGTGGCGCAAAATCAACATGTCTTATATGGAAAAAAAAAAATTAATTGTTCGAAATCTACAAGAGGTCCTCGGTGAAGATAAACTTGATGCTATTCTAAAAGAAAGAGATTTAAAAATTTATTGGGGTACAGCAACTACAGGACGACCTCACATTGCATATTTTGTCCCTATATCTAAAATAGCAGATTATTTAAAAGCTGGATGTGAGGCAAGTATTTAGAATTATACTTAACTTATTATAATAAGTTGAATATTTTATGAATATAAATATGTTAATAACTTAATGTAACATTATTTTTATAAAAATAATTACCTTAGCATTTAAAAATTGGTTTTACCTAAATTAGAATAATTTTCTCTATGAATATTCAAAAAAGAGAAAATTGTATTATAAGAAAACTATTTAGTTTTATATAATCTAAAATTATTTACATGTTCAAATATGTAAATACCTTTAATGGGTAGGGGGAGGGTTGTTTATCAACTTTTGAAAATCAAATAGTTACTCCTATTTTTCATCATATTATTTTTGAAATAATTTTTGATTGTAAAAGAATGTGTAATATTCTGTACTCTAAATATGAGAGTGATTTGATGCATTTGGTAGGTATAGCATAATACAATATACCATGTGCAATAATTGTAGTAGGTACATTTATACATTATCACATTTACAGGTGCTAGTACCTTGTGTGCGTGTTTAAGGGTTTAAACACTACACAAAATTACAATATTATAAAAAATTTCATATCACTTTCACATTAAGAAATTTTTTTACCACAAAAAATTATACATTGTATAATAATAATATATATAATAGGGGTTACCATTTGATTTTCAAAATTTGTTATCTGAAACACCATATTAAGGGCATTTACAATTTTTTAACATACAAATAATTGTAGATTATTAGGTAGATGGTTTTATTATAAATTTGTATCTATTTCAAATATTTATAGAAAAGGTTGCTATAACTTAAAATTTTGATCACTCTGTATGATATAATTTCTTTTTCACAATTTTTAATATAATATTTATTTTTGTGAATAAATCAATTATATTTCTTTTTAAATGTGATGTAATAGTAGAAACTAAAAATTAACTTAAATTTTCCATAATGTATATTATATACCACTTAATTTTTAATTTTCTGAATTATTATATATACCTATATAATTATCCATTATTTAATAGTAAGAATGTAGAATGACCATTAAATTTTAGTCTTACCTATTAATTTAGTATAGGGAAAAAAATTAATATTTTTTATACTATAGGTAACAGTGTTATTTGCTGATTTACATGCATATTTGGATAATATGAAAGCACCATGGGAACTATTGGAGCTCAGAGTTCAGTATTATGAACATTCGATCAAAGCCATGTTGAGTTCAATTGGTGTTCCATTAGAAAAATTAAAATTTGTCCGAGGAACGGAATATCAACTTTCAAAGTAAATTCTAATCAACTTAATAATTTTATTTTACTATTAATAATATCTTAATATTTTTCTTTTAGGGAATATACAATGGATATGTACAGATTAAGTTCTTCAATCACTGAACATGATGCTAAGAAAGCTGGAGCTGAAGTTGTAAAACAAGTCGATAATCCATTATTATCTGGATTATTATATCCTGGTTAGTTTATATCTTTATCTAACTTTAAATTTTGTAAATAGTATAATATATTTGTTGAATATAATATAATATTGATTAAGTAAAATGATCAATATTTTATTTTGATATTAATTGTAATTGTAACTTGTAATTGTAAATTTACTAATTTATATAATATACTTACTTATTAAACCTATATTAACAGGATTACAAGCATTAGATGAAGAGTATCTAAAAGTTGATGCTCAATTTGGTGGAGTAGATCAAAGAAAGATATTTACTTTATCTGAAAAATATCTTCCTCAATTAGGTTATACTAAAAGAATACATTTAATGAATCCAATGGGTTAGTTTTTTGTATATTTATGTAATTATTTAATTACTGTATTGATAGTATTATAAATTATAATATTGTATTTTTATAGTTCCTGGATTAGCCGGAGGTAAAATGTCTTCTTCAGAAGAAGATAGTAAGATTGATTTATTAGATTCACCTGCAACAGTAAAGAAAAAATTTAAAAAAGCATTTTGTGAACCAGGAAATATTATAGATAATGGCCTTCTTGCATTTGCTAAACATGTAATTTTTGGATTATTCCAACCTGGTGAAAGTATATAAATATTTATTACAATGTGCATTGTGCAAACACAAATCTGATTATTATTTTCAGAATTTAAAATATCCAGAGATGAAGCTAATGGTGGAGATTTATACTTCTCAACTTACATAGAACTTGAAAATTGTTTCTCTGAACAAAACCTTCATCCTGCTGATTTGAAAGCAGCTATTGAGTTTTATGTTAATAGGCTGTTGGATCCAATTAGAAAAATATTTGATTCACCTGAACTACAAAAATTGGTTGCCAAAGCATATCCAGTTCTAACAAAACCAAAAAAAACTGGTATGTACAAATATTAAATACAAAAAATAAGAAATCAAATTTTAGATTCTGAGAGAACGAAGAATGTATTGGTTTTACAATGACTGGTGTCTTTTTTTTTTTTTTCTATCTGTAGACACTGCCCGAAATAATGCTCTGATTTTCACAAATAGCATATGTTTCTGTTGGAAAGTGTATGTAGTTGGTACTTTATTTAGAGGTCATTTTTGAATTTCTCAAAATTGACTATGGGATAGGAAAAATGATGAAAAAATGGCAATTTTCATAAAACTGAAATTTCGATGAATTTGATTTCAATATTTCATGATAACTCAGCCAAATTTGAAGTTGGACTTTTTTTGGGTGTTGACAATTTTGGAACTGTTACATTAATTTTTCTACAAAATATAGGACTTTGAATATTTCGTGAAATTCTTGTTTTTGTGTAGGTATATAATGTTTGATAAAATTTGCAATTTTTGGTATTAATGTCTGAAAATTTTACTGATGCATTCTTACATATTACTTAACATCATATTATAATATTAGAAAAATCCCAAGTTTATATATTTTTTTTTATATATCTGTTTAAAGTTGATATTTTTAGTTTAAACAAAAATCTTAAAGTCCATACAAATATTCTTATTTTTTCTCAATACTCTTATAATACAAATTAATTTGAAAATTTTATTGAAGCATACTGACATATATTAACGTATTTCCAAAATAAAAAAGACTCAATTTTCTTTTATAGGTGTTTAAAGTTGAAATTTTAGTAAAATCAATAGTTAAAGTGTAGATTTTTCTTATTATATTACAATAATGTTAAATAAAATTGACAACATTTTATTGAAGTTTAAGTACATTTTACTTAACTCAGTTCCAATTAATTGTGAATTGTTACATTTACGTTTTTTTTTTTTGTAGTTGTTTAAAGTATAAAAATGAATCTTACCGCAGGGATACAGGTATGCAAATCATAGTGTAATTTTAATTAGAATTTGAATGCAATGATAAACCATAGCATTCGAAAAAATTATTGTTTATTTATGTTAGATATGGCCATTTATGTAACAATGGATTTTATAAGCATTTATATTGAATTTAGAGACTTGAAAATCGTATAAGGTATTCTGTGTTCATTTATGTACTATATGTGTGATAAAACTTTGCGTTTTAAATATTTAATAAAAAGTGTTAAAATTTTAATTAATACTTACATTATCTGACTGAACTTCGTTCAGAATCGTTTTTACGAATGCAATGGATTATCATTGCATTTAAATTCTAATTAAAATTAAACACTGATTTACACACCTATATACCTATGGCACGATTATCAGCTCTTCTTTTTAATATCTAAAATTAATTCAATTTTGATAATAAAGTATAGAATAAGTTATCAGAGATGTTTAAATTAATCATCTGTAACATATTAATTAAAATTATAATATATATTTTTTTTTCACTTAACATTTATTATTAATTATGTACCTATATGTTTTAATTAATTAATGAAATATAAAACAATACTTTGTTCACCGAAATAACGCAAGTCGGTTGCATATCCAAATTTCTCCCGCTAAACTTTGTAGTTTGTTTACTGTTTATGAGCCGTTAAACAGTATAGTGCTTTCACTTTTTATTGGTGGGAGATGCGTGGACAACTAAAAAATTGGTCAATGTCTACTTATACTCTATTGGCAAACAGTAAAGACTAGACTATAGAGTGTATAATAAAGATTTATACAATTTTTGCATATTAATCATTTATATGGAGATTGGATATCCATGGATTTGAGTCATGATTTAGATTTTAGATGGCTATTAGCATTGATTTTAGAATATACTAAAATATTAGTATAGTATATTCTAAAATCAATGCTATTAATATGTTTTGTAATTAATACTCATTTATCGCGAGGATGTTTAGATCATTATAAAGTGAGTTATTAAAAAGTAGAAGGAGACTTATTATAGTAGGTATATAAAACTTTTGAATAAAATCTCTGGATACAATTTGTGTTGGGAATTTTTGTTGACCACTTAGGTCTTATTTGAAATATATAAATTATTAATTTAAATGTAAGTTAGTTTTAAGTACTTTAATGAAAGGAGAAAATTAGAAGACATATTATAAAGAAGTTGGTTATGGTAGATCTTAAAAATCTATTGGTTTTATAATGATGTGCTTTTTTTATGTATGATAACACTTTTCTTCCTGAAATAATGCTCTGATTTTTACGGATGTTTCTGGTTGGAAAGTGGATGTAGTTGGTACTTTATTTATGTAATTTTTCAAATTTCTCAAAAATGACCCTATGCAATAAGAAAAATTACCGAAAAATAATGAAAAAATATAGACTTAATCATTTTATTAGGTATTCATATCTGTTATTTTATATCAGTGATAAAATTTAGGAACCGTTATTTAAATTATTTGTTAAAATATTAAACTGAAAATTTCCTTAAAGTCTTATATTTATTTTCTCTATAATGTTTGTTAAAATTGGCAATTTTAGTTTAAAGGTTTGAAAATTCTTTTAAAGTATTATCACATATTGCTTAACTCAGTTCTAAAGTATGTCAAAAATTGTGAGCCCTAATTTTTCTATATTACTATTGAAATTAACAAAACATTTATATGGAATCTTATAATTTTTCTCCCAGTTTTTTCAATATTTTTTAAATAGCGTTATATAAAATTAGCAATATTGGAGCTATGCAAATTTTATTGAAATATACCTAATCACATTGATTAACTTTGTTTCAAAATATTGTGTAAATGGCAGGTACCAATTTTTTTTTAAAGCTGTCTAAAGTTTAAAATTGTAAAAAAGCCGAGCTCATACTGGTTTAGGTAGGATGCAGCTGAGGAGAGGAGAGGATAGTATTGTATTTTGATTAAGATTTAAATGTAATGATAATAAATCATTATCAAAATAATAATTCTGAGCAATGTTTAGTCAGATATTGGTATTTAGAGGACTTATTTAGATATTTTAGAGATACTTATTTTATAGGTAATGGGCGATAAATGACTTATAATCATGTCAGTAGTAGCAGACCAGTATTTACTCATTACATTATGGAGTAAATTAGTAAATTTCAATTTATTTCTAATTAAAGTTTACTAATAAATATACTGTTTCTTTTATTTAATAGAAAAAAAAATTAACAATCAACAAGATGAAATTGTACCAAGTCGTTTAGATATTAGGATTGGTAAAATAATTGAAGTATCAAAACATCCAGAAGCTGATGCATTATATGTTGAAAAGATTGATATTGGTATGTTCCTAAAATTAATTATTAAGTACCTAACCGCTCCATCGAAAAACATAGTATTCATTTTTATCAAGTTTTCAGGATGAATAAAATAAATATTCATATTTATATTCTTATTCTTATTCTATCTTTTAACATATATTTCCATAAAACTTAATATTAGAGTGGCCAGATTAAATTTTAATAAATCTTTGATATTAAAATTTTATTGTTCTCATAAAAAAGTATTATAAATACTTTTTCTTTCGTCTATTTTTACATAGGTACCTTTAGTATCTTTATCTAGCATTAAAGAACTATAGACATTGCATGCTAATTAGGTATTAATAATGGGGGACATGTGGTGTAGTATTGTAGTCGGCGTAACATTCGTGGAAAGCTACCTAGGTGTTAAGCACTGTAGCCAGACATTGACAGCGGATAGGTGACCGCCGCTGCGAGATACAAGCCTACTGCCTCTACTACTACCATCCCCCCTACCAGGCATGGCAGAGACCCAAAGGGGTGTCGATTAGAAATTCTGCCATCTGCCATATGGGCATCCAGCCATACGATAATAATAAGGTATTAATAATCAAATATAATCTTTATATATAAAAATAAGTGATAGGTCCAACCCCAGGAGGTACTCAAACAGGGATTTTGAGATGTATGATAGACATTTTTGTTAATAGATGGTTGATATTAGTTTCATTAATATTATTATTGAAACTAATAGCAACAATCAATCATTTAGCTGATGGAACTAAAATGCATGTCTCAAATCATCAGTTTTATGGCAACACGTACAAAAATTGAACTTGAAAACAAATGTGTGTACATCTACAAAATGAAATATCAGTGATGGTTTCGCAAACAGCAACGACCAATGAGTTAATTGACAAAGTTATCCCAAGTCTAACAAAATTACAGAAATTGTTAATGGCTCAGTGTGCCGGCTATAATGGTAGCCAAAAAGTATGATGTAAATACAATCAATTTCACCATTCTTCACAAAATTCCAGACGATACGACAACGTACTAGTTTATCGATACTATAATGAATCGAGAAAATTATCCAAGTGAATTACATCACAATATTGTGATAAAAACACAGTTTTTAAATATATGTAGTCTATGGTTTTGTTTTATCTGACATACAAATTGAATTAATACCCAAAGTAACATAATAGTTTTTAAATAAATATTAGTTGAGAAATTAGAAATTTTATAACAAGAATAAGAATTAAGTTATTAAAATAATTAAATAATATGGATAGAATCAATACCGTTCATTTAACACTATTCAACAATGTCCTATACCATTACCATTCTATCTATAGCTGTATCCTATCTATTTTATTAAATCATGAAAATTATTTATGATTGCATAAAATTTTAAATAATTCTGAAGCAATTTTAAGTTTTTAGTTGGAAACCTTTAATTTAGATATAGTAAATAAGCTTTGTATAAATTTAACATTTCTTAAATCATCTTTTACAACTTACATTTAATTTACAATAGCTGTGGATTAAATGTTGAGGGTAGTAAATCTATTATGACTTCCATTTTTCCCAAAATTTTAGGAGACATGAATATTCTTGATTTTAATAAATAAATTTTATTACTTGTATATTTAAGTTATATTTCAGTTATATCATAAATATTTTAGGAGAAGAACAACCTAGAACAGTAGTTAGTGGTCTTGTAAAATTTGTTCCAATTAATGAAATGAAAGATAAATTAGTTGTTGTATTGTGTAATTTAAAACCTGCGAAAATGAGAGGAATTGAATCAAGTGGAATGGTTCTATGCGCTTCTGTGTAAGTAATTACCTCATTTTCTTTTTATAAATAATTTATTTTTATTTTTTATATGTGTGTGTGTATATATATATATTATATATGTATATGTTCAAGTGAAAATGATGGTGTTAAATTAGTAGAACCTTTAATACCATCTGAAGGTAGTAAACCAGGTGATAGAGTTATTGTTGAAGGTTATGAACAAGGTGAACCAGATAAAATTTTAAATCCTAAAAAAAAAATTTGGGAACAACTTCAGGTAATATATTTAATAAATTTATTATGGTTTAATTAAAAAAAAAAAAATGTAATTGATTTTTATTTATAGGTAGACTTAAAAGTTTCTGATTCGTTTGAAGCTCAATGGCAATCTAATAACCTACTTACAAATGTTGGAAAAATTCTTAGTAAATCATTAAAAAATGTTCATATAAGTTAAAATGTAATATTTTGAAATATGATTATTAAATTAAACAAAACAAAAAATATTTTTAGTGATATTTAATTACTTGAATCAGTAATTATACTTGTAAAATTTGATAAATTTGAATAATTATCTTCCTCGTCTGATATAATATCATTTATATTTGTTTCATAATTAATTATAGTTGAGTTAAATTGTTTTTTTGAAAGATTAGTTTGTGTTTTAATTGTTTCAAACAATTGTTGAAGTTCTGTTTTAGCTGATTTTATGGCTGACGCTTGCTTGTTAAATTCAATAAATTGTGTATCAATATCCTCAATCTTACGAGTTTCACTATATTTGGAAAAATCCTTCATTGAATTACTTTCTGGTTTCATTGACATAAATTTATTATTGTTATTTTCTAATCCAGTCATAACTATTTTCTTCATTTGTCTAAGTAAAATAATAAAAATAATTTAATTATGACAAATAATTAATTTCTAATTTTTTTTTATATAAAAATAAATTATTTTTATTCCAACAACATGTCAAATGTATATGTAAACTATTTTTTCTATTCATTTTATCATATTCCCACCAAATGTTCAAACATTACCGATAATGATCAATTGAAATTCTGACCGTATAATGACAGTGGGATGTATTGAAACAGGATTCCAATAGGCAATCATCTCTTAAGGGGTAGAGTTCTGACTCATTAAAATTATATTTTAGTTAGTATGTAGATTATGGTTAGATCTTAAATAATGTATACAATTTATTAAATAAGTATTCAACAAAATACACCAATGTTCTAATATAATAAAAAAAACTTATAAAATATTGGTGAAATTTTTACACTTCATTTATCAGACTCTGGAAAATAAAATATATACTTAATAAATAAATATTTTAATCATGATTTATACGTTTAAATCTTACATTAATTTCACTTGAATAAAATATTTTTAATTTATTAAGATAACTATCAATCATTACTATAATGATATAAATATTAAGACACATTTTACCATTTTTACTTCAAAAAACTACTTTATGCATAAAACAATTTAAATAATATATTTCATAATTTGATCAAACTCAACAATTAATATCTAAAAATAATAAATATATATGTATAAATATTACATACCTCATATCCGATCTAAATTTGGAAATTTCATTATCTTTAATCCTATTAATCTCTAATTTTGTGTTATTGTAATTTGTATTAAATTCATTATTTTGTAGATCAGTGAATATAACCTTTAAAAATAGATATATGAGAAATTCACAAATACTTTATTTTTAATAAGAATAAAAGTCAATTCACCCACATCAATCATAAGACTGCTCAGTTCTATAAAATTGTGTTAGTCTCGGTTATTAAAACTATTATTTCATCAAATTTAAATAATATTGATTTACAAACATAAATTGTTAATCTGATTTTGGTCAATCATGGATCTAAGATTTATATTTTGACAGAGTAACGCGTAAGGATTAAAACAAATAATATCAAACTGAGTCATCTCTTTACTGATGTGTGTGACTGTCAGTAAAAATATTTTGTGTTGTAAATATCTCTGATCAAAAACTTCACTGTCTTGTGACTGACAAGTGAGGATCATCCTTAAACCTGATGATAGTTGACTACAATTTTAGATAGTATATAAAAGGATAGTGCCTTAATCATATAACAAGAATATAGGCATGTTCAGACTTCAGATTCAAAAACCAACATAAAATTAATCCAGCTAAATTTTCAGATTCTTTATGAAATACAACCAGTGTTATTTCAATTATAATTGTAATAATAAGTTATTTGAAAATTGTTTTGATTAAAAGATGAATTTTAGGGCAAATTAAAAAAAAATTCATAGCACATCTAAAATAAAGATAAAATAATTTGAAATAATTTGATTATAAATCAGTTTATTTTTTTTTGGGATAGAATACTTTTATATTTCTTAAAAACATATTAATTTAACATATTACAAATAATACAAACTTCTTTTTTTTTTTTGTGAAATGTTCAATTTTGTATTTAAATTTATAATAATAGATTCTTGTTTGCTAATAAGTTTTTCTGAAGTTATAAGTTTCGTTTTAAGTTCTGCAATTGTATCTAAATATGCCCGTTCACGGTTATTCAATTCTTCAAGTGAATCACATGATTCTTTAAATTTTCTATTAATATAAATTATATATATATATATATAAGTATATAAAGAAATATTTTATTTATTTACTCGAGTAATTTATTCCTTTCAGATGTTATACATAAAAGTTTCTCTTCCGAGTTAGTATAATTTTTTGTTAGTTGGCTATAATTATTTTCAAGTTCTGATATTTTTCTAAGCAATACTAACCAATATTTCTAAAAATAAATAATTTAAATTACTAATATAATTTATACAATATAATTGTATTGAAAAAATTACATTTACATTATCTAGTTGATTGTTTTCACAATTTAAATTTTTTAAATTATCATTATCTCTTGTTGGAATCATAAAGTTTTCATTCGTAACAGGCATATGTGATTTAGAAAAAAGTATATTTTCCAATAATTGTTCATTAATGATTCTTTCTACAACTATTTGCATGTCATCAACAATTTTCTTAACACTTTTATCTACAAAAAAAGTCTATTTTAATAAAAAAAATCAATAATTATAAAAATATTTTAAAAAAAAAGTGATTTTTACTTACCTTGAATATTTAACCCTTTAATTTCTTTTAGTAAAAATTGTAATGTTCTAATTGGATTAAATACAGATATTTGATCAACATTTTTACACAATTTAGTATCACAATTAATTGGAATTGAATCACATTGTACACCTTTACTTATTGCTAATAAAAATTAATGAATAAATCATTTTTATTAAAATATTAACATACATACTTTTATTATTTTTATTAAAAATAGGAGAATGTTTTTTAGATTTATTTTTGGACTCCAATACAGTATTAGTACTAGTTGATTTCTTATTTAATAAATTACTCCAAGTATTCTGTTTTTCAGATGAAGATATTTTTGGTTTTGGTTTTATTTTAGAAGTCATAACATTTTTCTGTTGACTTAACTTTGATTCCATATTATTAAATTACTTTAATACTGAAACATTAAATTTGTAATTTATTAATAACATAAAAAAAAAAATGAATTAAAATTATGTTAGTAATTACTAATAATATATATTATATATTAATTATATTTAAATATATATGTTAGGGCATAGTAGGAAATTTGGACATTGTATACAATAACCAAACTTTTTGGGCAAAGTAAAAAATATATTTGAAAACTACTTAGGTTATGTATAAAACCTAAGTAGATTATAGTTTTCAAGTGTTAGGAATAGATCGCTTCGCTCATTTCCTCAAGTACCACTTCATGGTATTTATCGTGAGGATAGAGCTACCTCCAAGGGACTAAAAAAATAACAACCTAATACCTATTTGTGCAAACATTCAGGGGTTTTGTATGCTTTGCTTGATGGTGTCATACCATTAACTTAATGGTCAATGGCTACATTGTATACAATGTCCCATTTTCCTACTTTGCTCGTAACATATATAAAGAATATTTATATTAGGTTTATATAGAATATAATATATTTAAAATAACTGTTTTTTTTTAATTTAATTTAATTTAATTTTAAATTGTAATAACTGCATAGTATTCTTTAACATTTAAACCACATCAAAATACTAAATCATGTTGTATGGAACTAGAGGATTTTTAATTGGCCTTTATTTAAATTTTGGAATGAGATATTTGTAGTGACTTTGTTAATTAAATAAGGATGAGCAATTTCTAGAAAAAAATATGTTTCCGAAATGCAATTTTTATTATACTTTGTTACTGTTAAAGATTATTTAATCAAGAATACTATATGTACATAATATTAGGCAATTTGTAGATGCCCATTGAATTTATTATATTTAAGAAAAATGATGGTTGAACTCTGGCTTTAGGGAAAAACTGAAATTGTCGAAAAATAGTTAAAATCCGTCTCCTTATCATGGTGTAGAGAGTAAGATAGATTACCAAACTGACAAAATAGTTTATAATAAAATAATGATTACCTAAAAGGTATATATATATATATATATATATATATATATATTATATAATTATAAAATCATAGTCTTGTTAAATATTTACATTATCTAGAATCAGCGGTCCTCACTACGTGGCCTGCAGGCCATATGCGGCTCTTTAGCAACTTTAGTGCAGCCCGCACTAAAATTAAATTGTTCATTCTAAAATTCAAAATTCTATAAACAGTGAATAAATGAATATCTTTTATTATCTTATTATTTTTATTTATTTTAAACTTGTATTGAATTACCAGTTGAAAAGATAAGTAGGTACCTATGATTATGAGTTTATTCATTCCACCACATAGTCTTTATCAAATGTAAAAGGTATTCTAACATTTTTTGATCGACATATTTATGTGAGGTTGCTTTTAATAAGTTAACATTTATAAAAAAAAAAAAAACAAATACAGAAATCGTTTGAGTGATGTGTATTTGGACGATTTACTGCACTTGTAAACATCAAATACACCCATAGACATAAACAAGATTATAAAAGAAACAGAAAAGTACCATCCATCAACATCAAAACAACATTAAATCAAATAAATTAATCTAAAACTAAATTAAAAAATATCAATATTAATCTAATAATTTAATAAATATATAAATTTAATATACTATGCTAATAATATGAATGATTTGTATTTTGTATAAAATAAAATATGAATTTAAATTTAAAATTATAATTATACATCCAAAACATTTGTGTCGTTCATGTACTTTTTCCTACAATACAGTGTCCTAATAATATATAATTTTTATACTTTTAATTATCATTAAAAATGTATGCGGAACGGAAATAATTTTCAAAAATTACATTTGGCCCATTCTAAAATCCTAGTGAGGACCAAGATCTAGATCGTTTAAACATACTTATAATTAGTTATATTTATATATTATTATTATATTTATATTTATATTCTAGGTATACAGTACACTTAAAAAGATTAGGTATTGAAAACATATTTACTAAAATAATGTAATATTTATTATTTAGTATACCTAAATATTGGATAGTATAAAATTTAATATGTTATAATATAAATAAATAATAAGGAGTTTGTTGAACAGAAATGATCACAATTTTACAATATTATACTCACACTTTGCAGTAAAAATTTAATAACTTACTTGTAATAATATGTAGTATGTATAATATAACTATTATAAAATATAATTTATTATGGAATAATTATACCTAACACCTAAGTACTTTAAGGACTACATTACAAATTAATATGTATTATGTTAAACAAATTTTAATTTAGAAATTATTACTATATAATTATTACAATGCAGTGGATTTGTTGTTATCTAGTAGTCTACTAGTCTAGTACCTACTTGGCTATTCGTAAGTCGGAACTCCGAAGTCTTAATTCCTTAACAAATTATTAAAATTAAATTTTTATTTTAATTATATTTTTCACACATCCATAGAATAATATTTCTATATAACATCCATTTCCATTTCCATTTTTTTTAGTATGTTTATTTGTTACCTGTTATCAACCTTATTATTATCACCATAGACGACCGGCGGATTCACACTTCAGCGTTTAGCCCAGTGGAGGTCCATTTCCCCAGCCCCACCATTTCGGAAAATTGAATTTTACAGAGATAATTACAATTTAAGGATGTTGGGGCTGGAGAAACGTTACCCCCGCCATGTCGGAAATTTTTTTTTTTTTAAATAATTAATTTTATTGTTTTTCTCCAGCCCCCCAACCATAATTGTAATTAATTAATTATCTCTGTATTGGGACATAGCATATAGCACAAACGTGAGACCAAATAGCACAAACGGCACAAATAGAGCACAAACGATTAAAAAAAAAAAAAAATAAAAATTCAATTTTCATCATATATAGCGGGGTTAACGATTCTCCAGCCCCCCAACCTTAAATTGTAATTATCTTTGTATTGGGACATAGCACAAACGTGAGACCAAATAGCACAAACGGCACAAATAGAGCACAAACGATTAAAAAAAAAAAATTCAATTTTCCGACATGGCGGTGATGGTTAAATAGACCTGCCCAGGGGGAGGGGGTGGTAACTCTAAAGAACACACATCTATATATATACTTTGTTCAGTTTGTTCTGTTCACCCAGACGAATGCTTACGTATCGTTTGTAATGTATTTACGTAATTTTAGATTAGGAAGTGGAAACGTCTGACCGAAACGGACGAAAACTCGGACTAGCGCTCTTATTCTGAATAGAGTATATTCAGGCGCGGATCTAGAAATATGAAAAGGGAGGGGCTAGGGGCTAATTTGTATTTATATAAAGACAAATACCTATATAATTCTTATTATATATTATTTACGTAATTCAAATAATAATAATAATAATAATAATATAATTATAATAATATAAATTTACGATTTGTTATATGGAAGACTAAAAACATCAATTTTGTTATTTTTAATTCAAATCAAAAGTTTGTTGTTAACTAATAACTCTAACTGTAGGTATCAAATAATTGTTTTTGATAATTTCTACACGCTTTGATTGATAGTAATATTAGCAATAATTATATTTACAAATTACATTTTAAATGTATGGATATTTATTAATTAAGTATTTATTATTTATTACATGTCTACACAACATATAATACGTCCAAAGGGAGGGGCTAAAGCCTCATAGCCCCCCTTGGATCCGCGCCTGAGTATATTAATATATATGTTTAATATATATATATCTGTGGTTTATTTAGGTCATTTTTGATAACGTCATAAGTCATAACCAAAATTTTAGAATAATTGAAAACGCTGGATATTTTCAGATTATACACGCTAAACGTTAAACGCTGAAGTGTAAATCCTCCTTTATATTTTAGCCGTGATGTAAATCTTTTATCATAATATATTAATATTTAATATACAATGATACACTTGTATTTATATTTGATGTAATTAAAACAAAGGAAATGACTTTAATTTCCGGCGCATGGCAAAACAATAAAACAAATAGGCACTAATTTGGTGCTATTATCATGCCTTATAAATTTAAAACTACAAACTACACTCAGAGTATCTACCACGGTTGTATCTACATATCTACAGATATATCACCATAAAATAAAGATAAAAAAGAAAATATTTATCATTTTTTATTAATAAATAATAATTAAATGTTATGTTTAACAATTCTATGTTATATCACAGTTAACATTAAAGTTTAGTGCATTGATTTTAGAATAGACAATAGAACAGGCAGGTCCACGGCAGGGGCGGATCCAGAAATTTTCCAAGAAGGGGCCCCAAATAATATAAATTAATATTTATTAATATAAGTTTTATTTTGCATATTATTGCATATTTAGAATATTTTTACCAAAATTTGATCATATAGGTAATGCAAAATTTATATTTTTCGATAAATCTTATATAGTTATTTTTTATAAAAATTATATATATCTTTTTCATAACTTCATTTTGAAATTATCAATCATGCCGAAAGAAAAACTGTCTTCGGCCTATAAACTAATACAATTATTGAATGAATTTGGCGAAAATATATTTTGTAAGGTTTGAGAAGTAAAAGTTGCGAATGTTTAAAGCGTTTTAATGTGGTGCAACAGATTTTTAGTGCATATAAATGCATATTTCTGAACTTTTGAAGGCATATTTCAATGCATATTTTTCTATCGTTTAATGCTTAAGTGCACAGGTACTTATTTGGGCAGTTTTTAGGACATGGACTCACAAGCCCTGATTATAATTATTATTATAGAAAAATATTATTTACAAAATATAAGTACAAATATTTACGAATACTGTATATTGGATATATCCCATTTTACAATGAGTTTATCTCATATAGGTAATGTATTAATATTCAAATAATCTTATACAAATAGGTATATACACGTATATTATATGATTATTCGATTATAAAAAAATATTCGTTATGGTATATTTTCGTTTTACTATGAATTATAATTGTTCGAAATTGCATTAAATTTTTTAAGATTGCAATATTGTAGTGTGGTTTCAACAATTTTTATTAATATTATAAAATATATATCTTATTTTTTTAATTCATTTGGAGGGGGCGCGCGCCACCTTCGCCCCCTCCTTGTATCCGCGCCTGGTCCACGGGTGGGCGGACCTATGCATCTCGACGAAATTTACATGTTACATGTTGGCGCTCTTTGTCGGGCCCGGACCCGGGTTTTACACTCGTTCTGCCACCTAGTGGTGAAAATTTGATATACTATTTTAACTAATAATAAATTATTTTTTCACTCTGCACTCGTCTTTATATAAGGCGATTCATTTAAAAGTACTTAAATAATAAGTCCATAATAATAATAAGTCTTTATTATCATTAAAAAAAGCTATATTTACATTTATTTTTTAAATATAATTTCTTTTAAATGTTGGCCATAAATGCGGTTAATATGGTCTATTTTAAATTTCCAATTTTCAATGGCACGTCAAAGCATTTCGACTGGTTTATTGGCCAATGATGTGCGTGATGTTTGCTTCCAATTCGTCTATCGTAGACGGCTTGCTTATGTAGACTTTGGACTTGATATAGCCCCAAAGAAAAAAGTCATAACTCCTGAAGTGTGATGTCACATGATTCGTGTCGTGAAATTAATTGTTCACCGAATTTTCCTCGCAATAAAGGCCATGTTTCACGTGCTGTATGACAAGTTGCGCCATCTTGTTGATACCAAATGTCATTAAGATCATGGCTGTCTTTCCATTATGAAATGTCAAACAAATAAACAATACTAAACTAAAATATCACGACAGTTTGATATGACTCTTATTTTATCAGTCATAAATTCCCATTTAAAAATAGAACCTCTAAATGAATCACCCACTATATATTTCTGTATTTAATTAATCCTGTTTAATTAATTAAAAATTAAATTTTGTAAAAAACTGACGCTAGATAGAAGCACAAATATTTATACGGGACCTAGACCCGACATTAAGAGCGCTTTTTTCATGTCAAGTTGCCAGACCTCTCTATCTAAGACCGTGCAATAGAATAATCAATATCAATAATCAATTATCAATGGATTAATTTATCTGTGACTGTGGTTATATCTTTATAACATACACCCACAGATATCTGTACTATACTCATAGACCTCATAGGTCTATACCGTGACTATACTAGTATAGATATATCTGTGCATACACCAGAAGTACAGCCATGTTGGGCACGGTTATAAACATAGACCTATTAACAGGTCTATGGTTATAAATAATACTAATGTTATCTTAAACCGTGGTACAGGGCACGGTCTTTGATAGAGATGTCTGGCAACTTGACATGAAAAAAGGCACTCTTATTGTCGGGTCCAGGCCTCGTATAAATATTTGTGCTGCTATCTAGCGTCAACTTTTTACAAAATTCAATTTTTAATTAATTAAATACAGGAAAATATATAAAGACGAGTGCAGAGTGAAAAAATAATTTATCTTTAATTAGATTATTAATAGTATATTATATAATAAAATTATTTATTTATAATTTTTCTACTTTTTAGTTCTAAAATAGTATTTCAAATTTTCACCACGAGGTGACAGCACGAGTGTAAAACCCGGGTCCGGTCTCGACAATAAGAGCGCCAACATTAACATATAAATTTCGTCGAGTTGCATAGGCCTGGTACAGGGTCAGACAATATGATTATATTTTATATGAATAATGTGATATAAACATAACATAAACGTCATAAACAGTAAAATTTTTATACCAATTTGACTGATTTCATCAGTTTCATTTAATTATGAATAATAAACATTAATAATAATCGTTACAGATTATATTGCATAATGCATAATAAGTAATAGTGACCCTCGGTAGTTAGTCTCATTATATACTATTATCTATTATATAGTTAGTTAAATATTTTAATTCCTAAGTCCAATTTGTTAATATAAAATAATACTTCAATGTATTCCTAATTCCTATCTACCAATAAAAAAAATTAATCATATCTATAGTGTTTGGCGATTATTTATTCAACTAGTAAAATAAAGTATATTTAATAAATAATAATTTTAGTTTACAAGTTAATTTATACCTAAATTTCAAACTAACAATAATGGTTTTAACAGTGTCATTGGTGCATATATTTCAACAACCATTTCAAACAATTAAAACATACTACAGTCAAATAAGACAAAAAGATGATGTTGTTAAAATTTCAGAATTAATTGATGAGCATATTGGTATTGCAATTTAAAATAAATTTTAGTGTCCAGTCATATTATTTTAATATAGGAAATAATCCATATTATATGTATTTTTATTTATTAATTATAAATTAATTAAATTAGATTTATAACACTAATTCTTAATATAATTTTTAGATGAACATGGATTTGAATATACAAAACATAAGCTTGTATGTCATAATATTATTCCCCAAGTTTTAAGACGTGATCAAATTCTACATATTCCAGAAATCCTAATTGAAGAAGAATGTTGGTATGATGAAAAAGGTCAAAAATTTTGGGCAAGAACTAGGAACTTAAGTTGGTCAGAAATAGCAACGTTATCAAATATCATTACATTATCAATCACTCCAAATCCAACATGGTAATATTATTGTTAAAATTAATTCAAAGTAAATACATAATAATACATAATATTAGATTAGACATTACCTACTATATTAGGTTATCTATTAAAAAAAATACAAATGTTATTTATATATTTATTATTGTTATTTAGGACTAAGTATGAAATTGATGGCATAACAGATTTTTTTGGTACACAACCTCATGGAGTTGGCTATGCCATAGAGTATTTTTTAAAAAAATATACGGAAAAAAAATTGTTGGAACATATTAAAATTATTGAACAGGAATATAAAACAGTAGAAAATTAGTTATAATTTGATTCATAAAAATATTTATTTACAATAGTTAAAAATAATTACAGGTAATAATATATATATATATATATATATATATTAAATATTCTTAAAGAAATTAAATATACATTTTATTAATAGGTTGGTACTAGAAATTATTTTTTAGCAATAACTTAAATCAAATAAATTCAAATAGATATTATTTAATATTATATAGGTATATTATAGGTGTATTAGGTAATATCTAGCATATTATAATTGATTGTATTCAGTATAGTATAATACTATAATATTTTGTATGTTATCTTCATAAAAGAAGAGATAAGTTTTTTCACATCTATACAATTTTGTATTATATACAAAATTGTATATAATAGTTTATATAAATATTATATTAATGGTACATATAAAAACTTTAATAAAGGAGTTACATTATTGAAAATATAATTTGATTTCTATTTATTTTAAGTTTACATTTGATGTATTTAAATCAGTGTCTTTGGTTTTTAATTCTTTACACGATTTAACAAATTTCTCAAATACTTTAGGAGTTACTCTAGCAGTAATATTTAAATTATGTTGAAATGGATCTTCAGTATACATATTAAATTTAGAATTTCTTAAAAATAATAATTTATTGTATTCTTTATTTTCTTTATAAAATTGCTTGTATCTCCATAACTCTTCTGGTAGTTTTTCCACATTTTCAAAATCCTTTTTGAGTAATGGGCAACCAGTATATGGGCTTATTACAAAAGATTCAAAGTCAAAACTTGAATAATATTCATAAATCTTACTCAATATATCACTCTCATTAAGAGTTATTTGCTCATCTTTTAAACATTTTATGTAATCTTTAGAAAATGCACAATTCCAATGTCCAACTAAAAGTTCTGGTACAGATTTTTGTAAATCAGAAATGGATGGTAATATTCCCATAACTTGCATACAAAACAATCCTAGCCAATAAAATGAGTAACTAGAAAATCCATTTGTACTTATTAAACCAATACTTTTAGCCCACATTTTTAACTTCATCAACACAGGTTTAACACGATGATCCATACTTATAATATGATTGAGAAGATGAGAATTATGAACTGCACTAATATTATTAAATGATATATCACAATCAATATGAGTATTTTTATGAATACATTTTATGATAGGTATCTTAGCATTGAGCAAAGGTATTATCTGAATGAATACTCCACTATTTCGGAGATTATTAGAAAATGATCGTAAAACTGTTTTAATAGATATTTTTGAAGCTGAAATGTAATTAAAAATATTAAATTTAAATAAATAAAAGTAAAAACATCTATATAATGGTTATGAATTTATGATTTATAAATATACACATTCCACCACTGTAAAGACTTAACTTTTAAATTTAACTTAGAAAGTATTAGGTTAAAATAAATTTTATTTATATTATGTAGCTTACTATAAAATAAAAAAAAATTAAATTTCTTTTATTATGCATGGAAAATTATATCTTAAAATACATGATTGCATGATTACTCAAAATATCAAAATATTAGAAAAATTCCTAGTCTCAATTTTTTTTATTTTAGTTGTTTTAAGTTGATATTTTTAAGTCACCCGAAAATCTTAGAATCCATACGTATGAAATTTTGTCAAATTCGATTTCAATAATTCATGATAACTCAAGCAATTTTAAAATTAGAAACTTGAAAATTTGTTTAGGTATTTACACAAGTACTATATATATAGTAATATTTTGGAACCGTTTCGTTAATTTTTCTACAAAATATAGGACATTAAATATTTCATAAAATTCTAGTTTTTATGTATATAATGTTTGATAAAATTGGCAATTTTGGGCATTTAGGTCTGAAAATTTTACTGAAGTATACTTAACATATTACTTAACATTATATCAAAATGTAATAACTCATCCTTTCATTTGCTGTGGAATTTATTTAATTTTATTTACAATTATATGTTTTAAATATTGTAACGTATAAATTTTGTTGATGTCCACAAGTGATTTGAGATGTCCTCATAAAAAGAAATTGCACATTGAATAATGTTAGCTTAATATATAGTTTGTAATTTTAAAGAACAACTGCAATTATGTATTTTTTAAAACAGTCATTATCTTCACAAAGTAATTTTCTATACATGATAAAAAAAAAAAAATGTATACAATTTGATTTACTTATTTATCTAAATTGACATATAGTAAGATTTATTTTGGTATAAATTAAATTTACTTTAACCTAATACTTTTTAAGTTATACATATTTGAAAACCGTGTTTTACATGGCAGACTTGTATAATAAATAATTAGGATTCCATAATTTTGGCCATAATACAATATGCACTATTGTGCTATACAGGGCAGGGTGTCAAAATTTTGTGGCCTAAACACCAAAAATTTTATTACAAAAATCAATTAATTTTATTATTAAAATTTATTATACAGTATTTATATATATATTAAAATAAAAAACATCAGATAGCAATTAATATATTTAATGTTCGTATAATTTCATAATTCATCCATTGGGATTTTAGTTATATACTTGTTATAAGTTTTGCTATCTTAAAATAAAAATTAATAAATTATTATTATATTAATCTTATTACAATGAGTCAATTTAGAGAGTTCCAATTTAGTGTGCCCATCATTCTTTAACAAAATATCAATCCACCACGATTCTACAATGATACCAGGCTTTCAGTGGAAATATTGATGAACAACATTATCAAAGCTACAATTTTAAACAAAAAGTTTAAAGGCGATAGATGTACCGTTGACACACATCCTAATGATTCCAACAGATATACTTTTTGAATTCAAACATTTGCAGTTGCTGGTGCGACTCGTCTTTGCAATGACCATCAAAAAAGCACAAGGACAAACTACAAGTGTGTGGACTGAATTGTCCATTGTATGTGGCATGCTCATGCATTAAAAAACTTTCTGATTTATTTGTGTACGCACCAGAAGGACGAATAAAAAATATTGTGTATCCAAATGCACTTCAATAAATATCATTCAATTAAATACTTGAATAATTATCAGACTTTCACGATAAAACGAATAAAATTACATAACGATAAACTAAATTGAATATCATTGTATACTTAGTATATTTTAACCATTATATGTGTATAAAAATATTAGCATAAATCACAGGTAACGAATATAACACAAAGTTTGAGACATATATGAGGTAAGATTTTTAACAGGCTACAAAGTGCACGGTTTCAGCTAGTATATATATATATATATATTAATGTATAACATAAAAAAGGACAGAACATAGCTTTGGAAGGAAAGTGTTGTTGTTATAACTAAGATATGAATGAATCCGCATTCAAAAAACGACTGAAAGAAAGTTCAAAACAAAAAAGACAAATAAAATTTTAACATGTGTATTTAACAAATATAATAGAAATCTATATAAATATCATGTTTTTTTTTATTTCACTAAAAAGTTCAACTTTTAACAAAATATACAATTAGGACTTGCGATTTTTGAAATAATTTGAAACTAAGATAAGCAATATGCTTTTATGTTTTATTATTATATTTATTATTATATATTATTTTTATTAATTTATATTATTACTACATAAATATACCCTAAATAATGTACAATTTTAAAATAGACAAATATAAATATATTACATTAAGTATTATATTATAAAAACAAAGAGCCCAGAAGGCAATTTCCTCTGTGCCTACTGGATCAGTACATTTCTCAATAAAGAGGTAGATCACATAAATAATGGTTTAGCACATAGGAACTGTAGAAGTAACATCCATAGAGTGCATATTGTAAAGTAGCCATTATATTAAATTTTGTAAAGGTATATAAAATTATAAAAGTAATTTAATAATAGATACTAACTATAACTTATGTGAATATCAACATCACTATCATCTGTATACAGACCAGAAACTCTTGATCCATATGGTTGTACATCATCAATTGTTGTATTTGCAAGCCTAGTCTTATTTAAAATTCTTTCTATCTCCGATTTAATTAATGTAATAATGTCAACATTAGATTTACCATAGTTAATTTCAATTTTTTTTTGTTTAAATTTTTCTAAAAAAAAAAAAAAAAAAAAAAAATGGTTATTTTTTAAAATAATTAATATAATATTGTTCATGTTTGCGGAATTATCCATATTTTGGTTTTGGTTCCGAAATGTCAGAATCAAAACCAAAAAGTGGATAATTCCGCAGACAGCAACAATATTATTGTAATCCATGAAAGTTTTAATAAATCAATAATTAAAATAAATTATATTTACTAAATTCAGGTTTGAAAATTACTTCACTAGTTTCCCAAGGTCTTTTTTTTGTATTGATATGTTCATTTTTTAATCTAAAATATAATTATTTTATATTAACAAAATAAATAATTATATTATCTAAATACAAAACATCACTAAAATAAAATGGCTAATATAATAATTTAATACATTAATCAGACATAAAATATAACGATATAAACCCAATTTATTTTATTAAACGAGCTGAACACTTGTTATACATATATACTAGTTACAAAAAATAAAAAGATAAATATACAAACATATAAAGCAATAACATTAAAAACAAAATCAAATGGTAATAAATATAACTGGTATGGAGAAAGAAAATAATGTAAATCAACATTTAAACTAAAAATTAAAGGAGGGATTAGGCATTGGCATTTTTCATAAGACCTTCATTTGAAAAATAATTGGTAGAGCAAAATTTAATATACAATGGAGCGTGGCATTTTGACAGACTACACAAAAAATATATTAATATAATAGAAAAATATGAAATTAACAAGTATGTATTTTTAAGTATAAAATTAATATTAAACGTATATGATATTAAATGTTAAATTAAATTAAATAGTATTAAAATTTATAAAACAGATAACTTTCTAGTTTTATAATATACTTTTTCAAATTTTACCATTTATATATCAATATTATCATTATTTCTTATTTACCTGTTCATATATAAGTTATATTGATTATCCATTGTATTAAATAGTAAATACTGTAAAACAATAATTATATTTACTAATTTATAGAAAATTGGAAAACTTCATTACAGCATTTCAATTATCCTAATACTACATTTGCCGAATACAATATACAACCATAGATAAGTATACTTAATACAATTGATGAATAAAGTAATTGAGTATGAAGATGAACCACAAATGTCAAATTGGTTAAATTTATTGGTTTGGGCAAAAATAAGTATAAGGATACAGAATACAGTTACAGTACACAATTACACACTACACGATTACAATTTATAACACAGTTATCACAGTCACAGCTCACAGATTCAAACGAACGATTCACCCATAGAAAACATATTACCACAGTCTTGAACACGATTTTCTCGATTAAATCGTGTCTTGAAGGCAATAACGTGCGTGAAGTTAACTGCCAAAAGATAAGAAATGGTGTATGTGTGGTAGCATCGAAATAATTTTAAGGAGTTGTAATATAATATCATCACAAAAATCAAATATATTTTTACGCTAGATAGCAGTACATATAATATATAAATAGAAATGTTTATAAATTAAAGAAAAATGTTTAATTTAATTAAATATGATTGGTCAACAAAAAAAATTGACTAAAGAGAGAGACTAATTCTCTCCCCGACAAATAGTTATTTAAGTGTAATTTATATTTATTTTGTATTAGATATCT
This sequence comes from Tetraneura akinire, assembly GCA_021307375.1. NCBI lineage: Eukaryota > Metazoa > Arthropoda > Insecta > Hemiptera > Aphididae > Tetraneura > Tetraneura akinire. Next base: position 34,680,417 of record JAIUCT010000001.1, on the reverse strand, counting down.
AATTTACTAATAAATTATATAATTTCATAGATAGCGCTATAAGATAGTAGGTAAAATCAGCTGATTTTATAAGAATATTGAGACATTTGATCATGTAACCATTACCATAGTATACATCCGTGATATATACGTATATAAATATTACTCTATGGTCTTGTGTAGCATACTTAAAATAAATTCAATGGTCCATACTCCCCAAACATATATGTTACATATATAACTGTAGTAGTGTAGTCTGTCTCTGTACTTCTGTAAACTAGCCTACCTCTACACCTTTGGTCCGTCGCAGTTCCGTGTCTTTGGGTTGTAGTTGTTCGTAACCTAACCTATGGCAGTTGCCATCTATTATACGTGTATATATTACTTTATGGGTTGTGATTTTGTGAATTCCTGTCTGATTATAGACGTTTATTATAGGTCAATTGGCATTTAGTTTTAGTTAGTGTGTAATATTGTAATTATCTAATTAAAAGATTTATTAATTTTTAACTTATTCATAATCAAGTATATATTATAATTATAAATTAATATTAATTATCCTAATGATTTTAGTTAGTTGCCAAAACAAAATTTAAAATATCTATATTATATTTTGTCAATATGTAATTAATAATTTATACCGATTTTTAATTAATTGTTTTAGATAAAAAGTATTTCATGTATTGAATTAAATGATAAATTTATTTATATTTTTGAAGCATAAACAATACCTATACTTAACATATTTATATATAACATAGTAGTTACATTATTATTTATCAATTAAAATGTATACAAGATACCAGGTAAGAAATAAATATATAATGTGACTTGAATATTACATACTATGTATGAATAATTAAATGTTTAATTTCAGTATCAGTTTATTTGTTAGTTTTTGTTATTGTATTTTTTAATTTAAAAAAATAATAGTATAGGTAATTACAATTTCATGATGAAATTTGGTTTAAAACACTTGGTTATTCATTTTACATTCAAAATTATTAATTAGTTGATAAATTTAAAGTTGATCCAAAAGTCAAAGTTCAACCAACGTTTTTATATATTTTTTTTTATAACTAAATGATGCTTAATATTTTATTTTAGACATATGATATGATTAGGTTGATAACCATTAACTGAAAATGAAGTGTATCGTGTATCTATGTCAATATTAGATGATGTATGTTTCTAATGACATAATAATCATCTGTCAGTAAAATGAATTAAGATATCTTAATTCATGATCATTATTCAGTAATCAATAAATTATTATCATTTAATATATTATTACTGAATAGTGGAAACTTATTTCATAGTTTCATCAATTATATAGGTTTATGCCTTTATTTATTATTGTCTAGGTTTATTATGGTTTATATATATTATATGTTTTCATGAATAATACTACCTAGTACCTTTATAATATATAATTATAAATATTTTAAATTCAACAATCACTGCAGTAATAATTAAAAAAAAAATAATAATCAATAGGTATAATACTGGTAACCTAAGTAACAAAATGTAAATATGAAAACAATAACATAAAGATTCCAGTAGTTTTCTAGCAATTCACTACTTAATAACGTGCAGAATTGGTTAAATTTAGGTTAGGTAGTGCTACATATATGACTAATTAAGAAATGAAAATAAAATTTCTCCAGAGTTAGTGTACTTTGTGGTGTAAATGTATAATACAATTTAATAATATAACTACTATACTAATAGCTAAGCATTCAATAACAATATGTTTCCAAACAAACTGTTTGATATATTGGATAAATATATTTGTCAATTTTTCACAGTCATTCATATTATTATTCAATAATATATTGAATAAAAACTTTGACTGTTACAGTGTAAATATTGAAATTCACTCAATGATTTATTTTTAAATATCCAAGAGATAATTATATTTTTTTATTTATACTTATGATAATTTAATAGTAATTATTATTAAGTTTGTACCGATATATTTTTAGGTAAAATGCCAACAATTGGTGTAGGTGCTATTATTTTAATTGGACTTTGGTCATCATCTTTTATTTTGTGTCTACTTTCTCTTCGAACACGGCATAGTATTGGACCAATTGTTTTTATATTTACAATTTTAATAACAGTTGTATTAATATCAATACCACATTGCTCATCAGATACACCTAAACCAGATAACAAGGTATAATATAAATGTATATAATTATCAAAGTAATATAATAAATTCAATAGGCATATAAAATAAATTTTAATAAGTATTTACTACTTATATTTTAACATTAAAATTGTGGCCTTAGGGTAAATAATTATTACAAAATAGAAAATAAAAATGTATATATTAAATTATTTTGGATATAATATAATAGTCAATTATTTTCTTCTCTGAATTTTCAATCATTTGATTGGTTTGCTGCAGTACTCCACATTTATCTTTTGGAATGTCTTTAACACTTTGTAGCTATTCTTTCCCATGTCTATCATAATTTCTTTCATTTATGAAATAATTATATCATATTTATAAGAATATGATTTTTATCTTCCAATATAGCCTTTTATGACGACTTCTATAATACTTTTTGTTAAATTATTATGATTTAGTTAATGTCCTAATGTATCATTTTGTTTCTATAACTTTAATACTGAGAATAAATTTGTGAGAATACACCATTACATTGGTCTTTATTTTATTTAACCACATTCTATACTTATCTCACATATTTTATTTAGGTACATTAAGTAGGATATTTTGCAAGTCCACTTCAGTTAATACATATGTTACTACGATTTAATTATACAAAAAAAGAATTTGTAGTTAACTATTCATTTTCTTATAATTATATATTTGTTAATTGCATAAAATATTAAGATCTAATTTAAATTTTATTAATAATTATAAACATTTATAAATAGTTATATCTTATGTACAATAATTATTATTTATGTTGTAAAAATATTTTTATTTTATGTTTAGATTGTAGATCCATTGTTTATTTGGCGTTTAGCAACTTTAAGCATACTCCTTGTAAATGCAGCAATAGGGTTAACAGGACTATTTTCTGCACATATTATGAGTTGCAAAACAGTACCACAACTGAAATCTTGGGTGTTATAAACTATATAACTATAACACCAACATGTCATTTAACAGATTCCGTTGTTTGGAAAAGATTCATCGAACAACAAAACGAACAATGTCAGTTAGTCGTATTTATCATAAATCATTTACTGTATGTGGAAGTGAAGACTTTATAAAGAATGTATTAAAAAGTGATATTCCTGTTATTGTAAACTTCCATGCAGAGTGGTGTGAACCTTGTTTAACATTGACACCAATGTTAAAAAAAATGATTGGCGATTCTCAATCTGTACATTTAGCAATAGTTGATGTGGAAAAAAATGCTGATTTAGTTCATACATTTGAGGTAAAAGCTGTTCCAGCTGTTTTAGCTATTCGAGATGGTCATGTCATTGACAAATTTATTGGACTCATTGAAAATGATATGATCATTGAAATGGTGAACAAGTTGACTAAACCTGAAGATATATAGATATTTTATTTTATTTTATTTTTATTTCTTATAATTATATATATATTAATTAATCAAATTAGCTAATTCAATCATGAATATTTAGGTACATTATAGTAAATTACATTTTAATTTATATTCTTGTTTCATAATAATTTATTAGTTTGCTTTTAATTTGTTTTAAAATCATTAGGTATTTAAAAATGTCTGTTTATAATTAAAATAAATATTCTTGGTATAAATACAAACAATTTCAAAAAGGTGATTTCATAATAATTTCTATTTTATACTTGACAATTGTAAAGATTAGAAATATTGTACTTATAATTATTCATTTAGTAAATACATTACTTTAAAATTTCATGAAAAAAAAAGTTAAATCAACTATATCACTATTTTGATTTAACAATACTCATATTATCATCTAGTTTCTAGTCATTAGCTTTTTATTCATTATTTTGTATTTCTTAATTTATATATTAACATAAGTGAAAACAAAATAATAATAGTGTATATCAAAAATATGTATTATTTTATTAAAATACAGTGTTTATAAAATAGATCCGTCTATGGTTTTTGGCAATATGATTCTTTTTTTCTTCTGTTACAATGATAGTGTAGTCAGGGCCGTATTTACGCATAGGCCCGTGAGGCCCGGGCCTAGGGCGGAAAATTTTCATAGAGAAAATAATGTATAACATTTTAAATTTAATATTTATTTACCTATTTTAAATTTTAATACATATTAAGAATAATTTTTTTTATATATTATAAATTATAATTATTAATTTTTTACTTATAATAATTAATAAAATTAACAGTAAATAATCATTATTTCGTTCTGTGCTGTGTTGAATTATTAAATGTGGTATGGAATTTAATGTACATATACGAAAACACCGAATAGATTTTTTATTTTGGGGGGGGGGGGGGGGCAGCAATTTTTGAGGGCCTACGGCGGCACTTTGACTAAATACGGTCCTGAGTGTAGTGTAAGGTAAGCTTAGGTGTAGATACTATTATAATATATTTAGTTAATTATATTTTATATACAATGATGTAGTGGAGGATATACTGGCGTATACGACATATAATCATAAACTAGGGCTGTGAATTTAATGCACTAAAAAATGTCAGAAAAATGCACTTAAAATGCCAAAAATTATAGTATAAAATTCATTTAAAATGGTTTTTAATTTGATTTTTATATTTATATTAATTTTAGGTACAGGATATTATACATTAGTACATTACATGCATAAAAAGGAGTTTATTTAATAAAGAAAAAAATAATAAAAATGTTGATTGAATTTGAATATACAGCCCGTGTACAAAAACAAATTTTTTTGAAACATGTCAATTGACAAAATTCGATTTAAAATACCAGAAAATGAACTAAAAAAGGAAAATATGACCTAAAAATGCAAAAAAGATGCAAAATAAAAGCTTTATAAATGTATTCGTAGTTACATAATTCAAATTATGTACTTACATAGCTACGTTTCACAATCGCCAAAAAAAAAAAAAAATGCATTTTTCTATAAATTCACAGCCCTAGTCATAACGTATTAACGTTAATATTTTAGGATGCGTAATGGTGGGTATACACTTGAAAATCTATAATAATATTGTTATATCATAAAAATTTATTTGCCTATAATTTGGTATCATTTATCAATTGTTCTATTAATATACTTTTTAACATCATCGAAATACGAGATAGATAAAAATATTGGAAAGCGAACTAGAAAACAGCAAACGGCCGTAAAGGATGGTAAGAAATCCATTCCGTACGCACATATTCTATATACGAGTAGTTTAGATTCTGAGCGAATCGAAGAATGTATTGGTTATACAATGATGTGTGTCTTTTTTTTTTTATGTCTGAAAACACTTTTACGACCCGAAATAATGCTCCGATTATCACGAATAGCATATGTTTCCGGTAGGAAAGTGGATGTAGTTGGTACTTTATTTAGATCATTTTTTGAATTTCTCAATATTGATCCTAAGCGGTAAAAAAAAAACGGCATTTTTCACGAAAAATGAAATTTCGACGAATTCGACTTTAATATTTCACGATAACTCAAGCAATTTTTAAGTTAGAGACTTGTATCTAGCTTGTAGAGACTTGTTTTGGATATTCACATAGCTGTTATATATATGTGGTAAAATTTTGGAACCGTTGCGTTCATTTTTCTACAAAATATTGGATTTTTAATATTTCGTAAAATTCTAGTTTTTACGTATATAATGTTTGATAAAATTGGCAATTTTTGGTATTAAGATCTGAAAATTTTACTGAAGTATACTTACATATTACACATCATACTAAAATATTAGAAAAATCCCTAGTCACAATTTTTTTTTTTTGGCTGTATAAAATTGATATTTTTAGTGCAAACGAAAATTATAATCTGACTGAACTTCGCTCAGAATTATTTTTCGAATGCAATAGTTTATCATTGCATTCAAATTCTAATTAAAATTAAACGCTATGATTCGCACACCTGTATCCTATGCGGCAGGAGTACAGGGCCGGACTGGCCCGGCGAGTTACCGAGTAAAACTCGGTGGGCCGCGACAATTTTGGACCGTTTAATATATTATATATAAATAATAATTGGGCCGGTAAATTACAGAAAACTCGGTGGGCCGAATTTGTCCAATCCGGCCCTGCAGGAGTATCTGAGTTCTGAGTATCAGCTCTTTAGTCTTTACTTTTTATTTAAAGTTGAATAATTAATAATTGATATAACAAAATACTATAAACTATAATACGGGACACTATGTACAAAAAATGACGAACTCTTGTTATTAATTTCCCCCCGAGATTGACGACGAATGTAATAATTTATCATTGCATTCAAAAGTTATTTAAAATTCAACACTATCCTCTGTACACCTGTATCTTTTCCCTTGAGTTCTGAGTATCAGCTCTTTAGTCTTTACTTTTTATTTAAAGTTGAATAATTAATAATTATTAATCATGTTGTTCTAGTTACAAATAATTCCGCTGGTCGCGCTAGTCATTAGTTTCATTTATTTCAACAGTAGATTTACCGGTCATGTTTTATTGTTTTGGGATTGTTTTTATAGGCTGAATTCCAACCTATGTATTTTAAATCGTGTCTACGGTGCTGTCACTGATTGTAATCAACGGGATGTATATAGTACCATAATTTATTCTAAGACCGTGATTTATAATATTTTAAATCGTGATTCAGTCACAAATATATATATAACATAACAATGTTATTATGTTAATATCACGGTTTAAGATATACAGGATACAGAACGCTGAATAGAAAACGAATTGAAAAATGAAGCACAAAGTATCCTATTAAAAAGCAGCTGATTAACACAGGAAGACATATCTCTAGCGCTCCAAGTGCCAAAACAATATACTATTATCACATAATTTAGAATCGAATATAATGTTTATTGTAATAAACTAATAACATAATATTTAATTATACTTATTACCTTATGTATTTTATTATGCGAATAGTTTTTTTTTTAACATTAAACCTCAAATTATTAATATTGTAAATACCTATACCATTTTATTAAATATATGCACATTTTATTATATATGACTTATTTTTTAATATTAATTAATTTTTGATCATTTGAAATTTAAATATGGTTTCAAATAAATGTTGTGTTCCTGGTTGTTCTCAGAGTAATACAACTAAATTTGGAGTACCTAAAAATTTGTATCAAGTTAATTATTATTTCAATATTTTACTTATATTTACCTATAATCACAAATGTTTAATATATATTAAAAATAAAAATTGTTATTCCAGTATTTTGAAGTTTCCCCAAGAAATCGCACTTTGCAAAATGTACTTGAATTGCAACACTTTATTAAGTTAACTAGTTTCTTTGGTATTCCGAAAAGTATAAGCGTTGACCATAACTGGTCCCTTATAATACTATCATAGGCTTGCTGGAAATCAATGAATATCATGTGTAGATCTTTGTCAAATTCATAGAACTTTTCCATAGTTTGTCTGAGGGTGAAAATGTGGTCCGTAGTAGACTTGCCTTTCATAAAACCACATTGGTAATCCCCTATTATTTCTGTTGAATATTTTTTAAGTCTATGTAAAATGGCTAATGACAATACCTTGTAAGCAGTGTCCAACAGGGATATGCCCCGGTAATTTTCTATTTTCTTGGGATCTCCCTTTTTGTAGATCGGACAAATAACAGCGGTGTTCCAGTCCTTCTCTAGTTTTTCTTGTTTCCATATATTTGAGATGGTTTTGTGCAAGTTTTTCAAGAGGTCTGGTCCTACAATTTTGAGTAACTCCGGATTTATGTTATCCTCTCCTGGTGCTTTGTTGTTTTTAAGTGACTCCACTATTGATTTAATCTCTTCCAAACTAGGTTCAGCCATTTCTGGTTCCACTGTAGTAAGTATTTGTTCCTCAGCCGGTTCCCAAGTTCCATCGTCATCGGTCATTAGGTATGTGCGAGATTTGAAACCGTCTTTTAATGATTGACATTTTTCAAAGAACATTCTCGGGTCCTTCCTATATGACTCGATGTCATTTAGGGTATTTTTTTCTGATGTTCTTTTCTTTTGTCTGATTATTTTATTTGATCTTGCACGAAGTTCTGCATATTCCTCTAAATTTGATGTTGAAGGGTTTTGTATCATTTTTATTCTTGCCGCTTTTCGCTTCCTTATCGCTTCTTGACACTCTTTATCAAACCAATGATTTTTACTTCTTATCTTAGTAGCACGGAGATTTTCTGCTGCATTATTTATCGATTCCTTTATTTGTGTCCACTTTATTACATTATTCATTTCTCCTTGTGTTATGCTATAGCTATAACTGTTCAATTCTTCCCTTATTCTATTTTGGTATTCTATAATTTCTTTTTGATCAAATATTTTCCTTCTATCTAGCTTGTGTGTAGTCTTAGATTGTTGCTTCCTTTTCCAGCTTGTTGACAGTTTTAACGATAGTCTAGCTATCACTAAATAGTGGTCAGTATCCCCATCCGCGCCTCTATAGCTTCTGACATTTTTTATACTTGTTCGGTGTCGCTTGTCAATAATTATATGGTCGATTTGACTTTTCCATTTACCATCAGGGGCAGTCCACGTGTGCTTATGAATGTCTTTCCTAGGAAAGTAAGTGATACTTATAATGAGGTTTTTCGATTCTGCAAAGCCAACTAATCTCAACCCATTATCATTAGACAATGGGTGCCAGATTTCTTGGCCTATAGTTGGTCTAAGAAATTCTTCTTTTCCAACCTGTGCATTCAGATCCCCAGCAATTATCTTGATGCAATTGTTTGGAAGAGAGTCAAATAATCTCTCTAGATCCTCATAGAAAATATCTTTCACTTCCACGTCTTGGTCCTCTGTCGGTGCATAACAATTAATTAAACATATATCGAAATTCCATCCAGCCAATCGAAGGTAACGTAGACGTTCACTCACAGGCATGAATAGCTTAATACTTGGCATTATTAAATTGCTTACTACGAAACCTACTCCATACTCATGTTTGCCTGTTTCTTTGCCACTAAAGAAAATAGTTGAGGTTACAGATTGGATATTACCATTTCCGAGCCAGCGGATTTCTTGTACCGCGACTATTGGCACATTGTACTTTTCAATTTCATCCACTATATTTTTTAAAGCTCCTGCTTTATAGAGAGTTCTGATATTCCATGTTCCGATCCGAGTCTCCGAAAGTTTGCCGTTCCGAGTTCCATGTAAATTTCCATTATTATCCAAATTCCGAGGCTTTGTTAGAAGATTCACAACAGTTAGTCTTTTTACAAGGATGGATTGTTGGTCCATCGCTTAACCCCCAAAACTGGAGGACCGGTTTGGGCCAACTTATTAAAGTCAGCCCGTATCGTTTTTGTTTTTATTAGAAAAAAAAATTATATCATAAAAGAAAATACTAGACATTATTAATTTACCACTGGAGCGCTAGGTGTACGTCTCTCATGACTGTAATCAAAGAGATACTTTGTGTTTCAAAATATTTAACTACGTTTCGTAACCTGTATATCTTAAACCGTGGTTAATATGTAATTATATATCTGTGGATAAAGTACACCAAAAATGATAAGGGAAATTCTTATAAAATTTCTTATTTTCCATTAATACCAATATTAAAATTATTGAAAAGCGGGAAAAGAAATTTTGTGATTTAAGACACTGATTAGTTAAGTTTTAATTATATTGTAGTTAGTTTTTATTTTTCAAATTTTATGGTATGAAATATTATTTATTTATATAAATCACGGTTTAAGATAATCTTAAATCGTGATATAAATAAACGTATTCGTTATCGTTAGTCGTCTTTCATTTTCATTTCATGATGTTTATTTACTCATTTTATTTTTATTATTTCATATTATTTCACTATTCTTTTCTTTTTTTTTCAAAGTTTTCCATGTTTAAGTTCTGTACTATTTACATTAAAATGTATATATATTTATTAGTTTATATTATTTAATTTAAAAATATGAAATGTTTAACTGCTTTATCGTGATTGAAGTTGCTGCATTACTATCTCTTTATATACCCTTTTGTTATATTATTATATTTTATAATTATTGTTTTAGCACAAACTACATGTTTGTTCTGGTTTTGTACATCATTACATCAATACATTATACATCATACATTATATTATTCGAGTATAAACCACATATTTGTACTGATTTTGTACATTGTACACCATTTTATGTATCAGTGGCCTTCAACTTTTTCGATTTGCGACCCACGTTTTTTACTATACTTTTTTCACGACCCATGAAACATAAAATCAAAGACTGTTACCTACTATACTGTTGCTGTATTTAGTAATAGCATACCATTGTCTAATCCGACCCACCGATTGAAAACCATTGTTATATGATTTATGTTTAATATTTTACATATTATACCTATTTATTTTTTTGTTTTTTTTTTCATTTGAGTATAAACCGCATATTTGTGCTGCTTTTGTACATCATAAAATGTAACATTATGTTATTTAATATTGTGTATTTATTTTGTTTTTTTGTGTTTTTATGTTTCAGCCTTAAGATTCTTTGCAAATCGGTACCAATCACAAATGAGAATTATGAACAGGCTTATGATAAGTTAGTTGAAAGATATGAAAATCCTGGTTTAATTATACAATCTCATATTCGAGCGTTATTTGATGCGCCTAAAGTTCACCAAGCATCTGCTAATGAATTACATAGATTACATCATCATGTCATCACTCATGTACAACTGTACGAGCATTACAATCATTATCAACCTGTACACTATTGCCTATTGGGATGCATGGTTGGTCACTTTATTGTGTTGTCGATTTGACAGTACTAACACAGATAAATTAAACCAGATGGCCAACTTCTTGTATTGATAATTCGACCCTCCTCCTCAGATTAGTCTGTCATATACGATAAATTAAATTACAGTACATATTTTTCTACAATAATATTATTATTGTATCCAATAACTTTATGAATTATGACATATTGTGTCATGTCTCATGTGTGGTCAATGCAAATTACAAATTTGCTAAAATTTTAAATTTTAGTAGCTCTTATATTATATTGGTTAGTCAGTGATTATCTTTGGGTTGATCTTTAACTTTCCTTCTTCTTTCTTTCTTCTTCGGTAAATTCGGCCACTAGGACTATCCCGACAATACATCCTTGCCTCCAATTTTCTCTATCCGATGCCTGTAATCTCCAGTCTACTCCTCCACCTAATGCTTCCATATCATCCCTAACTCCGTCCTCCCATCTCTGACGTGGTCTTCCCATCGGTCTTCTTCCATTAGGGTTCTCCTCCAGTACCATGCGTATGAGTGGGTTTTGGCTACGCCAGGCATGCCCAGCCTATAGCAATCTTTTGTTCTTTATTGTTTCGGGTATACTTGGTTTATGAAAGAGTGTCTCTAGTTCATCATTTTTTCTTATTCTCCATTCCCCACTAAGCATGTCTTTTACTGGTCCAAAGATCTTCCGCAGTATTTTTCTTTCCAGAACTAAGAGTTTTTTTTCATCACTTTTCCTTAATGGCCACGCCTCAGCTCCATAAATAATAACAAGTCGTATTTATGTGATGTATAATTGTATTTTTAACCCTCTTGAAAGGAATCTTGATCCCAGTAATTTCGTACGACCATAAAGGCATTTATTTCCTAACTGAATTCTTGTTCCTATTTCTATTTTGATTTCATTTCTCTCTGAAAGTATGGCTCCTAGGTACTTAAATTGTCTTATTATTTTGAAATTTCGGTTGTTGATGTTAAGAGTTGGATATAATCTTATAGTGTCTCGTCTTCCTACTACCTTATATTCCGTTTTGTTCTCATTGATATGGAGTCCAACTTTCAGTGCTGCTTTCTCCAGCCGGTTTAATAAATCTTTTAGTCCGTCTTGTGAATCCTCCATGATCACCAGATCATCTGCATAAGCCAGAAGTCCTATGGACGATTCCTGGAATTTAACTCCTTCTTGCGATGTAATATTCATCTTTCTAACAACTTTCTCTACACCATATTAAATAAGGTTGGTGACATAGCGTCTCCCTGTCTTAATCCCGATTTAACTAAAATTGGGTCTGAGTTTATATTTCCAACCTTAACTTTGACAAATGTTTCCAAAATGCTTATCCCAACCAGTTTTATAAGCTTATTATTAATATTTATTTATTTATTTATTTAATTAATCAACGCCAATCGGCACTTACAAAGTAATAAAATTACAAGTTATTAAAGAGAAAAGAAAAAAAAAATTAAAGCTAAAAAATATTAAAAAACAATACATGAATAATAAAATTACTTAAAACATAAGATAAACATACATATATATATATACATTATATACAGACTATAAATAAAACAAAATATGAAATGCGGAATATAAAACTATGGTAATAAGTTAGACAACAGAGAAAACAAACCTAGGAACTGTTTAAGAGACGAAGCATTCTATGGATAGGATGGTTATGGCTAAAGTTAGAACGGTGAGTGGAAATGTAAAATAACGAGTGTTCTCTAGAATTATAAGCAGGGACACGAAACGAAATGGAAGACAGGAGATCAGAGGAATCTATTGCACCATTTAGTAGAGAGGAGATGAAGCTAATATCAGCATTAAGGCGGCGAGATGAAAGAGAGGGAATATCTAAACAAGTACGAATAGAAGAATAGTTATGAGGAGGATGAGCTATCTTGAGGACAAAAGCAGCATAGGAAAGGAAACGATTTTGTACTCGCTCAATTCGTAGCTGGTCCTTGGCTAAATAAGGATGCCATACTACAACGCCATATTCTAAGATGGACCGGACTAAAGAAAAGTAGAGGGATCGAAGACAAGATATAGAAGTAAAATGTGTTGTGTTACGCTTTATAAAACCCAGAACCTTTAGTGCTTTACTAATAGTAATATTTATATGATGGTCGAAGGAAAGAGATGGAGTAAGGTAGAAGCCAAGGTCTTTTACACAGGAAACACGGTTCAGAGAGGAGAAATTTATAGAGTAGGGATGAATAAGCGTTGCATGTTTCCTACTAAAAGACATTACATGACACTTGTCGAGGTTAAGGTGAAGACCTACGCGTTGGGTCCAAACAAAGAAGGAGTCAAGGTCAGATTGTAGCTGTACACAATCAGAGAGAGAATTGACTTTTAGCAAGATTTTAATATCATCAGCAAACAGGAGGACTTTAGCGAAGGAAAGATATTTACTGATGGAATTAATGAAAATAATAAATAAAAGTGGACTAATATTATTCTATTATATACATGTTTAAAGAGTACAGTGGATAAAAATGCCGTTAAGTGACTTTTGTAAAATAGTATTTAGTTTTAGTTCAATCTATGATTGTTACAGTTATACTCTACTATTTCTACCACTATATTATATTTTAAAAAATCTAAGCATTTAAATAATGGTAATTCCTGTGCGCTTATTAAACAGTAAAAATCAGTGATGTACAGTTAAGAAACTCATAAACAAATTTTTTCCCCTCTCAGTGATGACACTGAACTGAGGAGGGTTTTATATTTTTTCCATTTTTGTTAATTTCATGGGCAGCATAGGAAAATAAAAAGAGTCAGCCATCTGGTTTACGTTTAATGTTATCTGTAGTACTACGGTGTCCGAGTGGCAGTTAAGGTAGATGTCAAAGCTTTATCATCATTCAATGATTTGAAACAATTTTTATCTAACAGAGCAATAGCATATGAAGCTGGGGACACTACCAACGGATCAACTGTTCCAGAAAAAATACTGAAGTCTAAGCATCCGTTCACACAATTATATCGTAGATTTTTACTATCTAGTATAGATGAAGGGTCATTCAAAATTTCAAATGTATAATTTATAACGGTAATCATAAGCTCTACAAGTGTGATCAATTTCAGCGGTTATCTGTGGGTGAAAGATCAAATAAGGTGGTCAGTGAGACAGTGACCACAAACTATGTTTCAAGTATTTGCTTCCAGGACATACTGTACGCAACTGTAAATACTAAATGGTCCAATTGTCCCTTATGCAACCGTTGGCATAATAAACTGTTGAATAGTCACGTATATGATAACCAGCTCACAAAAAATCATTTTGGTAACAAATCACTCGAAGAAGCGGTTTGTCAATCAACCAAATGAGTCAGAAGGAGGCAATGTCAATGCATGTTATGCATGTGAACACTTCAAGTAAGCAGGTCATTTTAGCAACTGTTATTGTTTATTTAACTGCACCAACTGGTAGACAAGTTCCATGTCGTTCAGTACTACATTCAGGGTCTCAAGTTAATTTTGTAACAATGACATGTGAAAAAAACTGCGTTTGCCTGTACACCAATCAGATATCATCACCAAAGGTATTGGACAAATGGGTACAACAGCCATGTCAGCCATCTTAGCAAACATGCAATTTCCATATAATACTGTAAAGTTTCGCTTGATTTGTTTGTGTTACCATCCATAACAACCAGTCTATACTCTGTTCCAAAAGAGAAGACACGAAGCGTTGACCAGTTTTCGTTCGGCGGCGCGCATTCCCCACCTACTGCCCGTATCCAGGGGGGTTTTAGGGGTAACCCCCCCCCCCCCCCCCCC